>CM077572.1:49721499-50167712 GCA_039657325.1 Stephania cephalantha | reverse complement strand
AATACTTTGTTTTGAAGTTAATAATATTTTTAGTATTATTGGATATTATCCTTATGTGATAATGATTTAAAATTCCACATGTTGAATGTTATATTTTTAAACATGTTTAATTTTTTTAGATTTTAAGTGATAGTATTTACATGATGTCTCATTTAAACATGCACAAGTTATGATAGATCGAAGGAAGTAAAATGGAAGAGAACGAGGTGGAAGAACTAACGAGAGATACTTGAATGTTTATTTGGTTTCTATGCATGACAATTCTGAAGCAACTGCATGAAGTTATACTTGTCTATGTCTTATGAGCTTGAATTACACTACAGCCAATTAACAGAGCGCTCTGTAACTAGAAATGAATTACAGACTACATAGAAACAATATTGAAGCAGGGATCATGAGCAACACTACCGACAAATTTATAGGATGTATCCTGACGTGTTTCGAAAGTTATGCAAAATTATTAGAGAAAAAGCTACGGGTACATGATACACGATTTGTAACTATTGAAGAAATGTTAGCTACATTTTTACTCGATGTGAGTCGAAATTCTCGATATTGTTTGATTTCGAAAAACCTTGATAGATCGCATTTGCTTTGTTGGTTTTATTTCAAATTTTAAGAGACTCTGAAACAATTGAAGTAGATATGATCGTAAGCCTAAATCATACATGAATCATAAGAGATGATGCAGATTTTATCCTTAGTAAGTTCTAATTATTACTAGAGTTGTTATATTAGAATTAATTTTTTTCTTATTGTTGATGATGATGATGATATTGATGATGATTGTTTACTCTTTATTTTGGGTTTGTATTGGAGCTATCGATGGTACCCATATTCCAAGCAATGATTGTTAGAAATGATTGGTATGCAACTATCGCGATAAATCGTCGTACTTCACTTCTCAAAACGTCTTAGGCTGCATGTAACTTTGATTTGGAGTTCACTATATGTTCTTAGCGGATGGGAAGGGTCGAGGCGCATGACTCAAGAATATCATTTAAAGGCCGATGCTTTATCTAGGAGAAATGGACTTAAAAAAGTACCACAAGGTACGTATCAGATCTAATTAATGTCAAAATTACTTGTTTTTATATTCTTTTGTTATTTAAGTACCACAAGGTATGATACTAATTAATGTCCAAAGTACTTGTTTTATATTCTTGTATTTGCAATTTTATTTTATTTTTACTATGTTTTTAAGGTAAATATTTTTTGGTGGGTTGTGGTTTTAGAATCAGCGTCGAGTTTTAGCTCCGCTTTTCGAGGTGTTCGATTATAAATCTTTCCGATTTTACTGCGACGAGCAAAGGCGATATCCACGAAAATGCTAATGAATTATTCAATCTTAAACATGCTGTCTTTGAGGAATGTGGTTGAAAAAGGTTGTTTGGCATATTCGAAATCCACGGTTCACAATTTTTAAAGCAGTACATTTCCTCCAATTTCCATTTAAAATTCAAACGAGGAGAAAGTTTGGCAGTGTCGGCTTAATGTGGGATTACATAACTATGCCCGCATGAGAATTAATGGATTTCCGATGAATTTCCAATTGAATTAGATACTGAAGATGCATTATCCTCGGATAGTTGAAGAAGATGATGATTTTGAAATACTTTACGAAACTTCAGAAGTAGCAGCCACAAAGGGGAAGAATGCCAACCAATGGAGGAATTTTGCTAGCCTGTTTTGAAATGTGGAGTGATGTTGATGTAGTAAATAATAATATGCATTAGATCTATGTTCTTTCTTTTCGTACTTTATTTTGTTATTTTTACAATAAATATTTTTAATAACCTTAGTAGTTTATTTTTTCAATTAAAAAATACTTAGAGAAGCTTTAAAAAATGTGCAAGAAGTCCATTAAAGTCAATAAGACCCTTTTTTTTATTTTATAAAATTGGCTGAGGTTGAGCTTAAAACAACGCTGCTCCCATAATAGCGAATACAACCATAGCCAACCTCCCCCCCTGAGTCAAGTCATCTTCTTCCTCTCTCTACTGGATTCAGAAAATTTGTCTCGGTCTCTTCTATTTTTTTCTTTCTTGATTACTTCTTTCCTTTCTCCCTCTCCACTCAATCACTACAAACACCCACACATACACAGTCCCTAAAATCAAAATCTAACAGTCTCGTCTTCTTAACTTTTCTTCTTTATTCATCATAGAAGTAGTAAGTGAGAGAGCAAGAGAGAAGGGATTGAGAGAGAGAGATTGACGGCAAGGCAGTGAGGAGGAAGACGAAGGAAAGAACGAGAAGCAAGGTTGAAGATGGTGAAAAGTGGGGCACTATTTACCCTTGTTCGATTTCGAGATTTACATGGATGTTTACTCAGAGAAGTCATCCAAATAAAAAGTTTATCAAAGTCTATCAAAGTCCTTACAAAAAGTCCATTAAAGATTACTAAAAGTCATTAAAAATAAAGTCTATCAAAGTCTACCCAGAAAGTTTTTTAAAAGTTTACAAAAATCTACAAGTCTCACAAAAGTCTCTACAAAGTCATCCCCACTTTATAAAGTAACTAAAAGTCTATTAAAATCTCAATTGAATAGACCCCCTTATGATTTTGATTTACAATATTTTCTTTATTTAACAATTGTCAAGTATTGCTGCTATTAATTATCATGTAAGCCTTTTCTCTGGCATCGACTTCATTCGAGTAAAGCTTATTGGAGTTTTTTATTTTATTTTCTATAATTTTATATTGCTTTATAACATTATTTATATTTCTTTCTAGATTATTGTTCATAACAGCTTTGAACTTGTAGTTGATGACGTACTGTATGCAAGCTCTTCATTCATTTGTTCAACATTATTTTGCATAATTTGTGAAACTTTGTTATGATTTAAACTTTTGCATAAGAATTTCTCTGATTTCTTACCAAATATAGATAGATTCAAGTACTTGTATGTGTGTAAGTGTTAAGATTGTTGTTAGAGGGTGAACTACTTGTAAAAATTCATTAAAGAGGTCATTATAATTATAATTGGGAGAAAAATAGTGAATAATAGATCTTGTCAATTATAGACTTTTATAATTATAAAAGTAAGGTGTATTTAATTTTTATGTGACTTTTGTGGTTTGGTTACAAATCTTGACTTTTATCAGACTTTTTATATAAAAATACACATAAAGAAATCTTCAAGCTTCTCTTCACCACAACCCAGAAACTTTTAGGGACTTTTAGTACATTTTGTTGGTATCCTTTATTTCAATAAGGACTTCATTGTTCACAAGGTGTTTTTCTTATTAATTGTTTTTATCAACTTCTCTAACCACTCCCACAACTAATAGAATTTCATTGCTCACTCATTATACTCTAATGTCTCATGTTGATGAAAATGAAAAATGATGCAAGATTATTAACAAGAATCTCATTGCTTGCATCATTGTACATTTTTTATAAGATTTTTTACGAAGAAGTTTAGTTTTAATTAATTGCTCCTATAATTATAATCTCAAAAAAGTGTAATATTATTATTTTGGAGAAGATAATCATATATTTTTTTTCAAATGCAAGAAGTGCTTTTTAAGAAATTTAAACTATCATTCTTAAGGAAAAAATATAAGTTTTTTTATGTAAGTAAAAAAAAGTGCAAAATTTTTACACAATGATCTTATTTGATTCTTTTTTTGCCACTAAAAGATGATTCATTTACCTATTTGTTTTGTTGATAAATATTTACTTATTTGTTATGTTACTATCTTGATAGTAATTCATTAATATGTATATATGATTTTTTTATTAAAATACAAAAAATACTTTTAAAAAAATCGATGTAATAGTTCTTAAGAAAAGAAATGTAAGTGATATTCATCTATTTTTTATAATAAAGTGCAAAATATTGTTTCAATATAAAAATTACAAAGATTTACTAGTATCAATCAAAATCATGTTTAAAAAAAGTCACTAAAAATCTTAAATGTTAATAAAAGTCTTGTCAAAATGAAGTTTACATAAAAGTTTATCAAAGTCATTAAAAGTCTACCAAAATCTACAAACTTCATAAAAGTCAAATCCACTTATAAAAGTAACCAAAAATGCTATTGAAATCTACAATTGAATACACCCCACCATTTGGTTTTGATTTACAATATTTTCTTTATTTAACAATTGTCAAGTATTATGTATTAATTATGTAGCCTTTTCTACGGCATCGACTTCATTAGAGGTAAAGCTTATTGGAGTTTTTATTTTATTTTCTATATTTTTATATTGCTTTATAACATTGTTATGTTAACTTTCTAGATTATTGTTCATAATAAGCTTTAGAACTTGTGAAGTTTGATGTGACGCTTGATATACAAGCTCTTTCATTCATTTGTTCAACTTATTCTTTTGCATAATTTGTGAAACTACATTATGCCGTTTAAACTTTTGCATAAGAATTTCTCTATTTTTTACCAAATATAGATAGATCAAGTCTTGTATGTGTGTAAGTGTTAAGATTGTTGTTGAAGGTGAACTCTCTTGTAAAAATTCATTAAAGAGGGTCATTATAATTATAATTGGGAGAAAAATAAGTGAATAATAGATCTGTCAATTATATGTAGCAATTTTCTTTTCTAATTATTAGAGATATGAGATTGCTAGAAGAACATTATATTGGTTGAGTTTTCTAATTGTCTTTGTCTTGTAAATGTATGTACATATGCACCTATGAAACATCACGATGGTTCGATACTATGATGATGACTAATGAAATTTAACTTAATTGCTAATATATATCATCTAGTAATTGAGTTGAATTCTTAGTTTGCTTGATTTATGCTGATTTTTATGGTCATGCTTTTTTTGTTGTTTCATTTTTTGTAGGAGGAATTGTGTTTGAGAAGCTTTTTAAGGTACTCGAGTTTTTGTAAGTATCATAAGGATTAGGGGAGATGCATGAAGTTGAGTACTTAAAAAAGATAAGATCTAATAAATCGATATTGATGGGCTTATGAGCAACATTTATGGGGACGATCTTATCTTAGGTATGATTATTTTACCTTTTTTTGTTATTCGTTTCTTCACTTTGGTAAATGGTGTGGCTTTAATAACTTTTTTTTATTAAAGGTTTCAATAACTTTAAATGAAATAGGCGTTTGGAGAAGTTTTTGCAATAATATAAAAGATTAATTTTGTTGAATGAAATAGAAGCTAAGCATTTTTAATTGCTTGTTTTTATATAATTTACTTGAAGAGAATTAGATTCATTTTTGTTTACATAAGTTTAAAATAGTATGCCTCAGCTACTTGGCACAGCTTTAGAAATCTCTTACTATTTTATCGATAAATCTATCGATCGAACTTTTCAAAGCTAGGGTTCCATTCATGGATAAATTCTTTGGAGTTGCTATGCTTTATAATTAGTTAAGTGAAGTAGTGTTGATTAGCTTGGCATGTGGCTTTGTTTAATTGTTGATGTAATATATATGTATGGGTAAAGATTGTTTGTTGTCTCTCGAAAGCATTCAAATATGCAAAAGAAAAATCATACTTCACCACATGACTAGAAATCATCAATAAGATTATATTTTATTTTTAGGTTAACTAATGGGAAGGCTACTGTGAAGCTTATCATTAACCATTAGAGAAGATAGAAAGGTATCCTGAGGCATATTTAATTTGGTCATCTAAAAATTATATATGAGACAAGTTTTATATTATGATGTCGTGTCTTGATATACATTTGAGCTTTAATCGAAGCTATTAAAATCTATTTGAATTATATTTGAGGCAAGTTTTATATTATGATGTGGTGTCTTGAAATACATTTGAGTTTTGTCGAAGATATTAAAATCTAATTTGAATTATATACGATGCAAGATTTTATATTATTTTCTTGGCAGAGGGATTTTTTTTTAGTGGATATGACATATTGAATTGGACTTTCATCATAAAACGAAGAAGTGAAGAACATGAGTTATGTAATTGGAGTTCACTGAAGAGAAACCTTTGAAGATCACTTACGATTAAATTAAGTGTTTATCAAAAGTTATGCTAGTTGATTAAGCATATGTTTAAAGTACATTCATTTTATTTGTGAGACCCAATAAAAATGACATTTAGTGATGAGAAAACAATGCGGATAATAAATAATTGTGTTTTTGGTTTTGCCTTTTAGTGATGGGAAACTTTTTATATATAAAGGGGAATTCTTATCATTAAAATAGTAATCTAATGACGGGAATGGTAAGGTTGCTAATAAGTTCTAACCTCGGGACCCAATCACGTGAATAGTACTAGAGAGCGATGAAGAGTGAGGGAAGGAGCTAGCCTTTCTTATAGACGCACTGGCGATAATATTGCGGGATTCATTTGTGGTCCATATATGTGCAAGTTGTAAATGTATACAAGCGAGTGAAGAGTACATTATTGGCAGGTTTTTCATTTGTCTTTGGTCCACATATAAATACAAGGAGATGAGGAAAATGCTAAAATGACACCTTTGTGACTTGGCACGTGAGGCCTCGCGTAAAAATAGGTGTGCGCATAATGTTTTTTAGTGCATATATAACATGTGTGGTGTATATCTCAGAAAGCGCTCATGACGACTCCCATAAATGCGCACTAGTACATAAAAATACCTTTAATAAGGTTTTTAAACCATTATTAAATGCTTTTATATCGGTTTCTTTTAAGCAGATTCGTTACGGCCATAAATCATTTTATTAGACGTTACGAAAGCTTAGGAGCGCACAGTCGCCAATGGTTTCTCATGAATTATTATATAGTTGATATCAATTCAATTCTACTAGGTTATTCACTACCCATAAGGAAAGGCTTTAATAGCCTTTAATAACGATAACCGTTATTAAAGGGCTCTCAAGTTTTTCTTAAAAAAACAACAACAAACAGAACTTCCTTCTTGGATGTCTTCAAAACCAGAGATGAGAAATTTGGATTTCTTGATACCCAGAGATGAGAAATTTGGATTTCTTCAATACCCAGGATGAAGAAACATGAACAACAAACCATACAGCTACAAAGAAAAGGAGCAAACTTTGTTCAACAATAGAAAGAAGCAGAGGCATTAAACAACTTTATTAAGCATATAGCTGACCAGCTAAACTAAACATTTGTGAATTTACACATTTAATAAGGTCATGTGGAAAAATTACAAGTCATTTAGGATTAGCAAACTTACCTCCAACTTTAGCATTTCCTTTTTTCAATCACTTGTCTCATGCCTATCAGTTTCCTACAAAGTTCCAAAAAGAATACATTGTAAGCAAGTAGCAAATTTCTAATAAAATTTTAATAAATTGTTTTGCACATTGGTGAAACAAAAAAGGATAAAATTCGAATGATTTATTTTTATGCAACAAAAGCATGTTTCTCATATTAAAAACATATTTCTCACTCTAATAAAAATAAGAATAATTCCAGTTAAAACATTTAAGGCGTTAAAAACAAGATTAAACACAAAGAAACTAAGATGATTCTATAGATTAAAACAAAGATTATGTAGTGTGTAATATTCCACTACCATGCTTATTTCGAGTGTGCCTTTGACATAAATTATATATCAATTATCAAATACACATAATACAAATACTGGCAGCAGAAATTAGCATTTATGTGTTGAAGATTTGTTTGTATATGGTTTGAGGATTTTACAGTACTCCCCGATCTGCTGCAACATGAAGTTTGATTCCTCTAAGCTGGGACATGGGTGTGTTGGATTTCATCAGCATTTCCCCTTAACTTTAGGGGAGCAAAGCTCATTTAAACTCCTGATGAAGTAGTCATACCAGGCATACCTACAAGATAAATCATATATGAATTATATCAAAAGATGGGGCGAAGATGTATACAAAGCATTAGAGTCTTTAGGATCTTCACTGAGTCACCGGATTCTTTGATCTTCTTGTAGAATCGCAAACACTTAACTTCGACTTTGGGATTAGGAAGCAAGGAGGTGCATATCATAGAAGTTACCAAGGAAAGGCTGTAATTGTTTGGAAGCGAGTTTTCTCATCCCAATCAACTGCAACGAGGTTTGCAAAAATGCATCGGTAGAGGCTAGTTAAACAAGAAAGATTGTTAACATACATGCGGCGTTGGATTTTAACTCACAAGTCAATCTCATTAGTATCTTAACGACGTGAGATCGGAAGGTAGATGGATCGGATTTGTGCGAGTCAAAAATGTAAAATCTTTCAAGTGAAGCAAGGTTCCATATCCACTTTGGCAAATTCTGCAAACCATCAAAGTTGATTACCGCAGAGATCTTGACTTTGTGAGATGTTAAAGTGATGAGGCGATGTTTTCATATTGGGAGACCCCAGAATACGTAAATCACGAAGGGAGAAAATGGCCCCTACTCTATAGCAAAGCTGCATTAAGTATCCTTAAGAAGTCAAAATTAGCGAAAGTGAATGAGCGATGCACTTTGCAAAAAGAAAGTCCGGGACAGCAGGTAGATCTACTATGAAACAATAGATGCAAGTTAAGAATGATGTAGAACTTCACATATCACAGACGAAAAAAAATTAACCTTTTAAAAGAACTTCGACTTTCGCAAACATAGAGAATACTCGACATGCGGCATAGAAATAAAACTTCCAAGCGTAAATGCAAAATCTCGAGATAAACTAGCTAGGGTAATAAATGGCCTGACTTGAAACTAAAGCTTTGCTTATTCGTCATCTAAAGGCATGTCTAATGGTTGCTTCTTTCGACATGGACGAAGATACGCATGTTATCAACTCCAAACGGGTATAAAGATGTCTAATTTAATAGGTAACGCAACGAAAAAGAAATTTTCAATTTAAAAGAGCATGTAATCTATTCTCGATTAATTCTATTTGGATCGATTAAATATTAAAAGGATAAGTGAAACTTTACTTCGATCGGTTCTCAATCTTTCCAATCATGTTCCTTGCGTTTCTGCGGAATCTTGGAATGATTCATCGAAATCTATTTTTTTGTGCCTTGTTGTGTTTCTTCATAATTATGCGGTAGAACTCCATCACGCACTTTGGCGCACGAGCGAACTATGTTAGCCGTCTTGGTAGTAGTTTCGATGGTAATGGTGGCGGTGCGAGTGGAGCGGGGCCGTCTTTTCATTTGCATAATCCAATTGGCGAAAACTAACGGTTTTAAGAAGCGCCTTTGGTAGGTCTTTGGAAGGTGAATCACAAGCACCACTTACGTAACTCTCTCACCTTTGCTTTGGTTTTAGAGGATACGATGCGAGAAAGTGAACCCTCGTGCATACAGCTCTTTGGGCAATGCCTACCTATAAATGCGAGATAAACCAAATTGTTGATGGTAGATTGTATGTTTTCAAATATGTTTTCTTGATTCAAAAGGCTTACCTTGCATGTATTACATAAGGAGTTAGGAACTAAATACATGACATTATAAAATAAGCAATGTAACTCCCCAAGAGCATTGTCCGAGTGTTGCCCGATTGTACACCATTTTAAGTGAAAATAACAACGGCGACTAAAACTTTTAGCCATGGAATTATTTCCCCAAGAGCATTGTCCAGTGTTGTCCAATTGTTTTGATTCCTCCACGAAAGCATTTGGTTGAACACCCTACTCCACATACCACGAGATGCATGGGATCATCGGTTTCAACCTCTCCTTGACTAACTTGTTTGGAGACAATCGATCAAAAAATCTTGCATTTCTTGCCACATAAATTTAGAGGAACGTTTTTTGCTACAAGAAAAAACAAAACAAAATTCTTAACTCGAATAGGCTATTAACTTAGATGACTAATATAAACAACTTTTACTGCTTAGTGAAGATGGAGGAATTTGTTTGCTATGAGCGAGCTCAGCTAATTGTTCATATTTTTTCTTCCTAATTTTGAAAATCACCTGAAGCTTCCGAACAAAAATTGTACTTTAAGTTATTTTACGCTGACATTAGAAGATCATCCTCCCAAATCCAAGCCCTCTTACTATTTGACACGATGTGTTCGGGGACCAAACACTGCGCGATCGGTTTTAGAGTCGTTTATTGATTGAGAAGCCGTTGGAAGATGATCTAGATTCGGGATTCATTAATTTTGTCATTCAGCATTAACAAAGTATTAAAAACAAATAAAAGAACAACTTAAACAAAATAAAATAACCAAGTTTATATATCCACTTAATCATACCACCAACTTCCCGAGGATTTGAGCATTATTTGGTTGCCCCTTTTTGTTTTTATAGCGCCTCAATCCGCAAATAAGCTCTTGTTATATTGGTCCTTCCAGTTTTGGCTCTCTAAAAATACAAAAAAAATTGTCACGAAATTAAATGAAGTAATGATATATATATGAGTCAAACAAATTAAACTTGTCATTTCTTCCTCGAGGCGAGCATATCTTTTTCGACTCATAGTGTGAGGATATACATGCTTCGATCTAAGATTCTTGAATTTATTGCTTATCTCCTCGAAGGCCAATGATTCTCTTGTTTTTGAAATGCTAACCAATCAACTAACTTGACTCTTCGGGTTTGATTTTACCTATTGATTTCATCATCGACCATCCTTTTTTAAGTGCTTTCCTTAAAGAACTTGTCAACCTTGATTTCCAAGATCTCGAGAGACTTCCAATTTGTTGTAAAACTCTGTTCTTTAGATCTTCTTCTACACCATCAAATCTTTGTTATAATGAGAGTGAATACGATTATATTAAGGAACTAAATAATTAAGTTAACAATAATATTAAAAAAATTGGCAAGTGAACCATGACATCGAAAAAGGACGGAGGAAATATCTTTCAAGCATGCATGTCGTCTCTGCGATATCTTCCTCGAAACTTCAATAATTTCCTTTTATCTACAACTCTTTGGCGTAGTTCATTAAAAATTGCACGATGCGAAGTAATATTGCAATTTGAGGTCCTTTACAGGTAGAAGTGCTTTCAAAGCAACGAGATAATAATTGTTGCATCGAACATGATAATCATGGGACTTAAAACCTAAAATGTTGCAATCCGCTAACGATACACGGTTAGCTACATTTGAACCATATCCATGGAGGAACTTCATACTAAATGACCTCTTTGCAAAACATATGCTTATTTCTCTAGAAAGGGTATATGGCGGCTATTTCGTATTAGATACATCGTGTTTCCTACCTCTTGTGGATGCCGATCGATGTCTAATTCCCATCTTTTGCAAATCTTTTTCGAAATTAAGTCCATCCTTAAACTTTCCTTTCAAATCAAGAATTGTCCCAAATAATGTAACAAACTCACAAGAATGTAACATAAATTTGAAAAAAATAAGCGTGTAAACTTGATATTCATCCCATCTCGGCAAATCGAAAAAGATAGAACTTCTTTTCAGCTGAAAGCTTTGGAGGTTATGACTTTTTCGCCTTCTTTTTTGCTTTTATTTTTCCCAAATCATTTACAATATCTTTTCGTTGTCATTGCAACTTCAACTCCGATCATCGCATTAGGTCTTCCTCCTTTTCACGCAACTTCCATCAAACCACGCCCCATTTTTCGAAAATCATGGTCATGCCTAAGGAATCTTGGTGACCTATGTAGATGAAGTTTTACTACTTGCCCTCGAAACCATCAATGAGCAAGTATTAATCCCTAGCATCTTGAGACAAGCAAAATTACCCTTTTGTAGAATATCCCTAAGATAAATTTGGTACGTTAGAAAGTCATTTATAGTCACTTATGAAACGACTTTCAAGTTAAACGCGTTGTTACTCCAAAAGGCGTCAAACACATTGCTCCATCGTTCCACAACTTCGGGAAATCTTGATCGATGGTTGTAAATAAATATCAAATATCGTTTCTAGTTGCTTCCAGCCACTAAGAATTAACAATGCTAGCATTATATTGTCTTCATGAAGCAATGCCGTGGAGAGAAATTGTATGTTACTAGCATTACAGACCACAAACTATATTGATTGCCAAAGTCACAAAAAGGATTGAATCCATTAGGCTGAGATTGAGCTAAGGTTACGAGGCCTCGAAAGCCAATTCAAGCGGCCACGAGATTCTGAGAATCCAGCATTTGGAGAATGTACTAGATGTCGCATCATCCCATCACGGCTAAAATGGGAAGAATGTCATAGAAAATTTTTGTCATTTCTAATGACTTGTACATTCTTTTGGACATTGAGTATGATAGGAAAGTATCTAGAAACCTTAGCTTGAGAATTCTTTTCTTGGTCTCACTGTTGTTTCTACTTGGTTTCTATCAAAATGGCGGCATTTAGGACAAGCATCTGAAAGCATCATTTTCTTTTAGAATAAGCAACAATTGTTGACCTGAGCATCGATCTTTTCGTAATGAAGCTCGTGCTTTCTTTGAGCATCTCCTTCTACCTTCCATAAGGACGCGGGAAGGGTATTACCACTGTGGTAACATGCCTATCAAAATCTCCAATAGATCATTAAAACCATTTCGAGATAGACCATGTCGAGCTTTATATTGATACAAAGCAATGGTTCTTGAAAATCTTGTGTAATTTATTACGACGGAAGTAAAGAGGAGGGGTTTTATCTTCTCCAAATAATACTTCATTGTCAGCATGAAACCTATATCATATTAACTTCTTGTTCTTCATTGAAATCAACATTGACGTCATGTTCTTCATCAAAGTGCAACTTGATCTCCTTGGTTCCAATTAACTTGATCTTTTGGTTCCACTCGACTTGATTTGTAAAATCTTACACGACTACTATAAGCGTCATGTGGTTATCCGCTTGTCAACGAATTTGAACTTTCAACATCATCATTGATTGCATGAGAACCACCTTTATCCCCCGTGAAGAAACCACGTAGTATATGTGGAATCCCACCCATTTTGTGATTAAATGTTCATAAACGGAATTATAATTTCGACTTTTCATATTCCTACAATCTCCACATGGACACTAATCTTTTGGGGTTCCCTTCATTTACTTGAACCCAATTCGCAAATGCCCTTCTTTGTATCTATACGTTAACTTTTGAAACTCTGGTCATTTAAGATATTGTTATGAAAAAATTAAACACACAATTTTTTAATAAAGAAAAATATGTCTAGTAAAGACTAACAACTTATTGACTTTGAATGTTTGACCAATCTTTATCCATCTCGACCATAAGATCTTCACGGCGAGTAAAGTTAAACAACTTCATTACTCATTAAAGCCCATTTTTTCATTCATATAGATTATTGTTATTTTTCATTCATATCAGTTATTGCACTCATTGAATTTTGACAACAATTATCTCCAGCCCTCATCGAATATAAATGCACTTTTAATTGATCATAATGCACAACTTCACCAAATTATTGGTTTATTATGCATGAAAATCAGTAAAAGTGGTATATTTAGAAGAGAATTTGGAGAAAAGCAATTCAAAATAAGCGAGCACAAAAACCTTATAAAATGAAGGTCATATAACAATTAATTCATCCTAAAGCAGTCCAAAATAGACAATTCAACGATTATAATTATTAGACTGTCATGGATATCGCATGACAGAGTGCAAATAAATCATATTCTTTGAACGAATAATTACTACATTGTTGTCTTAACGATGAAGACAACTAACATGCAAACTTGATAGAAGAGCAAATACAAAAAGTAAAAGTAAACTTTTAGAGCCTATACAAGCAAAACCATTCAAGCGAGACCACTAGCTCAAGCTTGAACATTCTAAATAACACAAACTAGATATATAGTTTAAACTGCGTGCCTCATAACAAAAATAAATAATAAAAAATAAAACAATGAACAATACGCATTAGGTGAAAAACTAAGGAAGATTGTAGAAACCTTTGAAAAACAACTTAAACAACTTGAGAGTTGTGAAAAGGTTTGAATAAGAGGTGAGTTTGTGTTTGTTATACAAACAAGTCTACTATATTACTAGTAAGTGCCTTAGAAGAACTCTAATTAAGTAATTAATATCGAAGCAGAGAACAACTAATTACGTAATAAGTAGAACTTATAAGTAATATGTCTATATATATATACATGTAATAGCACACTTCTAAAAAGAGTAAGGAAAAGTTAGAGACATTATAAATGAAATAGTTGAAGACCCAAATGTTCTAGGATTGTTTCAAGATCAACATAGTAACTTTGTTATCCGAAAAGCATTAAATGCATAGCATTTGTTAAGGTAGAGTCTCATATATGGTCTTACTTGAAAAGAAATTCATTAATTGCATCTTACTAGCTAACTTTTTGGGAAAAAGGAGCTCAAATGACAAATAAGACTATATAGTCCAAGTATTGGAGATCAAGTAGCCCGACTTTTTGAAAAAAAGGAGCTCCGTTCAATTAATGTATATTGATTGATGACTAGCTAGATTTTTTTCTCTTAATCCTAATCACATAAAGATTCAACATACAAGCCTTCTTGAGGCTACCAAAAAAGAAAAAAAAATATACAACATACAAGCATCGCAAGAATAAGCAAGAAGAGAAGTGGACTTAGAAAATTAAAAGGTCATATCTTTCTTTTTTGCGACTCTAATATGTATGTCGTAGAGGTCCACTCAATTACGAGTCCCATTTTATTTCTATTTTTTTTGTTACGAGTCTTTTTTTTGAAAGTTATGTATTCAACCCTGCTTTACTATTCTTCAGATGCTTTATTGATCTTCACTACTTCTAATTACACATAGCAAATGCAACTCTACATATGTATTTTTTCTATTAGAGAAATAATTAAAAGAATCGCATGAGAGCATATTTGGTCTCGCCTTTAATTTAAATTAAAGAAAAGAGTAATAAAATTAAGAATGTTGCTTTTGCAAACAGGTCGACAGGTCTTGCACTTAATTAAGTAGTCCATTAGTAACTAGGATTAGTTGTTGTTTTAAGTAGTATCATATATGGGAAGCAAATTAATTTATTACGATCTACCCAGAAATAGACATCAAAATGAGAACATAGATATATATCATATATGAACCAAAGTGCAAAACCATAAAAATGGTAAAGTTGAGCGAGTTTGATCATATACATATAATAAACTTACATAGACAACAAGCTCTTTTGCAGTTATTGTGTTTTGCAAGGCAAGCATGACAATGACGGTAATTATGAAAGTCTACAAATCACATAAACGACACGCCAAAGAGTGAAAATCCAGTGTAGATCACTAAATAGCGGACGAGAGCTGAGTAAGGCTTCCTTTCCACTTAAGAGTGAAAGAGGAGCGCGTGACTGAAAGCACGATAGCTCGGTGAAGATGAAAAACCTGAATCACATAAAAAACATAGAAACATCGAGACCAATCGAGCCATAACACCAATGAGACACACCAAACCAAATCAAATCGAAGTACGAGAGGCAGAGAAAACCAACACATTACTGATACACTGAATGCACCAACTCATCGGATGAAAGACATTGAACACAATCCATCATTGAATCAGAGTCTTTCAAGCTAGAACAAACGAAACCACTAATTTTTTGAAAAAGTTGAGTAAGACTTATAGTGTAGCTTTGACTTTCAAAAGCCTCAGCAAAGAGAAAAATTGCATGAAGAACACAACAATGGCGAGGAAAAAAAGAGATATGATGATAGAGATCGAATAGATGATGGAGAGAAACTTCTGACGCGAAGCTTACTGGCTCTTGAACTAAAAGAAATCTGGAGAGGCAGCGTGAGAGATTTGGTGAGTGGTCGCGCGAAAGATCTTTTGAGAGATACGGTGATACGGTGAGACGTGAATTTCGTGAGCTAGAACTAGGTGTGAACTTTGGTTGAGAACAATGGAGAGTTGTGAACTCGTGAGCGGCGAAGGTGAAGAAAGGTTTCGGTTTTAAGCGAAACAATGGAGGGTGAGGAACTCGTGTTAAGCTTTGGTTTTTATTTTGTACTATAGATAACGTGTACTTAGTTATTAAACTTTATCTTTGCTAACGGTTTTATACACCTTTATCTATTGTTCGATACTTTAAAGCATCTTAATGTCGTAGTGTGTTTGAATGGGTGTTTATGGATGTATAGAACAAAAACATTGTCATGTGTTTTGCTTTACATTACTTCTTATGTTGTTGGTCAACTTGGATGAATTTTAGGTACCATTGGTTTATGGATATGATGTTTATATTAGTAATTTGATGAACTCGAATGTATGAGAATCTCAATTTTATTGAAATGCCAACGTCTTAAATGTGTTGTGCTTGATATGGATAAGTTTGATACACAAAATTTGATGTATATATGCATTCAGAGATACTTATCGATAAAGAAGAGCGACCATACACTTAATACATATCGGTCGTAAAGTATCTTGTATGGTGCATTAGCATAACGATTATTATCTGCGAGTATCTTTGCATATACCACACACCTATACTCATTCTACCCCACTTTTAATTGGTTCTTTGAAGTTGACAATACCATCGACCACATAAAGCTGCATATAACTACAATACCTACGGTATTATTCAGCACATTTGGTAAAAGGCTACGGTAGATATTGCAGGTGATTTACATACCACATAAATTGGCTTCATATACTCTACACCATAATATGAGTACGTAAAAAATGAAACTCGTACGAATGGAGTCCAGTTATGACATTAGGTAAGATGGTTACGAACGCCATGATATACCTAAATACCTACGATTCTCTTCGTACGCCATGCTACTTATACCCTAATATTTCATTAGTGTACCATATATCCTAATGTCTTATTTAATTTAATTTTACATCATTAGCCGAACATGTCAAGAGCATATTTGCACGGACTTTGGTAATCCCACAACACTTTGGGGACTACAAAATGTGGTTATCGTTTCCCTCGTTGTTTTATACACCACTACTATTTTTCTTTTTGGACCCCTTGGAAATGTCATTGTGATTTTACGAGACGGCTTACCATTACACACGGGTTACAAGAAACGTTGATGATTTTGATTGGTAGTCGATGGATGGTGTATTTCGGCATTCTTCGTAGTCCTTTGCAAAAAGCGTAGGCCACTGAGTCATGAAGCTTCACGAAATAATTTCATTTTTCTCTTTTTCATACAATATATTATTAAGTTAAACTACCAAATAGTGACATCAATGAAAACATATGGCACATACACATAAGGAATATTGATTAAGATACAATAAGTCCGCAAGAGGAAAACTTGTAAAGCCATAACATAATCCATGGTAAAGTTTGCACATAATAAAATGTTCCAAACATAAGAGCAATTGTTTGAAGATTACAAACGAATGACTAAAACTTCACATTGTTTATGAAAAAGATGACTCAGAAGCGATCCTTCGCTTTAGGCTTATTACACTATAAGTCGGATGTGCAATGGTAGAAGTAGTACCTCCCTCGTTTTGATTTGGAGTGGTGGAGCTTTGGTTAATTACCATCAACAACCTGAAAAGGAATGTTATTACTTGATCTGCCATTTCGAATGTGTAGTCCGTAGTAGCGTTTGATTTTGGCATGGTTCGGAAGCGCAAAGCGACATCTAATGCCGACGATTACACTTATTGCAAAGAATAGTAAAGGTCCGACAACTAAACATACAACACCAGCACAAGAGTTATAAGTGAAAAAAAGAATAATGCTAAAATGGTCACTAAAGTAGTATCATCCTCATGGACATCCATCTTGGGAATTCGGGATTACATGCAAAGGGATGGAGCGACCGATTGAAACCATTCAAGATAATCATCGTGGCGCTCGGTATTGAGGACATTGGCTTCCCGATCCTCCAAGATTGGGCATGGAATGTGTACTTCATGGAGTATGACGTTGTCGAGCTACTCGTATGCACTGCATCGATGGGTTGGAAAGGTTTTTCGGTTTACCTTGAATGTAACCCATTTGCCTCGAAAATCGAGATTGTGTGGTTCAATAATGTCTAAATATTGCATAAACTTGTTGTAGAAGGCAATTCTGCGTGCAAAGTGGTGAACTCTCTCGAAGTATTATCCTAATTTACCTAGAAAAAAAGAAAATGCCAAGTTGGTTTTGTTTCATAAACATGTTACACTAATAAAATGCATCGAGTGAGTCTTGCACCCGTGGGATCTAAAGCGCATTAAGTCGGGCCCTAAAATTATGGAGAAGATCCTCAAAGCTGCCTCGGCTCCTTATGGTGCCACCTCATCGCCTAGGGCATACCCAACTTGCATTAAGCTACGTATAATGGGCTCAACGAATGGAATGCGGTCGTACTGACCAAACCTATTTGAAATAATTTGGTTATGATTGAACAATGAATATGAAAACGAGGTTTTATAGTGCGGAATGAATACCTCCATTAATGTCATGCGGTCGTACAACCAAAACTATACAACTTCCTTGGTCTGCACGAGCCTCTTCATTGTCATCCGAATGCACGACTCGTCGTTTTTGGGAAGAAAGTTATTTTCGTTCAGAACTTACTTACGTGAGGCAATCATGCATTTGCATTTGGGCTTCGTCGGAGCCTCAGCTAGGACACTGTGGTGGTATTAGCGATATGACCCATGAGAACCTTGCGATTTCGAAGGATGGTTTCCGCACGATTATTTTCTATTTTGCTATACCTAAACACAAAAGAAATGGTAAAATTAGTCCATAACAACAAAATTAGGTAAACAACTTCAATAAACATAACAAACAATTAATTTTCCCTATTCGTCGGTTGAATAGAGCCGAACACCAATATCTAGGGTATCGGTCGAAAATAATCGATAGGTCTCACTTGGTTTGGATTTTTAACGCTACCTTTGAAACCATGTCGTTTTAGTAGTGCCCCAAACAATTAAACCTCACGGTAGTATGTGATCGACACCATTTAACGGTGTCGGTTCTAATGATCGTCATCATTGAGACAATGACGTGAAACAAATTACGAACCCTAAACCATATGCCCAACGAGCAAAGGACAAAAAATCTTGAGAAAACTATCGCAAAATCATGGGGAACAAAATCCATAAAAAAATTAGAGCAAAAAAAGATTACCTAATGAACTTGTAGCAAACGTTGAAAATAGGCCATGCTCCTTGACTTTGCCGACCATCGCCGCTTTATAGATGCGGAGAGATTCCAACAAGAAAAAACTTGAAATGCCTTTCAGACGATTCGATTAAGGGTTCGGTAAAAGGCCGAAAAATCGAAGAGATGATTGTGGTGATGAATTTAGTTGTAGGGTACTTGGGTTTGAACGGGGAGTTAGAGTCATTGGGGGCTAGGGTAGTTTAGAGAATAATTTACAAAAAGTTAAGTAAATGTAGTAAAGAAAATTCAAAGCTGGGGTAAAACAAAGTAAATGGGTAAAGGAAGCAAAAGGTGGGGTCGAGAATAGCCACAACCTTAATGTTTTCCTTAACAATAAATCTACTTAGACTTATGAGTCGAACTCGTAGAGGGATTTTTCAAATTTGCACAAATATTTAAGGCGTATCAAATCAATTTTACAAGTGTTTGTGTTTGCTTATTTAATTTGCTTAAGGACGACTTTGAAATAAAAAAAAAAACTTTTGAGTCGGGACTCATGAGTCCAAATAATGCTTGCATTTTCCTTAATATGTGTGTTTTGGGCAAAACGAGTATATTAGTAGTACTAATCATATTAATTGGTCCCTTTGTTAATTAATTCATGCCGGCTTAATATCGGTAAGAAATTTATGTTTTTTCACCATTGGCGCCTCAATAAGGAAAACAATAAATCTACTTAATTGGACTCGTGAGTCGGACTTATCTAAGGGTATCAAAGAAAATTAACAAGTGATTGTGTTAAGCTTCATTAATTGCTTAAGGATGACTTTGAAATTAAAAAAAAAAAATTGAGCTTGGACTCGTGAGTCCAAATAGTACTACCACTAAAGAAAAATGCTAGAATGAAAACAACAATGTCACATCATAAGACACATTGACTCACAAAACCCTTCCATACGACCTCGACCCGCGTGCTTTGCATCGAGATCTATGTATGCCCATATCGAAGAGGCACACATATATGGCTTTTTGCAAGTCGGTATGTCTTGTGGTCACCACTTGTTATTGTCATTCTAGCTTAACTTCTCTTACAATAATCCAATTGATACATTATTTGAAGGGAATGGATAGTTCTTTGCCACTAGCCACTACAAAACATTGTGTGTTTAAGCGACATTAATTTAGTCATTTAACGACATTAATTAGTGTCTCTAAAAATTTTACCCGCGCATCATATAGTGTAAGCCACTTGTGTTGGTAAAAGTGATGTCGCCTATTTTTCGCGATGCAAAATGTATGTGTTGGTAATATTTATTTAAGACACTTTTGAAATAAGCGTCCTTAACGTGGGAACGTTTTTTTATTTATGTGTATTTAATTTTAGGACATTTATTTCTTATCGTCTCCAATTTGAAGACAACTTTATTTATTTATGCATCACTAAATTATGAACATTTGTAAGCTTAGCGTCCTTAAATTGACAACACTTGTTCACTTAATGTCTCCAATTAGCAACCACTTACACACTTAATGTCCTTAAATTAACAACACTCGTGCACTTAATGTCTCCAAATTAGCAACCTTTTACACACTTAGTGTCTTTAAATTGACAACATTTGTGCACTTAATGTCAACCTTTACACACTTAATATCTTTAAATTGACAACATTTGTGCACTTAATGTCTCCAAATTAGCAACCTTTACACACTTAATGTCCTTAAATTGACAACACTTGTGCACTTAATGTCTTTAAATTAGCAACATTTATACACTTAATGTCCTTAAATTGACAACACTTGTGCACTTAATGTCTCCAAATTAGCAACCTTTACACACTTAATGTCCTTAAATTGACAACACTTGTGTACTTAATGTCTTCAAATTAACAATCTTATTATTATTATTATTATTATTATTATTATTATTTGTAGATATAAAAACAAACATAAAGAAAGACAAATGAAAACAATTTATATACTTTTCAATTATTTTTCAATTCAAAAGAGAACTAAAATACATTCTAAAAATATATTTTTACTTACAATGATATCAACATATATACTAAAAAAGATAGAAACTTCCAACTACGCAAAGCAAAAGTATAAGATGATATTTTGAATTGATATGCTCATCTTTCTCAACATTACCAGCACCAAAAACCCGTATTCAACACTTTTCTACAAGCGCAAAACAAACAAAATCAACCCAAACAAAATTAAATCAAGATACATATGAGTTAAAATCATGAGCTAGCCAATATCATCATAAATAGCTTTTTCAATATACATAATGAATTGGGCAAACTAACGTACATAAACACATATATGTAATTTTCATGAACATCTACTCCACTTAACAATAAGCAATTGTAATACCAAACAAGCCTCGAGTCAAATTGTAAACTCTCGAACCAATAAAAATGATATATTAATTATTAGACATACATATATGGCTAAAATCTCTATAACTTGAAAATGTCAACTATACATGCAAACTTGTCTTAGTCCTTGATGTAAATATACATTCATCATTGCATTTTTTCTTTAGTACTTGCATGCTTTTAAAGTAATTAAAGGGAAAAGTCTAATACACATGCTTTCAAAGTAATTAACGGTATGGCCTAATCAAATAGTTAATTAGGACATGATTTAAAAATCAACTTATTACAATAAGGCATCACTTAGATCAAGATCAGCATATTATTAATTTGCTTGACATGAAAGCTGATTATTTTATATTAACAATTGGTTCAAGTCAATTGGGAGATAAAAAAGAAACTACGGCTTTGGCTATTTTAATAAGCATGAAAGTTTAATAAGAAAAATTAAGAAATTTAAGAAATTCACTGAACTTTGTCATCGATGGAAATGACATTGTTTCGGTGTTGGAGAAAGATCACCGAGAAACCCCTAATTGTTCACAAAAGAGAGTTAAGATGGAATTTAAGAAATGCACAAACATCATTGGAGAAAGATCACTTGAGAAAACCCCCTAATTGTGGCGAGCTCCCACGAACGTCTTTTGCGTGCTTATTTTCCAAGCTTGGGGCTTCCAACAACCTAAGTAGAGTCTGAAACACATACATTACATACTCCTTATAAGCATGCACAACAAATTTAGGCATTGAAAATCCTAAAGCCTCAAAATGAACAAATAGATAATTACTTTCCTCTGCATAACCATTACGAGATACAAATGTAAGCATAAAAGCACGAATAAGCTATTTAATTGTCAATGTCAAATAAGTCAACATCTTAGCAATCATTAGCACAGGTAGATCATAGAATGCAAACATATATAACTATGTATTAGCAACATCCTTACTTAAACCTAATCACCACAACAAGTCTGCACCACTTTTTAAGGTTATTAATGTCTTAATCATTGGCATAGATTCTCTGTCTCTACCAAATAGGGAAAGTGATCTTGTGAGTTGCGTGACCTTTCATTTAAAACCTTTTGAATCATTAGCGAGGTAGATCATAGCATGCAAACATATATAACTTGATGTAACCTTTTGAATCATAAGTAGGATCACTATCAAAAGTTGCCAAAATAAGCGATCATCGTACCGACAACGCCATGAATGGATTAGTTCAAAGGTGACATTTCATTTTCGACATGTCATCATAGACACAAAATCTAAAACGAGTTAACCAAATTAGTCTTAGTTATAATAGTTAAGCATACGATAGTACAACATGGATCATAATATGATAATTTTAATGTACATCAATTGTCAAAGTAGAAGCTATATTCTTTTTTATTAGAAAGTAGAAGCTATATTCCTAATAATTTAAGTTTCTCATTGAGTAAATTAATAAGATTGATGATGGAACTATTAGTAGACGGTGTGAGATTTAGAGAAGCGAGGAGAGTCTGAGAGGGGAATATAAGGAATTTGAAATTTCGGATGGATTCTTGTAATTTCGATTATACAAAAGCTCAAACCTTGACATATAAAGCTCGAAACTTAGCTATATAAAGACTATCCAAAACAAAATGGGCTACTTGCTTCTTGCGATGTGAAAATAGGATAAAAATGACACAATACTTCATGACCACAATTTTGTCTTTGGTTTTCCCTTCTAAAATTATCGACCAAACGTATTTCGACAATGTCAACCAATTGGCTATTCACTTAACTTGAGAACAAGCTGAAAAAAACTAAATCATAATTCAATGGTAAGTAATGGGTCTTGAAACCCTAATAAAAATGGTATAACCAAAGAAAACATACCTGCAATTTTAAGGGAAAACTTGGCTAATTCAGAACTTTGAAAAGCATCCCCTTCTAGAGCATGAAGCTTGGCTAATGACGATATTGCTTCTTCTATAAGGTCAACAGGTTTACGATAAATCTTAGTAAAATAGTTGTATGTTTTGCCGGCAACAACTATTTTACAAACATTTCAACTTCTAATGCCTAAGTCTCTTTGTGCATTGACTTCTTTATAGATGCTCTCATGATTCATGACAAACACTATTGTCTCTTGCACACATTTTCAAGAGTTTTAACAAAACAACAAATTCACCATGGCCATTGAGAATGCAAAAAGCACCAAAATAATAGATAAATGAAAGAAACAACGATAACAAAACAATGAATTCACTATGGCCATTGAGAATGTAAATGCTCGACCTTATCACCAACATAGGGCAACTTATGAGCTTCCATTGCTTGGATAGCGGTACTGTTGTTGCATGATGTCGATCCTTGATATTAGCCCGATCGTCGATCGTCGGCAATCGATTGGAATCGCAATGTCTGCTTCTCTCGGCTACGCTTTTTGCGGATTCTACATCGTTTCACGTAAAGAATATGCCACCGCTATCAATTCTACGTATAATGAAGAATGTACTTTACTTACTCTTGATCTATCAAAACCTAATTAACAACAAAAATTCACAAAACTAAACCTAATAAGCTCGAATCCTGCGATAAAAGCAGGAACGAAACATAAATGCACCAAAAATTTCGATGGCTACTCGGGAAGATTAACTAGAAAGCTCGATTTAGAACCAGAGACACATGCGAGAGATAAGATATGTACCTTTAACGAGAATCAAATGTGGAGTTGATTGCGAATCGGTTGGGGTTCTTCTCGATTGGCTCTCGAGTGCGTCACGAGAGAGTTCGAATGTCGCTAGGAGCTTGGAAATAGTTTCAACGGTAGCCATCGCAAGCCCGATCAATCCTCCTACACCAAAACAACAAACTTCACAATCTAATCCACCAATGCAATCAATGAACCAAAAAGCAAAAGCAAAACCAAAATCACATTAGATGATTAGCACTGTGGTGAGCTAGTGAACTCATTGGTCAACAGATTGATCATCGCCATAATCTTGTCATGATCACCGACCATGGCGTGAGCAGCAGCGATTTCTTCAATCTACACAACGAAACCCCACGTCAGATTCATGAACAGTTTGAAATCCTCGGACCTATCAAAATTCCTTGAAACCACATCAAAATCAAAATTTCGTAGGAAATAGAGGCAGAACTTACTTCTGCGCCGCATTATTCCAGCTTCAAATCGTACGGCATGTCGATAGATTCCTCGGCACGGCAGTGGGGATCGCGAGACGCATCCGCCATGAGAATCGCAAAATCTCGAAGCGCTCCTCGAGCTTGGTTTCGAGCATCCCAAGACATGTTAGGGCACCGGATCGAGTGAGTCGAGAAATTGAAGAATTGGTTGCCCTAATTCGTGATTCCGCGAGAGAGATAGAGGAACGATCGAGCGAATGAGAGAGAGACGAACGATCGAAGCGAGTGAGAGAGGGAAATCGAACGATCAAGCGAGAGAGAGAGAGGAGAGAGAGAGTGAGAGATCGGAGCAGACCAACGAGCAGGTGAGAGAGATTTCTATTTGATAAACCCTAGATTTATCTATTTGAAGCTTCTACGTGCGTGAGTCGCTAATAACAATTAGCATCCAACTAAAACGAAATGGACCAAACAAATAATAGAGTTGAAGTGTTTGATCCATATAGCCTAATTAATTTGGGGATTTAGGCTTTGTTGTTGACGTAAGCTAAATCTCCATTAACAACTAGGTTGGCTAAACAATTATAACTTCTTTACAATCAATATAATATTTATATATCATGGCGAGCATTTGTAAATTTCTTGTGTTTCGCGAGAATGGCTCTTCAGGTTATATGTACGGGAGGCAACCTCTCAATTTTATTTTTTTCATTCACGAAACTTGAACTCGAGTCATGTTTAACCTAACTTTAATGACAAATTTTGATTTAGAATTTACCAACACTTGTAAATTATGTGTCATTAGATTTGAGATTTAACAATTGAGTTGTAAATTGGGTCTTTATATTTGAAATTTAACAACACCTGTAAATTATATGTCTTGAGATTTAAAATCTAACAACACTTGTAAATTATGTGTCTTTAGATGTGAAATCTAATAACACTTGTAAATTATGTGTCTTGAGATTTAAATGTGTCTTGAGATTTAAAATTTAATAACACTTGTAAATTATGTGTCTTTAGATTTAAAATCTAATAACACTTGTAAATTATGTGTCCTTAAATTTGAAATCTAACAACATTTATAAATTATGTGTCTATAGATTTAAAATCTAACAACACTTGTAAATTATATGTCCTTAAATTTGAAATCTAACGACACTTGTAAATTATGTGTCTTTAGATTTGAAATTTAACAACACTTATAAATTATGTGTCTTTAGATTTGAGATTTAACAACACTTTGTAACTTATGTGTCTTGAGATTTAAAATTTAACAACACTTGTAAATTATGTGTATTACTGTAGATTTAAAATCTAACAACACTTGTAAGTTATGTGTCTTTAGATTTAAAGTCTAACAACACTTGTAAATTATGTGTCTTTAATTTTAAAATCTAACAACACTTATAAATTATGTGTCTTTAGATTTAAAATTTACCAACACTTGTAAACTATGTGTCTCTAGATTTAAAATCTAACAACACTTGTAAATTATGTGTCTCTAGATTTAAAGTCTAACAACACTTGTAAATTATGTGTCCTTAGATTTGAAATTTAACACTTGTAAATTACGTGTCCTTAGATTTGAAATTTAACAACACTTGTAAATTATATGTCTTTAAATTTAAAATCAAACAACACTTGTAAATTATATGTCCTTAAATTTGAATCTTGACAACACATATAAATTAGGGTCCCCAAATTTTAAATTTAGTGTCACTAGTTTACCAAGTGTCTCAATATAGGAGACACTTATAAATTATGGGTCTTTAAATATTGAGATTGACAACACTTATTGTTTGTGTCCTCAATTTTAATTTTAGCAACACTTATAAACTATGTGTCCTTAGATTTGAAATTTGACAACACTTATAAATTAGTGTCTCCAAGTTTTAAATTTGGCAACACTTGTTTATCAAGTGTCTTTAATTTTGAAAACGCTTGTACATTATACGTCTCGAGATTTTGAATTTGGCGCGTTTTAATTACAAGTGTCCTTAATTAGAGACACTTGTATGTTATGCGTACGAAAATTTTAGACTTGGCAACGCTGTACATCATGTGTCTCTAAAATTAAAATTTGAGGACGTTTTTATTAGCGTTGTCAAAAAAGTGTTGCTATCACTACAACAAAGTGGGTATATAGCAACACTTTTTTGCCAACACTAATAAAAAATGTCTTCAAATTTTAATTTTAGAGACACATGATATATAAGCGTTGCCAAGTTTACAATTTTGAGGCGGCTTAAGATACAAGTGTCTCCAAATTAAGGACACTTGATATTAAAACGTCGTCAAATTCAAAATCTCGTCATATATAATGTACAAATGTCTCAAAATTAAGGACACTTGTTAAAAATTGTTGCCAAGTTTAAAATTTGGAGACACTAATTTAAAAGTGTTGTCAAGTTTCAATTACGAGAAGACACATAGTTTATAAGTGTTGCTAAAATTAAAAATGAGGACCAAATAATAAGTGTTGTCAAATTCAATATTTAAAGAGCGCATAATTTATAAGTGTCTCTTATATTAGAGGCGCTTAGTAAATTAGTGACACCAAATTTAAAATTTGGGGACCCTAATTTACATGTGTTGTCAAGATTCAAATTGAATGACATATAATTTACTAGTGTTGTTAAGTTTTAAATTTAAAGACACATAATTTACAAGTGTTGTTAAATTTCAAATCTAAGGACAAATAATTTACAAGTGTTGTTAGACTTTAAATATAAAGACACATAATTTAGAAGTGTTGTTAGACTTTAAATTTAAGGACATATAATTTACTAGTGTTGTTAAGTCTTAAATTTAAAGACACGTAATTTACAAGTGTTGTTAGATTTTAAAATTAAAGACACATAATTTACAAGCGTTGTTAAACTTTAAATCTAAAGACACATAACTTACATGTGTTGTTAGATTTTAAATTTAAAGACACATAACTTACAAGTGTTGTTAGATTTTAAATTTAGGAGACATAATTTACAATTGTTGTTAGGTTTCAAATCTAAGGACACATAATTTACATGTGTTGTCAAGATTCAAATTTAAAGACATATAATTTACGACTAGTGTTGTTAAGTTTTAAATTTAAAGACACATAATTTACAAGTGTTGTTAAATTTCAAATCTAAGGACAAATAATTTACAAGTGGTGTAGACTTTAAATATAAAGACACATAATTTAGAAGTGTTGTTGACTTTAAATTTAAGGACATATAATTTACTAGTGTTGTTAAGTTTTAAATTTAAAGACACATAATTTACAAGTGTTGTTAGATTTTAAAATTAAAGACACATAATTTACAAGCGTTGTTAGACTTTAAATCTAAAGACACATAACTTACATGTGTTGTTAGATTTTAAATTTAAAGACACATAACTTACAAGTGTTGTTAAATTTTAAATTTCGGGAGACATAATTTACAATTGTTGTTAGGTTTCAAATCTAAGGACGGACAATTTACATGTGTTGTCAAGATTCAAATTTAAAGACATATAATTTACTAGTGTTGTTAAGTTTTAAATTTAAAGACACATAATTTACAAGTGTTGTTAGATTTTAAATATAATGACACATAATTTACAAGCGTTGGTGAATTTTAAATCAAAATTTGTCATTAAAGTTAGTGTAACGGCAGAAAATTTGACTTGTACCACGTGCCGGGTCGGGGGTCGTATGTGGGATCACTCGTCGGAATACGTATGTCAGGAATATCCAATTTGAGATTTAATGCTAATTGTTGGTGTTTCTGAGTCGTATACGCGAGGAATTCGGGAGGCGAAATACGAACGAGGACGCGCCTCGAGTCGCGTGTCGACGTGGAGCAGAGGTAGTGGCTTATGGGGTTGAGATTGATTGAATGTCGGTTTAATAAGTGGTCATTGTGATTTTAATGTGGTCACATTAACATAAATATCCATTGGCCTATAGTTTGAACACGTAAACATAATGCATTAGATGTGTCTTGAGATATGCAATTTGCGAGACTCGAGACAATGTTGGTCAAACTTAGAGGCGGTGGACAAAGATGTGAAATTATTGTGTTGTCTTCGTATTGCACGAACTCGAGGAAACATTTGAGTTGAAAAAAAAAATAAAAATAAAAATAAAAAGAGAGAATCGGATAAAAGAAGAGAGGAGAGGAGAGAGACGACGAAAGAGAGAGAGAGGTGAAGCTCGTCGGTGAACAGCCGCAGCCATGGATCATAAATCGCGGACGAGTGGCGCGGCACTAAGCGAAAAAGCCCATGAGCCGCAGCAGCAATGATGGCAACGTCTCAGCGCGGACGCGGGATCGCAGCAGTCTGTGTGACGCAGCAGCAGCAACCTGGCCAGCCTGTGATGGCGACTTCAGCCAGCGAAGGCCGTGGAAAAGCAGCAGTGGCATGTAGCAGCTGAGATGGCAGCAGCCAGTATATGTGCAGCCAGCAGAGCTGGCGGCAGATGTTGAGTTTGATTCAGAGCTCACTTTCTAATCATGCCTTTTGTGGTTTAGTAATGGAGAAACGGTGGTGCATTGCATAGCTTAAACTCATTTATGGCGAAAAAGTTAGTATTAATCGAGGTTATTCTTCCTTTGATTCCATATCGGATCAAAAAAATTTTACGTATTTTCCTTCTCATTCATTAAGTATGTCTCGATATTGGTTTTTGTTGCGAGTTGGATATGATTCTTCCGATCGTGCGTATTCCTTCTTTTCACATACTCATAAGGTACTTATATTGTTAGTATCGATTGTTACTACGGATTACGGTATGATTGTAGAAATCACATCTGCTAATTTTTGAACTTGTTAAAGTGGTTTCCATATGATTTTTATGTAGCTGTTCTTGTTTTTAACTTCTTATTGAGGATAAAATGTTGCTTAGATAAAAGAACCATTTTTTTTTTTTTTTAAAATTGTGAATGTTAATGATCAAATCTTTCATTTGAGCAAAAATACAAATTGAATCATGTTATTCGGCTTACTATACAACCTTTTTAGTGAGATGCGCTTGTCTGTCAAAAATTGTTTATGATTCATTTTGATGTACATCTATAATAGAGTTTTGAGATTTATAGGCTTCTAATCAATAGAATAAGTTCTTTGTTTGTTTAGCACTTAGAAGTTAGTTTCTTACTTTCTTGGGTTAGTGTTGAGGGGGTAGGTTGATCTTCTTGGTAATAGACGGGAAAGTTGGTTTTGGGCTTTGAATGTCTAAATAATCCTAACTCTTTCTTTCTCTATTCTGCGGTTCTCTTGCAAACTAAGACCAATATATTCTTTCATGAAAAAAAGACCAGTATATTCTAATCTTTTGATTATTATTGGTTTATCTTGTTTATAATTATTTCTAATAAGTAATAACTATGCCTATTATTTCTGTAAGGAGGAAGCTTTGCTCATTTGCTTTGTATGGTTGTTGCACAATAGAAATAGATGAATTCTGTTACTATGGATTTAAAAATCGCCATGACGTAGATGTGAATTGATTCTTCTAATCAACTGAGCTTTGTTAATCTTATGGTTATGTACTGCCAAATAAATATTTTCTGTGACGTTCTGAAGTTCTTCACATTGGGCCTTTTGTTACTTTTAAGTAAAAGATTGCCGTAATAATAGTTTCTTATATATATATTAAGCAGAAAATCCAACAATCATTTGCCATGGTTTTCTCTATAATGCTCATACATGAAGTAGATTTTTCCTCATTTTACGCGCGTTTTGAGTTTATTTATGTTTTCTTGCTTCCTCCAAAGAAAAATGTTTGTGGTTTCTTGCTGATAAAAACAATAGTTAATACTAAAATTAGTGCTTAGTTTAAAATTTAGGTGTTTTTGTTCTGCATTAAGTCATTCTTTTGGTGCTTCTCTTTCTAGTTCTGTCCATTCACATGGATGAGCAAATGGATGAAAAAACATTGATTGGGAGTTATGTTTGTGCTGAGCGGCCTGGAGAATTCAGATGGCAGCCTGGTTCTCTCACGCAGGTTAATTTCAACGAAGCAGAATTTTTGTTTTGAAATTTAAATGTTCTATCATGGTCTGGAAACACCTGAAAATTATGAAAATGATGCAGGCTCTTCTATCAGGAATGTGGGTCGTTTTTAGGACATAGACAAAGCCCCATCTGATGTGCAGTCCATCTTATTACCTCTATTGGAAGGATCAAATTCATTTTCTTGGACGTGGGGAGGTAAATTATGAAAAAATTACTTAAAAAATGGTAGAGGTTAGAGAGAAGGACGGGGAGAGGAAGGGAAACAATGACGAAGAAGAACACAATCACAATCATAGACTTAACTTGGTTGCATGTTGCTAGAAGGAATGTTGAAGAGGTCACAAGTTGTTGGATAAGCCCGCATGAGGAGATCTTTGGAGGAGCGGGGGTGGGGTTTAGAGAGGGTCGGTGTTAGGTTTTTTGCATGATGTGTTGGTATATGAAAGAAGAACCCTTCTAATTTTTACAAAATTAGTTTTGCTTTTTAAAAAATTATTTCGAAGGACATTACTTGCCTAGGCATTGTAGGTGATGCCTTGCAATCAACTTTGTTGTGAAGTTACCTTAAGCAATTGATAATTTGAGATTTTGAATGGAGGGTGTAGACCATAGTATATCTTTCCCATTAACATTTTGTGTTTTATGCTTTAGAAGTCTTAAGAAGAGGAAACTACTTTTCTTAGTGAAGATATTCATCAATTCAAAATTATTACGATATTGCTTTTACGGTACCACGATTCGTATCTAACAATTGTACCCATTTTCCTTGTAAAACATTAGGTCTCACTAAAGTGTTAAAGTTGCCTACTGCATTCACATTATAATATTGCTCTCTATTTTGTACCGTTTCCCAGCTTACTGCTTGTATGTCTGACAAGTGGCCAGAAGCTTTGTGGAAAGTTGCCATAGTAATTAGATTTGTTTGTTTACCACCCCTTTTATCCTTTTTTTATTTCTTATATCTACGATTTAACATTGGCCGTTGATGAATGACGAGTGAAGGATGGATTTCTTATTGTTGCATGTATCTTGTTAACTCGTAAATCGTTTTACTTTACGATAAATGTCACGCTTGCTTTGGTACTTACATTTCTAATCCACTTACCACTGTTGCTTTCTAATGTAAGTTTTGAAGAGATAAATATGCTTTCATTTAGATCAAAGTTTCATTAGACTTTCTAAGTTTCTCGTATACGGATGAAATTTCACTTTTTTTACTTTTTGATTAAGTTTCCTCCAATGCGAGGAATTGAAATTTTAAAGTGAGATTGAATTTATGATTCATGGTCGGCAATTTAATTAATCAAGCCAAATGCAGGAATATTTTGCCTTGTTACTTTTTTGGTGGTTACTGGTCTTTTTGTTAGCTTTTTTTGTTAGCTATCATATTTATTTAGTCAACAAATTGATTAGAAAGGTGGCAATTTTATGACTAAATACACGATGCTTGTTTTGCAAAAGGAATGATCTCTCTTGGTGCCTTGTGGAGGAGAGTGATGATTGATCACCCTAGTAACAAGGATATGGTGGATATAGTAAATTCTTGGCATCCTAATGCGGAGTTGGTGGCAAGAAAGCTCGTAGGTATGATAATTTTTATTTTTATTTTTTTTAACTTAATATTAAATATACGTGATACTAATTTTTATCTTGTCGAGAAACTTATGAAAAAGTTAATTATGGCTCTTCACATGGATATGGTGGTGCGGTTTCTTGGTCGATTCTCGGGATAGTTGACATTTTCAAGTTATAGAGATTTTAGCCATATATGCATGTCTAGTAATTAATATATCATTTTTATTGGTTTGGAGAGTTTACAATTTGACTCGAGGCTTGTTTGGTATTACAATTGCTTATTGTTAAGTGGAGAGATGTTCATGAAAATTACATATATGTGTTTATGTATGTTAGTTTGCCCAATTCATTATGTATATTGAAAAAGTGGTTTATGATGATATTGACTAGCTCATGATTTTGACTCATATATATCTTGATTTGATTGTGTTTGGGTTGATTTTGTTTGTTTTGCAGTTGTAGAAAAGTGTTGAACATGAGGTTTTTGGTGCGGTGGTAATGTTGAGAAAGATGAGCATATCAATTCAAAATTATCATCTTATACTTTTGCTTTGCATAGTTGGAAGTTTCTATCTTTTTAGTATACATGTTGATATCATTGTAAGTAAAAATATATTTTTGAGAATGTATTGTAGTTCTCTTTTGAATTGAAAAATAATTGAAAATTATATAAATTGTTTTCATTTGTCTTTCTTTATGTTTGTTTTTATATCTACAAATAATAATAAATAATAATAATAATAATAATAATAATAATAATAATAATAATAATAATAATAATAAGATTGCTAATTTGGAGACATTAAGTGCACAAGTGTTGTAAATTTAAGGACATTAAGTGTATAAAGGTTGCTAACTTAAAGACATTAAGTGTACAAGTGTTGTTAATTTAAGGACATTAAATGTGTAAATGTTGCTAATTTGGAGACATTAAGTGTAAAAATGTTGTCAATTTAAAGACACTAAGTGTATAAGAGTTGCTAATTTGGAGACATTAAGTGCACAAGTGTTGTCAATTTAAGGACACTAAATGTTTAAGGGTTGCTAATTTGGAGACATTAAGTGTAAAAATGTTGTCAATTTAAAGACACTAAGTGTGTAAGAGTTGCTAATTTGGAGACATTAAGTGCACAAGTGTTGTCAATTTAAGGGCACTAAATGTTTAAGGGTTGCTAATTTGGAGACATTAAGTGCACAAATGTTGTCAATTTAAAGACACTTGCACAAGTGTTGTCAATTTAAGGACACTAAATGTTTAAGGGTTGTTAATTTGGAGACATTAAGTGCAAGTGTTGTTAATTGAAAGACATTAAGTGTGTAAGGGTTGCTAATTGGAGACATTAAGTGAACAAGTGTTTGTCAAGTTAAGGACACTAAGCTTACAAATGTTCTTAATTTAGGGATGCATAAATAAATAGTGTCTTCAAATTGGAGCGCATAAGAAATAAATGTCTTAAAATTAAAGACACATAAATAAAAAAACGTCCCCAGCGTTAAGGACACTTATTTTAAAAGTGTCAAAAAGTGTCTTAAATAAATATTACCAACACATACGTTTTTGCGTCGCAAAAAAATGGGGCGACATCACTTTTACCAACACAAGTGACAACACTATATGATGCGTGGGTAAAATTTTTAGAGACACTAATTAATGTCGTTAAATGACTAAATTAATGTAGCAAGCTAACACACAATGTTTTGTAGTGTATAGACCCACTTTATTGTAGTGAGCAAGGGCCATAAATTAAACATCGATCATGCATCAATCAGCAGGAGAAGTACAGATATATAGAAATGCAAACTCAAGACCAAATACCTATAGTACGTTCCAATATATACAATCACACACAACATACAGTACACACATGCAGATGAAAGATTATTACACAAACCGTTAAGGATCCACAGTTACATGCATATATCATACTTAATTTCACTATTATAAGATCCTCAACTTATTTAGTACGTAATCAAGCTGCTATTATATATAGCTAGGTAGCAGGGCTGTTTCGATATTGATTACCACTTCATTTTTTACCACCTTAATTAGTTAGTATTGCGGAAGTGAGAATCAAACGCGGCAGACATGCTCTTGCAGAAATCAATGTAATGATATGGGTCGGAAGCATCGGCTTCGTTCAGCTTCTCGTACATGATGCTCCATTTCAGTACGCTTCCTCCAGTAGCCTTTGGAATGACACTGGTTTTGCATGCGAAGCTCTTCAGGGTCTTCAGCGCATCTCCTTGCATTAACTCGTTAGTAAATGACATGTTCGCGTCGTCTATCTTGGTTATCTTTTCCTTGCCGATAAGAACGTTGGGCCCTGCAATCTATATATATATATATCTATATATATATATATATATAAAAGTTGGATAAAGTTGACATGCATTCTCCTTTCACCAATATAATTTTTTAATTTTCTAATTTTTTTCTATTTTAAGGTATTTATTGATGTGTTATTGATTATTTCAAAGAATATATTCATTCCCCCATTTATTGAATTTATTTATAGTTTGTATTTGATCGAAATAACAATTAAGTGCATTTAAATTCTTTTTCTTGATTAACGAAGGGTTGTTTTCTATATATTTAATCTACGTTTCAAATAAATACGTCATCCCTTTAGTTCTTGCAACATCATTTATACAAATAATTAATATTATCTTTATATATATATATATATATATATATATATATATAAATCATAAGTTCACAAATTGCATGTTTTAGCAACATCAAGTATCTTTTATTGAGTTCTTCACACTTTCGAATGCAATGTTGTGGCGATTGTTGGTGCATGACACTCAAGGCGTATCGAGAGATCTTGCGGTGCTATCAACAACTTCAAACCTCTATATATGTTCGTCGTTATAAGGATTGTTCAAGATGTTTGATAAGTGCGTGGTTTATAACTAAATATTTTTACCTCTATTGTATATTTCGAGTTGATTATTGTGAATTATAATTTTAATAGTAAAAAATATTACAATATATTCATATAAATTAGTAGTTTATTAACTTTCTCTTAAAGTTTTAATAACCTCTGATGAGCGCGAGAAAAATCGACTAGTTAATTTATCACTTCAACATATATCATCAATATTCAATACAAATTAAGAGCTAGATTTATAACAAAAAAAAACTAAGGGCAAAGACGTGGTTGCGGTTCCCACGACAACAAACGATCGGGACCTTTGCGAAAGCTACTCATAAATTGTCTCGATACCCATGATTACTAAAAAAAAATTATAACCGGGAAACAACTCGTAAGAATGGTATTGCCGTACGGTGGCAAAAGAAGAGCATTATAGCTTTGAACTAAGGCAAAGGTTATGATATAACTTACACACTTTGGATTACACACTTTCATATTGTACATGCTATGTCAATGTATTGTCCACTTTGGGTATACTATTTATGTTTGTAACTTACACACTTTGGATTACTTGTTAGTTATGTTTAAGTACATGTATTAAGTAATTATTAAGGACTTATATAAAGGGGTGCCTTCACATGTAAAATACACACCAATAGTTGAATACAATCTCTACATTCTCTCTAACTCTTTTCTCTCTTGTTCTCCTTTTTACCTTGCTCTTCTAATTCTTAGTTTAAAGTCTTCCATGCTTAAGTCTTTAACAAGTCCAACTTTAGTTTACAACACGTTATCGGCACGATGTTGCTCTACAAGAAGGAGTGTCTTAAGTTCAAGAAGCTTTCAAGTAAACAAAGCTAAGAAGGTATAATTAATTTATATGAATTTAATTTGGTGGTGTTTTGTGATTTTTATTTCTATCCTTTTATTAATTTAAGTACAACCTTAATTATATTTAAAATGAGGTTCATTTTAAATATAATTAAAATGAACCTTTATCATTGCCTTAAACAAATATTAATTGCATGCTTGCTCTTTTATCATTGCCTTAAACAAATTAAGTTTCTCATGCACTACATTAGTGGCACATGAGGAAGGAAGAGAAGGCTTGGTCTCTTAATAATTCACTACCTTACATGTGAAATGTTGTACCCACTAGCTATGTTATAGCAATATATATTCGGGTAGTGCACTTCCATGCCAAAAAGCAGATCTAGGGTTGGTGTGGGGGCAATCGGCGATGCGGAGCTTGCTCGTGTTGAGTAGTCCTCATGGTTGTCTTCTTTGTGTTTGTGTGCATCGTGTCTTCGTTTTCTTCTTTCCTACTTTCCCCCTTGTCTTCTTCCTTTCATTCTTCATCCCCATCTTCCATAGTAGTGAGATGAGGGCTATTTTGAGGAAAGGAATAAAGTCGCTAACGAAACGTTGAGAGGAGAAGTTTGTTTTGGAGAGGCGGTTGTTTAGAGAGTGACGCTCGGCCGGCTTCGCCAGGCCTCAGGATGGCTGGCTCATGTTGTCACGATGAAAGCAAAGGCTGCTGGAGGTGGTTTAGAGGTTGCTTCTCCCAATGAGTCGGATCTGGTGTTGCTCACTTCTCCCAGACTTCATTTTGGGCTACATTTAATTGATCGTGTATCTAACTTGGTCTTACTTGGTGAAACATTAATAGCAAAGCATAAGCATCAAATGTCTTTAAGGAGAGATAATTTGGCAACCTTCCAAATAAGATATGGTAAGGAGATTTCCATTGCGGCAAGCGAGAAAGCGGTCGATTGATGAGATAAGTAGCGATAAGAAGTGCATCACTTTGAAAACTTTGTGGACAAACCCAGTTGAAAAATGAGAGCTCTTGTAACTTGTAACAAATGACGATGCTTTCTTTCAACCACACCATTTCTTTGAGGAGTATAAGGTGTTGATCTACGATGTATGATCCCAAACGAGAGAAGAAAGCTTGACAATCTTTATTACAAAATTCGAGTACCATTATCGATCTAATGGTTTGAGCGGAAGCTTTAAAATGATTGTGAACAAAAGCTAGAAGCGCTTGATTAGAGTGCACTGTCAAGGACTTATATTTCATCAAAAATGTCCATGTAAATTGACTATAATCATCCTTGATTATCGAGAAAAAGTGAGCTCCTTGAAGTGAAGATTGCTTATATGGTCCCCGAAACATCCATATGTAACAATTGAAAAGGACAAAATGTTTGTATAGAACTCAATGGAAAAACCATTATGCATTGTTTGGACATTTGACAAACATCACAAGGTACATTGTGCCCTTTATTTGAAGAACTATTAAGTAACAAATCAAATTTGTTTTGTTACATTACGAGAAGGGTGCCCCGATCGACAATGCCAGAAAAATTATCGAAGCATTATTACTGACAAGCTAATGATAATTACGTATGAGACACAAATGAATCAATGACATCTTTATTAAAAGAACTAGAATCGGTATGTATAGACCTCCGATCATCCTTCCCCATGACTAGAACTTGAGGCTGCTCGATATTACGTATAGCACAAAATGATGGATAAAACTCAATTTGTCGAGTTTAGTAGAGGAAAGTAGCTTGCTAAGCGACAAAAGATTATACTTGAATGAGTTTATATGTAAGCATGAAGATAGAACTATGTACGAACTTCGGTTGCACATCTCCTATGTAATTAACTTCTTTAGTATGTCCATCGAGCAAACAAACCATGACGAGGTTTAGCCAAAGCAGTGATGTTAGCAAGCAAATCATAGTTAATACACATATGATTTGTTGCTCAGCTTATCCACAAATCAAGCATCGAATTAAAAGAAAAAGGTAAGCTAGAAAGCTTTTTGTGTGAACTACACATGTAAAATCGAAGCATTTGAATTTACATGAGCGAAACACCTTGGTTGAAATAGTTTTCCCTTTCATGAAGTTCTCGATGCCTTCTTTGTATCATTCTTTGCAATATTAGTTTGAAAGTCTTCAAAGTTGAAAAGTTCTGCATCTTGTATATCAGGAGGTGATTCCATCATATTCACAAAAGATTTTGAACTAGTATTCATCTGCTTCTTGTCAAGCTCTTTCTTATACCAATCTGGAATTCCATGAAGCTTAAAACAAGTCTCTTTTGTGTGCCTCTTTGTCTTACAATGATCTGAAACAGTTCACTTTATTAACAAATTTCTTGTGATTTCCTTTACCGGTAAATCTAGGACCATTAGTTGAACCGAGATGGACTGAATTCAACTTGTTAGTTCTCATCATCATGGTTTGTATCGATGCAGGTGAATAACTAACATGAACCTCCTTTTTGCTTTTCAACTCTAAGAATCATAGAATAAGCTTTGTTTATATTTGGTAAGGGATCCATCACCAAGATCGATTACGAATATGATCATACATATCACCTAATCCCATCAAAAATTGCATCAATCTATCATTAGAATCAGGAAGCGCCATTGTTCTTGAAGCTCCACACTCACATAGCGAGGTAAAGGAACCAAACAACTCAGTTCATCCACAACTTCTTAAGCTTTGTGTATCTTGTGAAAGAGAGAGATCTCCTTGACTTATAGAAGATATATCTCGTTTTAATTGATCTGAGAGGTCCATTACATTCACCGAACCTTTCTTTCAACTCATTCCATAGATCAAAAGATGAAGTTGTATAAAGAAATGCCTCAACAATGTCTTTTGAAATAGAATTCAAGATCAAGAAGTTACCATATAGTCACTTTGATCCATAGATCAAATTGGAATCAATTGAATACTGAGCTTCATACATCTTCCATCAATGAAACCAATCTTTATTTTCGCACCTAAAGCAATCAACATAGCTCTACTCAAGAAAAAATAAGGAGATAGATCTTGAAAATGATGGATTTGAGGAAGAGGACGACACTCCAACGAGAGATGGTGGATATGTTTTTTGGGCTTGGGATGACTTTTTGGTTATTCTCTCTCTGTTTCAATTTTCTTATGTATGTATTAAATTAGGATTTATGTGCGGGAGTTTTTTGTTGTTTAGTGTTTAGATTGTCCCTTATGTGGATGTTTTCCTTCTTTATCAAGGCGTTCTTGCTGGTGTTCAACCGGCTTTCCTCCCCATCTATCGCGCCCAAAGCCGCCTTGATGGTGGTTCGGAACGAGGCTTTATTTGCTTCATGTTATTCTCAGGAGACCGATCTACATTGTTAGGAGACCAGATCTACATTGTTGTATCTAAGTTGTAATGGTTCTCGCAATGAATTTCATTGTGTCTTAAGAAAAAAAAAAGAACCAGTTGGTCTAGCTCAAGAAGGTGCACCCTTAGTTTAGTTGGAATGAGAATGAACACCCGACCAATGAGCACCATTGGCTTAAGTAAGTTTCACATGAACTTTGACATATATATATTTATCATAAATTTTCTCAAGTTTAAACAAACATTTTGTCAAGACTTCCTAGACAATATTGCATAAATTTTATGTGTTGAAATAATTTACCAAGTATTATATCCTTGTTGATTGAGAATATAGTTGGTTATTGCATAGTTTGAACAAGCCAATCTCTTCAGCTTTGAAATACCTTTAAAAGTTCGTTTTGAACTAAGTTGTTCAAATAATTTATCAAGTATATATTATTTATTCATGGTGCATATATATATATATATGTCACGACGATTGCGAAAGTATGCTTTCTGTAGTTGTGTCTTATACGATCTTTAGACCAAAAATAAAAAATCAATATGTGACATATAGTTTTTCGATATAATTATAAACGATTGATTATGTTCTATTCTTGATTTTTATAATATAAATAATACTATAAATTTGAGTTGATAGTGGGTAAGCCTTGTCCCCGATAAAGTTAAACATTAAAAGGGAGACGGGTTATTTGGTTCGAGGATGCGTGATTGCTAAGTAAACTTTGTCTACAACTTGACTTTGAGGGTTGTCCCATCAACTCATACAAGTAGTATATTTTGTTTATCAAATTATCAAGTTACGAACATATATTTAATTATATATTATGTATTTTTACATAAAAATGGGTAAACTATTTTATATTACCTATGTTTTCAAAATATCATTCAACAATCGTCGAATTTGTTGCCTTGGTATTACTAACAAAATTACTTTTCGTGGCAATTAAATATATGCTACAAATAATGAATAAAATATCTATGCAAGGTTGTAGGTCAAGCACGATCGCTGCCAATATCTCTTTAGAGATTTGATAATAAGTGAATATTTCACTTTATATATCATTTCACCTTATGGAGCTATATATATAAATATCAAAAAAGGTAATGCCCCAAAAAGCTCAAAAATGAGCGGTTGGGTCTCAAAGTACAAAATTTAATCCGTCAAATATTAATTATAATTTCGCAATTTTAATTACATCTATATTAAGGCTATGTGGAAATACGATTGATGAGAGAATAATAAGAAGGTCACGTGCCCCGCCTCGATTTATTACTGCAACAAATATCGAGTGCGTACGTCAATTCAATAAATATTAATGATTGATTTTTTGTCTCATGATAAACGTCCATCCATAAAAAAGTGACAATTTTTGTTTTTCATATATATAGCGCCAACTAGTTCTCGCTTGGGTATCGTAACTTAAAGCTATAGTGGCACCAAGTGATAAGCGGCTCACGGACAAATGGTAGCTCAAAGTTTGATACGTCTCACAGGACAAATGAGGTTGAGGTTGAGTCTCACGAGTTATATTCGTGTAGCCAACTAATTACCAATTAATTTGAAATTAAGGATTTTTGTTGCTATTGTCGTGCTGTTATCTACCCTACCAAGAGAGAATATATGATCAACTAGTCAGAGTATGTATCAAGAATAGAATATTTCCGTCTTTTTCTCTACTTTCGGCAAGAAAGAATCCAATCGGCAATGCATATTCCATCTCCTTTACATACGGCTCTACAATTCAATGTCATTGCCAGGAACGCCCCAGTGGCACAAAAATCCAACCAACCTTCCATTTTTGATAAATTGATTGCATAGACAATTGAGGAAAATTCGTGATCACAACTATGTGATTCTGCATAGGAAATATGTATAATAAGAGTTAGTTCAATTAGTTCAATGCATGGCCAGGAACGCCCAGTGGCACAAAAATCTATACAAACTTCCATTTTAAATAAACAAATCGATTGCATAGACAATTGAGGAAAATTCGTGATCACAAGTACATGATCTTGCATGCATTAGAAATATATGTATAATCTCAATCCAGGTCATTTATATAAAGTCGTTTTAGCAAAAACTTATTGTTCAAAATTGTAAGTCGTTTTGAAATTCAAGAGTATATTTATTGTATTTTTACCAATTTTACCTTGTACAATTCAAACATTTATGATTCTTCAATTCTTTAATTCATTAATGTCAAATGACATATATGTAAATTACATTTAAGTAATTAAATTTGCATCTTAATTCTTGTGTCCTTACCTTAAGCGACTTATATAAAAGACAAGAGGGAGTAAGAGTTAGTTCAATTAGTTCTATGTCATTGCCATAAGCGCCCGATGGCACAAAAATCTAAACAAACTTCCATTTTAAATAAACGAAAAATCTCTTAGTACTCTTTGAGTCAGACTCATAAGGCTTTTTACTAGTAATTTATGATCTTATTACGATCCCTTCTCAAATTAGGGCACCATCGGCTAATCCCATTATTAAACCTAGTCTCATCATATAGGACCTAACAAGGAATTAGTCAGCCTTTTCAACAACCTTATTACTTACCAATTATTTAGTTTTCAAATAGATATAGACATATACCTATCCTATGTAAATTCATAAATCAGAGTTAATTAAAATTTACTAACTTCAAAGTTATGCAGCGGAAGCCTTAACTAATTAACTAGCGGAAGCTTATAAACATGTAGTCTACCTTTGTGGAAAAACTAGGAAATAAAGATCACATGCATATATATAATGAAACGGCGATATATAACATCATGTGTCTAGTCAAGGCCTTACTCACTCAATCCATAATATATAACCCCATAAGTATACCATATACATATAAAAATAATACATCAAAAATCAAACCTACAAAATACGGTGTAGCGAGTGCTCCATGGCTCGGAAAATGTAGTCATGAGCCTTCTCTTTGTACGACTGCTACTCGATGGATTTGCACCCAAGTTACAAACTAGACGGTGAGTACTTAAAAATATAAAGTAATAATAAGAGACATTTGTTCACATTCTCAATTATGCAACAAGTATCAAAAAGCATAATAATAATAATAATAATAATAATAATAATAATAATAATAATAATAATAATTGCAACTATGTTGAAGAATATCATGCAAAGAGATACTTTAGTTAAACAAAATGAAGCGACACTTAGGCTAAGTAGTAATGATTTAGGGCGGTGGTAGTGATCTTCATCACATCGGTTTTCCACTTTATATAAGGATGGAGATGTGCTCTACATCTCTGTGAAGGTCGTACTTATATGAGTACGAAACGCCTCTATAATTATCCCAAGTGTCGATCCATTTGGGATGTATACTTGCCAACAATTAGAGTCTTACAACTCGTGAAGTTACTCAAAGTTATGCTTACCAACAACCACTGAGTCTCATACCCCGTGTGTTGCCCAAGATAGTGGATGTAACGACCCGTTACCTTAAGTGGTGATTAGTACTAATCCAAATACTAATTAACTCGGTTTAGGCTGGAAGTGGTTAAGTTTGGCATACCTCGATTAGTGTGTGTGTGCGTTTGCATGATGTATGGTGTTTGTTTGAATTGTTAAATCAATTTATATATAGGTTGTACTATAATCTGAAATCATACACAAGCGTATAAAGCGGAAAATACCCAAATAAACTAAGGTTCTTAGGGACACCAAGTGTAACGAGGGAGTCGTGGCACAGTGTGCACGATCAGCGATACTTGTAGGCACGTCTGTAAGTTGATTGGTGAATACACTATATATATTTATATGTTTTAAAATATATAAATATATATTGTAAAATAAAAGAATATTGAAAATATATGGATTATCGAATCGTCTCGAACGAAGCGTAAGTGCTTGATGTGTCAAATTTCTTGTCACTTTAAAGAGTGTCACTTTAACGCATCAACCACGTGATCGGTCTCGAGATAGCGCAGCGCATATCTCAAGAAAAATCCATATATATAAACAAAAGTTGATCGTTATTAATTCATTTCGACAATTCGAGAGGTTCGGGAGAGTCGATTTCGATTCGGATCGAAGGAGATCGTTGCGGAAATAGGAATTCAATCAAGTTGAGGAGCTTAAACGGATTAGAAGCTAGTGATCATCACTTTGGTAAGTTTGGATTTCAAGTTTGTTGAAGTTCAATTTGGTGGTGATAATTTGAATTGAGGTTTTTGTTGATTTGAATGAGTTTATAACCTCATTAAAGGTCTCCTGGATTGATTGGGAGTGTAATTGTTGAGTTTGGATGTGATTTAGATCGAATTGGATCGGTAGAGGTACGGCTAGCTGCTGCCAGTGCAGTGCGCATAGCAGCGCTAGGCAGCAACCATAGCGCACTACGCATCTTTGGGGAAGATGGTGACTTATGGATAGCGCGCTAACCATGTCTTATAGCACACTACCGGACCCACGAAACCGGCAACTGTGCTATGTTTTATGAATGATTTTCGGAAACTCGGGGGTAGTCTAGGGGTTCTAAATATAGTATAATGAACCTATATTGATCCCGAATGATTGTTGATGAGGTTGAGGAACAGGAAGAGTGAGATGACCGAAAAGTTAGGAAATTTAGACGGAGACTTAAACCGAGGTAAGTACGGATTCGCTTATTATCAATATTGCTGGCTATTTAGTATATATAGCTCATGTAGTTGTTGGATTAAAATGGGGGATTATGTACACTATGATGGTTTTTCTAATGAACAGAAAACAATGTCTAATGTGATCCACGAGTGTAACTCCTCAAGGACGAGACCAGGTTGTATAGTACTTGGGGTTGATCTCCCGGTCTATACGTAACTTCTACTCAGTTAATAGGTTGTGTGGGTTACATATTCACTAGAGGGTTTATGATAGAACCATTTTGCATTAATCGATTGACTAAACATCACATATGCGTGGTGTGTTAGTTTAGCACTCGTATTAATGGCGCCGGTGGGTAATCGACCCTAGTTTTGTAAATAAAATGGGAATCACAGTGTAATAGTCCAAAAACATTTGTTTTACTTCGTTTATATATCGAATTTATATGTTTTCCATATTCTAGTTAGATATCATTGGTGCATGTTGTTATTGCATGATATCCTTAAATATTATAAGGAATGTTGATGATTAGTGTGAGTCTGTACTTACTGAGCAAGTTTGAGCGCTCACTTCAATTAACATAGGAGGTAGATCGATAAGCGCTACAACTACGAGATGGAGAAGTTATAGGAGTTTTGAACTTCTCTTCGATGTAATGACTTCCTCTGGTCTTATATATTGGTGTTCAATTACGGTTTGTAATATCACATAGGATGGATGATTTATATAGCAGAAGTTTATTTCGGTTTTGTTTTAGTACTATATAAATCATATTTTAATTATCGAAAAGGTTTTAAATTTCATTTGCGTATATATTTTGTTTTATTTCGATAATCGATATACGATACGCTTATAAGGTGCGGTGGTAAGGCCGTTGGCTCTAGTTAAGTGCAGTAAGGGTAATCTGGGCTTAATTAGGGTTTCGGGCGGGTATTGCTCTAATCGAGGTTAGGGGATGCTACGGTGGAGAAATCCAGATTACTAGAAAGTAAAGAGACCTACGTATGTCGGACAGTTTACGTCATAAAATGACCCTAGATACAAGAACCACTTTCATATTCAAAGAACAACACGATATTGGAATCCATCAAATACAATTTCATAACATATGCACAAAGGATATAGATTCACAACACTATGTAAAAACTACTTAATAGCATGATATTTCATGACCACAGTAATAACAATCAATAATGATATAGCACATGAATTGGAGTCAATGAAATCATTTTATCAACAAACTATGTCATGAAACAACCTCATGTAATGAGAATAAACAACAAGTCATGGTACATGAAGTACTGAAAAGAAATTCGGTCAAATGATTTGGAAATGAACATATGAATATGAATGAAATATAAAGAAATCTCTCAATCAGTTTACTTACCTACCACGCAATTTCATATGTTACTCAGGCCTCTCAACGCCTCGAAACTCGTATTTGAGCTCCCAAAACAATTCTTTAGGTTCCTGACATCACATTATATGTTTTGAGTGTGCATATTAGACTCATTTATAGTGTTAAGGACTTCTTGAGACTTGTTGGTTTTTTGCTGCCATAGCATGTAGCGCGCTAATGACCCTGTTTAGCGCGCTAATGACCAACATAACGTGCTACCTATCGTGCATAGCGCGCTATGTGTTGCATAACCCAGAATTCTGCAATTAAAATTTTGAGTTTTCTCAAACATAGGCTATGTTGATACCTTAGGAGCCCTCGGACACACCTCAGAGTTCCAAGATACCATTTACAACATAAAACGGCAACCAACAATCATCAAATTCATTAATTCATTGAATTGAACTAAGCTAAGGAGTAGAGAAGTTACCTAGCTTGTTAAAACCGGTGAACTTGATCTTCTTCTTCACTTTGAACCACTTTGATTCCTAGTTGTTATTCTCATTCTCCAATGATTCTTCACTCCAATGCAAACCATTACTTCTTGATTAAGAAATCGAATGATAGTGTATGTAAGAGGTGCTTGAGTTGATAAAGCTTATATAGTTAAGTTGGATATGATTGAATGATAGCCTTTGATCAACTTGTGCACGCGTATCTCAAGACCTAACTAGTGGACCTCCTACTTAACACATGTCCACAAGTTCATGCCTAAGTGCCACCAAACACTAACTTCATTGGTGTTGAAGCATGTCAACTCGTGTCTCGAGACATATCAAGTGGCTTAGGTTTTTAACAAGCATAACTTAGGTGTATCAACACCTAATCCACCATAAATTATACCGCTTGATATTAGAATTGTAGAAGTTAAAGAGGAATTGAAAAGAATGAAAATAGGAAAGCATGTGGCACTAGATGAAATACCGCGAGAGGTTTGGAAAATGCTTATGAGAAATTGGATTGACGTGGTTAACAAAACTTTTCAATAAAATTTTAAAATCAAAATGGATGCCGATGGATTGGAGAAGAAGCACGCTTTGTACCAATCTTCAAAAACAAATGAGACATTCAAAGTTGCTCGAACTACTAGGAATTAAACTTATGAGTCACCTTTATGAAACTTTGAGAGAGGATAATTGGCAATAGGCTAAGGAGAGAAACAACAATATCGAGAGAACCAATTTGGTTTCATGCTTGGGAGGTCAACTATGGAGGCGATTTTCCTTGTAAGACGATTGTTAGAAAAATATAGAGAAAAGAAAAAAAATCTTCATAAGGTATTCGTAGATTTAGAAAAAACATATGATAGGGTCCCTAGAGATGTTCTTTGGTGGGTTCTAGAAAGAAAAGGAGTGCATGCTAGATACATAGACAATATTAAGGATATGTATGATGGAGTAGTAATGAGTATAAAGACATTTGGAGGAGCTACAAAAGAATTTTCTATTACGATAGGACTACATCAAGGATCTGCTTTAAGCCCATTTCTATTTACTTTAGTTATGGATGAACTAACTAAACATATTCAAGAGGACATACCATGGTGTATGCTATTTGCAAATGATATTGTCTTAGTGGATGAAACTAAAGATGAAGTGAATAGGAAATTAGAACTCTGAAGGAATACATTAGAATCTAAAGGCTTTAAGTTGAGTAGGACAAAAATCGAATACATGAACTGTGAGTTTAGAAACACTAGACATCGAGATGACGGAGTGGTAAAATTAGGGGAAGTAGAAGTTTCTAAGGTAAACCACTTTAGATACCTAGGATCAATCATACAAAATGATGGTAACATTAAGAATGATGTCATACATAGAATTCAAGCTGGATGGAAGAAATGACGGAATGCAACAGGGGTGATTTGTGATCGAAATGATCCTACTAAGTTAAAAGGAAAATTTTATAGGACAGCAATTAGGCTATCTATGCTCTATGGAAATGAATGTTGGGCGGTAAAGCAACAACAATTACATAAAATGAACGTAGCATAAATGAGGATGCTTAGGTGGATGTGTGGTAAAACTCGTAAAGATAGAATAAGAAATATAGAAATTCAAAGACAAGTATGAGTAGCACCAATTGATACAAAGATTACGGAAGGGCGATTGCGGTGGTTTGGTCACTGCGAAAGACGGCCTACAAATGCCCCAACTAGAAAACTTGACTCAATAGAAGCTGTAGAAACTCGACGAGGTAGGGGCGGACAAAGTTAACATGGGATACATTAATTAGGAGGGATTTGAATGGTTTGAAAAGCTCACCATCAATTGCACTTAATCGAGAACAATGGAAAAGTTTGATCCATGTAGCTGAGGCCCCAATTAATTTGGAATTTGAGGCTATGTTGTTGTTTGTTGTTGTTGTAAGTAGTGTTGATTAGCTTGGCATGTGAAGCTTGTTTAATTGTTGATGTAATATATATGTATGGGTAAAGATTGTTGTCTCTCAAAGCATTCAAATATGCAAAAGAAAAATCATACTTCACCACGTGACTAGAAATCATCAATAAGATTATATTTTATTTTTAGGTTAACTAATGGAAGGCAACACGAAGCTTATCATTAACCATTAGAGAGAGATAGAAAGGTATCACAAGGCATATTTAATTTGAGTCATCTAAAAATTATATACGAGACAAGTTTTATATTATGATGTGGTGTCTTGATATACATTTGAGAGCTACGTCGAAGCTATTAAAATCTATTTGAATTATATTTGAGGCGAGTTTTATATTATGATGTGGTGTCTTGATATACATTTGAGTTTTGTCGAAGATTTTAAAATCTATTTGAATTATATCGATGCAAGTTTTATATTATTTTCTTGGCAAGAATTTTTTTTGGTGGATATGACATATTAAAGTGGACTTTCATCATAGCAAAGAGAAGTGAAGGCAAGCGAGTTATGTAATAGGAGTTCACACGAAACGTTTGAAGACCACTTACGATTAAATTAAGTGTTTATCAAAAGTTATGCTTGTTGTAAGCATATGTTTAAAGTACATTCTTTTTTTTTTGTGAGACCAATAAAAATGCTTATGTTGAACCCAAAAAAAAATGATTATATAATGTATTGCTTTTTTATAATGAGGATATCTTTGTTTTATTATGTTGATATTTTTGTCCATAATATCTATTTAATAACAGGTTACAAAAGCAAATAAAGGGATTAAATACATTTTAATCACAAAAAAATACATTTAGTGATGAGAAAACAATGCGGATAATAAAAAATTGTGTTTTTGGTTTTGCATTTTTAGTGACGGGAAACTTTTGATATATGAAGGGGAATTCTTATCATTAAAATAGTAATCTAATGACGGGAATGGTACGGTCGTTAATAAGTTCTAACCTCGGGACCCAATCCGTGAATAGTACTTTACGCGATGAAGAGTGAGGAAGGAGCTAGCCTTTCTTATAGAGCACAGCAATATTGCAGTGCATTTGTGGTCCATATACGTGCAAGTTGTATATGTATACAAGCGGTGAAAGAGTACATTATTGGCGGTTTTTGCATTTGTCTTTGGTCCACATATAAATACAAGGAGATGAGGAAAATGCTAAAATGACACCCTTGTGACTTGGCCCGCAAGTCTCACGTAAAAATAGGTGTGCACATATTTTTTTTAGTGCATATATAACACGTGTGGTGTATATCTCGAGGTGCTCATGACGACTCCCATAAATTCGCACTAGTACATAAAATACCTTTAATAACGGTTTTAAACCAATATTAAAGGCTTTTATATCGGTTTTAAGCCGTTACAGCCACGGTCATTTTATTAGATGTTACGAAAGCTTAAGGCATTTCGTAACGGTTTTAAACTGTTATTATATAGTTGATATCCAATTCAATTCCTATCGGTTATTCACCAAAAGGAAAGGCTTTAATAGCCTTTAATAACGATAGCAGATTATTAAAGGAGCTCTCGAGAGTTTTTTTAAAAATAACAACAAACAGAACTTCCTTCTTGGATGTCTTCAAAACCGGATGAGAAATCGGATTTCTTCAATACCCGGATGAGAAACATTAACAACAAACCAAACAAGAAAAGAAGCAAACTTTATTCAACAATAGAAAGAAGCGAGAGGCGTTAAACAACTTTATTAAGCATATAATTGTTAACTAAACTAAATATTTGTGAATTTACACATTTAATATGGTCATGTGGGAAAATTACAAGCCATTTTGGGAAGAGCAAACTTACCTCAACTTTAGCATTTCCTTTTCAATCACTTGTCTATGCCTATCAGTTTCCTACAAAGTTCCAAAAAGAATACATTGTAAGTAAGTAGCAAATTTCTAATAAAATTCTAATAAATTGTTTAGCACATTGTCTTTGAAACAAAAAAGGGCAAAATTCAAATGAATTATTTCTAGCAACAAAAGCATGTTTCTCATATTAAAAACATATTTCTCACTCTAAAAATAAGAATAATTCCATATTAAAACAAGACGTTAAAAACAAGACTAAACAGAGAAACTAAGATGATTCTCTGATTAAAACAAAGAGTATGTAGTGTGTAATATTCACTACCATGCAATTTCGGAGTGTGCCTTTGACATAAATTATATATCAATTATCAAATACACATAATACAAATGCTAGCTTCAAAATTAGAATTTATGTGTTGAGATTTGTTTGTATATGGTTTGAGGATTTACCAGCTTCAATCTCTGCAACATGAAGTTTGATTCCTTTAAGCTTGGGACATGGTTGTGTTGGATTTCATCACTTTCCCCTTCCTTGGTGGAACAAAGCTTATTTAAACTCACAAAAGTAGTCATACCAGGCATACCTATAAGATAAATCATATGTGAATTATATCAAAGATGGGGCAAAGATGCATACCTAAAGCATTAGAGTCTTTTTAGGATCTTCACTAGTCCAGGTTCTTTGATCTTCTTGTAGAAGCTGCAAACTTTCAGATTAGGAAGCGAAAGGAGGTGCATAGCATAGAAGTTATCAAGGAAGGCATGTAATTGTTTGGAAACGCATTTTTCTCATCCCCAAATCAACCTACAAAGTTTTGCAAAAATGCATCAGTAGAGGCTAGTTAAACAAGAAAGATTGTTAACATACATGCAGCGTTGGATTTCACAAGTCAATCTTATTAGTATCTTAACGAGGTGAGATCGGAAGGTAGATGGATCGGATTTGTGCAGTAAAAAATGTACAAGGTTTCAAGTGAAACAAGGTTAGAATCCACTACGGCAATTCTACCAAACCATCGAAGTTCTTTATCGCAAGGATCTTCGAACTTTGTGAGATGTTGAAGCCTAATGAGGCGGTGTTTTCATATTGGGAGAGCCACGAATATGTAAATCATGAAGGGAGAGAAAATGGCCCATCTCTATATGTAATTGCATTAATTGTCCTTAAGAAGTCAAAAATTGCCAAAGTGACGAAAGCAGCCGACTGCAAAAGAAAGTCGGGACAACGACCAATCTTTGCAAAACAATATATGCAAGTTAAGAATGGTTTAGAACTTCTGAAGTCGTGAGATAAAAAAAATTAACCTTTTAAAAAAAACTTCGACTGCCAAACATAGAGAATACTCGACATGCTAGCATAGAAATAAAACTTCCAATTGTAAATGCCAAAATCTCGAGATAAACTAGCTAGGGTAATAAATGGCCCTGACTTCAACTAAAGCTTTGCTTATTCGTCTTCTAAAGGCATGTCTAATGGTTGCCTATTTATAGCATGGACAGAAATAAACATGTTATCAACTCCAAAGTTGGTATAAAGATTTCTAATTTAATAGGCTTAACCAAAAAGAAATTTTCAATTTAAAAGAGCATGTAATCCATTCTCGATTAGTTTACCTTTGGATCAATTAAATATTAAAAGGATAAATGAAACTTTACGTCTATCGGTTCTCAATCTCTCCAATCATGTTCCTTGCATTTGCGAGATCTTTGGAATGATTCCTTGAAATCTATTTTTTTTTATCTGCATTGTTGTGTTTCTTCATAATTATACGGTAGAACTCCATCACCTCGGCCTGCGGCGAACTATGTTAGCCGTCTAGGTAGTAGTTTCTATGGTAATGGTGGCGGTGCGAGTGGAGCGGGGACCGTCTTTTCATTGCATAATCAATTGGCAAAGCTGCGGTTTTAGGGGAAGCTTCTTGGTAGGTCTTGGAGGTGGTCTGACACCACTTGCGGTAACTCCTCCACATTTGCTTTGGTTTCTAGTGGATCGATGCGAGAAAGTGAACCCTCATACACTCTTGGGCAATCTTCTCTATAAATGCGAGATAGACAATGATTCAATGGTATATTGTATGTTTTCAAATATCTTTCTTGATTCAAAAGGCTTACTGCATGTATTACATAAGGAGTTAGGAACTAAATACATGACATTATAAAATAAGCAATGTAACTCCCAAAGAGCATTGTCGGTGTTGTCCATTGTACTGTTTTAAGTGAAAATAACGACAACAACTTCTTTTAGCCATGGAATTATTTCTCAAGAGCATTGTCCAGTGTTGTCAATTGTTTTGATTCCTCCACAAGAAAGCATTTGGTTCAAACACCTCTCCACATACCTTAAGTATGCATTTCCTCAAATAGGTATGCCATCCACGAGATGCATGGGATCATCGGTTTCAACCTCTCCTTTGACTAACTTGTTTGGAGACAACAAATAAAAAATCTTGCGTTTCTTGCCACGTAAATTTGGAGGGTCATTTTTTTTGCTACAAGAAAAAACAAAACAAAATTCTTAACTCGAATAGGCTATTAACTTAGATGAGTAATATCGCTTTACCTACCGCGAAGATGGAGGAATTTGTTGACTATGAGCGAGCTCGCTAATTGTTCATGTTTTTCTTCTTATCTTTGAAAATCCCTAGAAAGCTTAGAACCAAAATTGTGCTTTGAGTTATTACGCCAACATTAGAAGGAGTCAGCTTCAAAGCCAAGCCCGCTTACACGACCACGATGTTCGGGACCAAAAACACACGTGATCGGGTCGTCGTTTATTGATTGAGAAGCCATTCTTAGATGATCTCATTCGAGATTCATTAATTTTGTCCTTCCACATTAACAAAGTATTAACAACAAATAAAAAACACTTAAACAAAATAAAATAACCAAGTTTATATATCACTTAATCATACCATCAACCGGTGATTTAAGCATTATTTGGTGGCCCCTTTTTTATAGCCTTCAATCCACAAATCAGCTCTTGTTATATTAGTCCTTCCGAGTTTTGGCTCTACTAAAAAAACAAAAAAATTGTCACGAAATTAAATGAAGTAATGATATATATGAGTCAAACAAATTAAACTTGTCATTTCTTCCTCGAGCGAACATATCATTTTCGACTCATAGTGTGAGGATATACATGCTTGATCTAAGATTCTTCAATTTATTGCTTATCTACTCGAAGGCCAATGATTCTCTTGTTTTCGAAATGTTAACCAATCGACTAACTTGACTTCTTCGAGGTTTGATTTTACTATTGATTTCATCATACGACTATCCATTTTTAAGTGCTTTCTTTAAAGAACTTGTCAACCTTGATTTTCAAGATCTCCGGAGACTTCCAATTTGTTGTAAAACTACTGTTCTTTAGATATTTTTCTACACCATCAAATCTTTTCTATAATGAGGTGAATACGATTAGATTAAGGAACTAAATAATTAAGTTAACAATAATATTAAAAAAATTGGCAAGTGAACCATGACATCGAAAAAGGATGGAGGAAAATATCTTTCAAGCATGCATAGCGTCTCTGCGATATCTTCCTCAAGCTTCAATAATTTCCTTTTATCTACAACTCTTTGGCATAGTTTATTAAAAAATTGCAGTACCGTAATATTGCAATTTGAGGTCCTTTGGGTAGAAGCGCTTTCAAAGCAACAAATAATAATTGTTGCATCATAACATGATAATCATGGGACTTAAGACCTAAAATGTTGCAATCGCTAACAATACTCGATTAGCTACATTTGGACCATATCCATCTGGAAGCTTCATACTCGCCAACCTCTTGCAAAACATATGCTTATTCTACAGAAAGGGTATATGGTCTTTCTTTGGTAGATACATCTTGTTTCCTACCTCTTGTGGATGCAATCGATTTCTAATTCTCATCTTTTAAAAATGTTTTCAAGAATTAAGTCCATCCTTAGACTTTCCTTTAAAATCAAGAATAGTCCCGATAATGCTTTCACTCGCATTTTTTTCGATGTGCATCACATCTAAATTGTGCATAAAACTAGATCTTTGAGAAAAGTAACTACATATTAATAAAATTAAATTTTGGTGTCTTAGAATCAACATAAATTTGAAAAAAAATAAGCGTGTAAACTTGATATTCATCTCGACATGGCAAATCGAAAAAGATAGACTTAACTTCTTCCAAAGCTTTGGAGGTTATGACTTTTTCGACTTTTTTTTTTTTTTTTTTGCTTTTATTTTTCCCCCAATCATTTACAATATCTTTCATTGTCATTGCAACTTCAACTCCAGTCATCACATTACGTATTCTTCCTTTTTGCAACTTCCATCAAACCACACCTTTATTTTTCAAAAATGATGGTCATGCCTAAGAATCTTCGGTGACCCATGTGAAGGCAGTTTTACTACTTGCCTCAACCATCATGAGCAAGTATTAATCCCACATGTTGGACAAGCAAAATCGCCTTTTGTAGAATATCCAGATAAATTTACGTAAGCTAGAGAGTCATTTATAGTCCACAACAGAACCGCTTTCAAGTTAAACGCGTTGTTACTCAAGGCGTCAAACACAACCGCCCCATCATTCCACAACTTCAGCAAATCTTCAATCAATGGTTGTAAATAAATATCTATATCGTTTATTGGTTGCTTACGCCTGGAATTAACAATGCTAGCATTATATTGTCTTCCTTGAAGCATTGCCATGAAGGAGATTGTATGTTACGAGCATTATAGGCCAACAACTATATTGATTGCCAAAGTCACGAAAAGGATTGAATCCATGTGCAAGATTGAGCCTAAGGTTCGAGGCTCGAGCGCAAGTCGAGGGCCACTTGAGATTCTGAGAATCCCATCTTTGGAGAATCTCTTGGATGTCGCATCATCCCATCAAGGCTCAAATGGGAAGAATGTCATAGCAATTTTCTTGCCATTTCTAATGACTTGTACATTCTTTTGAACCTTGGTATGATAGGAAAGTATCTCAAAACCTTAGCATGAATTCTTTGCTTGGTCTCCTTGTTATTTCTACTTGGTTTTCATCTAGATGAGTAGCATTTAGGACAATCATCTAAAGCATCATTTTCTTTCAGAATAAGCAACAATCGTTGACATAAGCATCGATCTTTTCGTAATGAAGCTCATGCTCTTTGAGCATCTCCTTCACCTTCCTGAGGACACGGGAAGGGTATTACCTTGTGGTAACATGCCTATCAAAATCTCCGATGGATCATTAAAACCATTTTTAGATAGACCATGTCGAGCTTTATATTGATACAAAGCAACGGTTCTTTGAAAATCTTGTGCAATTTGTACAGACGAGTAAAGAGGAGGGATTTTATCTTCTCCAAATAATACTTCATTGTCAACATACGCACTATCATATTCTTCTAGTTCTTCATTGAAATCAACATTGACGTCATGTTCTTCATCCAGTCGTGCAACTTGATCTCCTTGGTTCCAATTAACTTGATCCTTTTGGTTCCACTCAACTTGATTTGTAAAATCTTATACGACTCTATAAGCATCATGGTGCTCCCACCCATCGCTTGAATTTGAACTTTCAACATCATTACTAGGTGCATCGAACTACCTTTCTCCCCATGAAGAAACCACGTAGTATATGTGGAATCCCACCCATTTGTGATTAAATGTTCATAAACGGAATTATAATTTCGACGTTTCATATTAAGACAATCACCACATTGACACCTAATCTTTTCGGGGGTTCCTTCATTTACTTGAACTTGACTCGCAAATGCCACTTGCTCCATCTATATATTTTTTGAAACTACTGGTCATTTAAGATATTGTTATGAACAATTAACACACACAATTTTTTAATAAAAGAAAAATATGTCTAGTAAAGACTAACAACTTATTGACCTAGAATGTTTGACCCAATCTTTATCCATCTCGACCATGAGATCTCACGTTGAGAAAGTTAAACAACTTCATTACATTAAAGCCCTTTTTTCATTCATATAGATTATTGTTATTTTCATTCATATCAGATTATTGCACTCATTGAGTTTTGACAACAATTATCTCCAACCTCCAAATATAAATGCACTTTTAATTGATCATAATACACAACTTCACCAAATTATTGGTTTATTATGCATAAAAATCAATAAAAGTGGTATATTTGAGAGAATTTGGAGAAAAGCAATTCAAAATAAATTGAGCACAAAAACCTTATAAAATGAAAGTCAAATAACAATTAATTCATCCTCAAAGCGTCCAAAATAGACAATTCAACGATTATAATTATTGGACTTGTCATGGATATCGCATGAAAAGTGCAAATAAATCATATTTGTTGAGCAGTAATTACTTCATTGTTGTCTTAACGATAGAAGACAACTAACAAGCAAGCTGTAGAAGACAATACAAAAATTAAAAGTAAACTTTTAGAGCTTATACAAGCAAACCATTCAAAGCAGGACCACTAACAAGCTTGAACATTCAATAACACAAACTAGATATATAGTTTATACACATGTCATAACAAAAATAATTAATGAAAAATAAAACAACGAACCAACAAGCATTAGGTGAAAAACTAAGGAAGATTGTAGAAACCTTTGAAAAACAACTTAAAAAACTTAGAGTTGTGAAAGGTTTGAAGAAGAGGTGAGTTTGTGTTTGTTATACACAAACAAGTCTCTATATTACTAGTAAGTGCCTTGGAAGAACTCTAATTAAGTAATTAATATCGAAACAGAGAACACTAATTACGTAATAAGTAGACTTATAAGTAATATGTCTATATATATACATGTAAGAGCACCTTCTAAAAAGAGTAAGGAAAAGTCGAGAGACATTATAAATGAAATAGTTGAAGACCCAAATGATCTAGGATTGTTTCAAGATCATTATAGTAACTTTGTTATCAAAAAACATTAAACGCAACTGTTATGGTAAGTCTCATATATAGTCCTACTTGAAAAAAAAATTCATTAAGTGCATGTTACTAGCTAACTTTTTGGCGAAAAGGAGCTCAATGACAAATAAGACTATATAGTCCAAGTATTGGAGATCAAAGTAGCCAACTTTTTGAGAAAAAAAGAGCTCGATTCAATTAATGTATATTGATTGATGACTAGCTAGATTTTTTTCTCTTAATCTAATCACGTAAAGATTCAACATACAAGCCTTTTTAGGCCTCAAAAAAAAAAAGATACAACATACAAGCATCGCAAGAATAAACAAGAAGACTGGACTTGGAAAATTAAAAGGTCATATCTTCTTTTGGCGCTCCTAATGTGTATGTGGTGAGGTCCACTCAATTACGAGCACCATTTTATTTCTTTTTTTGTTCTTTGAGCCTTTTTTTAAAGTTATGTATTCAACCCTGCCTACTATTGCTAGATGTTTTATTGATCTTCACTACTTCTAATTACACATAGCAAATGCAACTCTACATATGTATTTTTTTATTAGAGAAATAATTAAAAGAATCGCATAAGAGCATATTTGGTCTCGCCTAATTTAAATTAAAGAAAAGAGTAATAAAATTAAGAATGTTGCTTTTGCAAACACGGGTCGCCACTTAATTAAGTAGTCCATTAGTAAGTTTAACTAGGACTAGTTGTTGTTTTAAGTAATATCATATATAGGGATGCAAATTAATTTATTATGATTCTACCAAAATAGACATCAAGATGAGAACATAGATATATATCATATGTGAACCAAAGTGCAAAACCATAAAAAAAATGGTAAAGTTGAGGCAGAGTTTGATCATATACATATAATGACCTCACATAGACAACAAGGCCTCTTGCAATTATTGTGTTTTGCAAGGCAAGCGAGCCAAGCATTTGTTATGAGAGTCTACAAATCACATAAACGAACGCATAAAGAGTGAAAATCCAAGTTGTAGATCACTAGCGGACATAAGCGAGTAAGGCTTCCTTTCCCATAAAGAGTGAAAGAGGAGCACATGAAGCGAAAGCACGAGTAGCACGGTGAAGATGAAAAACACAAATCACATAAAAAACGTAGAAACATCGAGACCAATCAAGCCAAATACAACCAAACACACCAAACCAAATCAATCGAAGTACGAGAGACGAGAGAGAACCAACACATTACAATACACAAATGCACAACTCATCGGATGAAAGACATTGAACACAATCAATCATTGAATCACTGAATCTTTCAACTAGAACAAACGAAACCACAATTTTTTGAAAAAGTTGAGTAAGACTTACGGTGTAGCTTTGACTCCACTCGGCCATGAGAGAAAAGTCGCACGAAGAACACAACAATGGCGAGAAAAAGAGATATGATGATAGAGATCGAAAGATATTGTGAGAGAGATCGAATAGATGATGGAGAGAAACTACAACACATAAGCTTACACTTTTGAACAGAGAGAAATCTAGTGAGGCCACAGAGTGATTTGGTGAGGTCGCGTGAAAGATCTTTGAGAGGGATCTAGTGAGACGGTGAAAGTTGTGAACTCGTGAGCTAGAACTTGTGTGAACTTTGGTTGAGAACAATGGGGTTTGTGAACTCGTGAGCGATGAAGGTGAAGAAGGGTTTTAGTTTTAGGCGAAACAATGGAGTGAGAACTTCGTGTTAACTTTGGTTTTTAGTTTGTACTATAGATAACGGTAACCGTTATTAAACTTTATCTTTGCTAACGATTTTTATACACCGTTATCTATTGTTACGATACTAAAGCCTCTTAATGTTGTAGTATATTTGAATGGGTGTTTATGGATGTATAGAACACAAAAACGTTGTCATGTGTTTTGCTTTACATTACTTCTTATGTTGTTGGTCAACTTAGATGAATTCTAGGTACCATTGGTTTATGGATATGATGTTTATATAAGTAATTTGATGAACACAAATGTATGAGAATCTATATTTTATTGGAGATGCCAGCGTCTTAAATTTGTTGTAATTGATTTGGATAAGTTTGATACACAAATTTGATGTATATATGCGTTCAGGATGCCTATCAATAAAGAAGAAGCGCAGCATACTTAATACTATCGATTAAGTAAATCTTGTATGATGCATTAGCATAAGCTGCTATTATCTGTAGATATCTTGCATATACCCCTTTGCTATGTACTCATTCTACCCCAGCTTTTAATTAGTTCTTGAAGTTGACAATACCATCGGCCACAGTGGTGCATATAACTACAATACCACGATATTGTTCAAGCGCCCTTTGGTAAAAGGCTAATGGTAGATATTTGCAGCTGATTTACACATACCACATAAATTGACTTCATATACCCTACACCATAATATGAGTACGTAAAAAATGAAATTCGACGAGATGGAGTCGGTTATGACATTAGGTAAGATGGTTTTGCGGAACCGCAATGTACCTCATACTGCGATTCTCTTCGCGCCATGCAACTTATGCCCTTATATTTCATTAGTGTACCACATCCTAATGTCTTATTTAACTTAATTTTACATCGGCCAGGAACATGTCGGACATATTTGCATGGACTTGGTAATCTCTAACCGTTGGGGACCTATAAAATGTGGTCATTGTTTGCCTTGTTGTTTTATGCACCCTACTTATTTTTCTTTTTGGACCACGAATGTCATTGTGATTTTGCGAGACGGCTTACTAATACCACGGGTTACGAAACGTTGACGATTTTTCTTGGCGTCGATGGATGGTGTATTTGGCATTTCTTCACCATCCTTTGCAAAAAAAAACGTAGGCCGTGTAAGTCATGAAAGCTTCACGAAATAATTTCATTTTTCTCTTTTTCATACAATAAATTATTAAGTTAAACTACCAAATAGTGACATCAACGACAACATATGGCACATACACATCAAGGAGAATATTGATTAAGATACAATAAGTCCACAAGGAAAACTTGTCGGCCATATATAACATAATCCATGGTAAAGTTTGCACATAATAAAATGTTCCAAACATAAGAGAAATTGTTTGAAGATTATAAAAAAATGACTAAAACTTCACATTGTTTATGAAAAGATGACTCGGAGCGATCCTTCACTTTGGCTTACGCCCGTAAGTCGGATGTGCAACGGTAGAAGTAGTACCTCCTCGCTTTGATTTGGAGTGTTGGAGTTTTGGTTAATTACTATCAACAACTTCAAAAAGGAATGTTATTACTTGATCCGCCATTTCGAATGTGTAGTCCGTCGTAGCGCTCGATTTTGGCATGATTCGGAATTTCAAAGCGACATCTAATGCACGATGATTACCTTTGTTAGAAAGAATAGTAAAGGTCAACAACTAAACATACAACATCACAAGAGTTATAAGCGAAAACAAAAAATAATAATGCTAAAATGGTCACTAAAGTAGTCTCGTCCTCATGGACATCCATGCTTGGGAATTCGGGATTACATGCAAAGGGATGACCCGACCAGATTGAAACCATTCAAGATAATCATCGTAGCTTCACATGGATGTTTCACCTTCTGCAGCGGCGTGGCTCGGTATTGAGGACATTGGCTTCCCATTCCTCCCGAGATTGGGCATGGAATGTGTACTTCATGGAGTATGACATTGTCGAAGCGCATCGATGGGTTGGAAAGGTTCTTTCGGTTTACCTTGAACGTAACCCATTTGCCAAAAAATCCGATTGTGTGGTTCAATAATGTCTAAGTATTGCATAAACTTATTGTAGAAGGCAATTCTTGACGGTGGTTAACTCCTCGAAGTATTATCCTAATTTACCTAGGAAAAAAAGAAAATGCCAAGTTGGTTTTTGTTTCATAAACATGTTACACTAATAAATGCATCGAAAGGTGAATGCGCACCACGTGGGAATCTAAGCGCATTCGGCCAGAGCCTAAAATTATGGAGAATATCCTGAAAGCGCTTTCTCAGCTCCTTGCTTATGGTGCCACCTCATTGCCAGGGCATACCCGACTTGTATTCGCTACGTAGAACGGGCTCAACGAATGGAGCGGTCGTACAACCAAACCTATTCGAAATAAATTTGTTATGATTGAATAATGAATCGAAAATGAGGTTAGGGTGCTGAGAATGAATACCTCCACCAATGTCATGCGGTCGTACAACCAAAACTATACAACTTCCTTGATCTGCACCTAAGCAACTTCACTCCCATCTGAATGCGACTCGTAGTTTTTGGGGCGAAAGTTATTTTTGTTGCTTTTTCTTATGCGAGGCAATCGTGCGTTTGCATTTGGGCTTAAATCGGAGCCTCTATTTGGGACCTGTGGTGGTATTGGCGGCAACAACGGCGAGATCCTTACAGTTTTGAAGGATGGTTTTGCACGGCCATTTTGTTTTGCTATACCTAAACACAAAAAATGGTCAAATTAGTCCATAACAACAAAATTAGCTAAACAACTTCAATAAACATAACAAACAATTAATTTTCCTTATTCGTCGTTCGGACATGAGGCGACACCAATATCTAAGGTATTGGTCAAAAATAATCGATAGGTCTCAAAACTTGGTTTGGATTTTTTAAGCAGCTACCTTTGAAACCATGTCGTTTTAGTAGTGCCACCAACAATTAAACCTCGCGATCGTATGTGATCGACACCATTTAACGGTGTCGGTTCTAGCTGATCAGTCGTCATCATTGAGACAATGACGTGAAACAAATCTGAACCACTAAACCATAAGCCCAACGAGCAAAGGACAAAAAAATACTAAGAAAACTATCGCAAAGTCATGGGGAACAAAATCCATAAAAAATTAGAGCAAAAAGATTACCCAATGAACTGTAGCAAGCGTTGAAAATAGGCCATGCTCCTTGACTTTGCCGACCATCGCCGCCTATAGATCTGGAGAGATTCGACCAAGAAAAAACTCAAAATGCCTTTGACGATTCGATTGAGGGTTCGATAAGCCGAAAAATCGAAGAGATGATTGTGGTGATGAATTTAGTTGTAAGGTACTTGGGTTTGAACGGGGAGTTAGAGTCGTTGGGAAATTAGGGGTGGTTTGAGAATAATTTACAAAAAGTTAAGTAAAGCGGTAAAGAAAATTAAAAGCGGGGTAAAACAAAGTAAATGGGTAAAGGAAGCAAAAGGTGGGGTCCAGAATAGCCCGCGACCTTAATGTTTTCCTTAACAATAAATCTACTTAGACTTATTAGTCCAGAACTCATATAGGGATTTTTTCAATTTTCACAAATATTTAAGGCGTATCAAATGAGTTTTACAAGTGTTTGTGTTTGCTTGTTTAATTTGCTTAAGGATGTCTTTGAAATAAAAAAAAAAAAAAAAAACTTTTGAGTCAAAACTCATGAGTCCAAATAACCTTTGCACTTTCCTTAATATGTGTGTTTTGGTGAGAGCAGTATATTAGTAGTACTAATCATATTAATTGGCACCCTTTGTTAATTAACTCATGCCAATTAATATTGGTAAAAAATTTATGTTTTTTCACCGTGGCGCCTCAAAAGGAAAACAATAAATCTACTTAATTGGACTCATGAACCCGAGACTCATATGGGGTTTTAAAATTTTTACAAATATCTAAGGGTATCAAAGAAAATTAACAAGTGATTGTGTTCGACTTCATTAATTGCTTGATGATGACTTTGAAATAAAAAAAATAAAAAAAATAAAATAAAATTTGAGTTCGGACTCATGAGTGCAAATAGTCTACCACAGAAAAATCTTAGAATGAAAACAACGATGTCGCATCACATGAGACACATTGACTCACAAAAAGCCTTCCATATGACCTCGACCCACGTATCTATGCATCGAGATCTATGTATGTCACATTCGGAGGCACACATATATGGCTTTTTGCAAGTCAATATGTCTTTGTGGTGAAACTTTGTTATTGTCATTCTAGCACTTCTCTTACAATAATCCAATTGATACATTATTTGAAGTGAATCGATAGTTCTTTGCCACTAGCAAGGGCCATAAATTAAACATCGATCATGCATCAATCAGCAGGAGAAGTACAGATATATAGAAATGCAAACTCAAGACCAAATACCTATAGTACGTTCCAATATATACAATCACACACAACATACAGTACACACATGCAGATGAAAGATTATTACACAAACCGTTAAGGATCCACAGTTACATGCATATATCATACTTAATTTCACAATTATAAGATCCTCAACTTATTTAGTACGTAATCAAGCTGCTATTATATATAGCTAGGTAGCAGGGCTGTTTCGATATTGATTACCACTTCATTTTTTACCACCTTAATTAGTTAGTATTGCGGAAGTGAGAATCAAACGCGGCAGACATGCTCTTGCAGAAATCAATGTAATGATATGGGTCGGAAGCATCGGCTTCGTTCAGCTTCTCGTACATGATGCTCCATTTCAGTACGCTTCCAGTAGCCTTTGGAATGACACTGGTTTTGCATGCGAAGCTCTTCAGGGTCTTCAGCGCATCTCCTTGCATTAACTCGTTAGTAAATGACATGTTCGCGTCGTCTATCTTGGTTATCTTTTCCTTTCCGACAAGAACGTTGGGCCCTGCAATTAATTTATCACTTCAACATATATCATCAATATTCAATACAAATTAAGAGCTAGATTTATAACAAAAAACCCAGGGCAAAAGACGTGGTTGCGATTAAAAACATGCAACAATCAAGCGTCGGTATTGTGAAATTTCTTCATAAATTGTCTCGATACCATGATTACTAAAAAAAATTATAACCACGAAACAGCTTGTAGGGGTACTGCGGTACAGTGGCAAGGAGAGCATTATAGCTTTGAACAAAGGCAAAGGTTATGATATAATTTTTTTTTTAATGAATGGTCACTTATGATATACTTAGTAACATACGATTTTAGTGCTTTTATATCAAATTAAAATATGTATATGGTGTAGAATAACTTTTTCTTATACGATAAAAACCAACTTTTCTTGCCCCCTAGTATACTCTTACTTAATTTTACCCTCTCTAGGAACAAAACTATTGTACCACACCTGCTACTTATTGGTTGATTTGTATATATAATTGCTAGCTTTATAATTAAATAATCCTATTTTATACAATCAAGTCATATGGATTTGGTAAGATGGACGAGAAATTACTTGTCAAAAGGCAAAGTTTGGAGATATCTCTAGTGAAGTCAAAAAAATCTGTTTGTTATACGAATATGTCATAATAGATCATGAATCAAATCATTATATTGACATCAACATGGCGGGCTTTAGAAGTCTTCCCAAACCCGACCTAAATTAATTCAGGCCCAAATAGGCTTGAGCTTTAATTATGAAGGCTACTCCAAGCCCTACCCATTCTTAATGGGCTCGAGCGGGGATGGGCCTCCAAGCCAATAGGCCTAGTATTTATGTTGTATTATATAAAATAAATTTTCCTTATTTCTAAAAACATATATATAGTCATAAAAAAAAAATTATATATGCATGATATATATATTGTATAAATATATGTATGACACTGCCAACGCTCTCTCCGTTTCTTTCCACCACTTCTCTCTTGTTAATGTAAGGAAAGATTTTGGGAGCATACAGAAATTGTTCTTAACGAAGTTATAGAACTTGTTAGCTGCCCATTTCACCTCGTACTCTACTTCAAGCACATGCTGATGAGGACGAGTCAATTGAGCCATATGTGTTTCTCGATTAAATTGGCTGGCTCACAATGAATGTCGTTGCGAATAGTACTAGCTAGAGGTCATGAAGAGTGAGGAAGGAGCTAGCCTTTCTTATAGAGCACAGCGATATTGCAGTGCATTTGCGGTCCATATATGTGCAAGTTGTATATGTATACAAGCCGGTGAATAGTACATTATTGGCAGTTTTTGCATTTGGGCTGGTCCACATATAAATACAAGGAGATGAGGAAAATCTTTAAAATGGCCTTTTTGTTTTAGGTATGTGAGCCTCAGCGTAAAAATAGGTGTGCGCATAATTTTTTTAGTGCATATATAACACGTATGGTGTATATCTCGAAAGCGCTCATGGCGTCTCCCATAAATGCACACTACTTTGCATAAATTACCTTTAATAACGGTTTTAAGCGTAATTCGACCATAGATTATTTTATTAGGCGTTACGAAAGCTTAAGGCCTTTCGTAACGGTTTTAAACGTAATTATATATTTGATATCCAATTCAATTCCTATCGGTTATTCACCTTAAGGAAAGGCTTTAATAGCCTTTAATAACGGTAACTTAGTTATTAAAGGACTCTCAAATTTTTAAAAAAAAACAACAACAAACAAAACTTCTTTCTTGGATGTCTTGAAACCCGGATGAGAAATCTGAATTTCTCATCGGGTTTCTTCAATACCCTGAGATGAGAAACATGAACAACAAACCAAACAAGAAAAGGAGCAAACTTTATTCAACAATAGAAAGAAGCGAGAGGCATTAGACAACTTTATTAAGCATATAATTGTTAACTAAACTAAACATTTGTGAATTTACACATTTAATAAGGTCATGTGGAAAAATTACGAGGCCATTTTGGGAAGAAAAAACTTACCTCAACTTTAGCATTTCCTTTTCAATCACTTGTCTATGCCTATCAATTTCCTACAAAGTTCCATAAAGAATACATTGTAAGCAAGTAGCAAATTTCTAATAAAATTCTAATAAATAGTTTAGCGCATTGACAAGCTTGAGAAACAAAAAAGGATAAAATTGAATGAATTATTTCTAGCAACAAAAGCGGGTTTCTCATATTAAAAACATATTTCTCGGCTCTAAAAATAAGAATAATTCCATATTAAAACATTTAAGACGTTAAAAACAAGACTAAACACGAGAGAAACTAAGATGATTCTACAGATTAAAACAAAGAGTATGTAGTGTGTAATATTCACTACCATGCAATTTCGGAGTGTGCCTTTGACATAAATTATATATCAATTATCAAATACACATAATACAAGTCTGCTTCAAAATTAGAATTTATGTGTTGAGATTTGTTTGTATATGGTTTGAGGATTTACCACTTCCAATCTCTGCAACATGAAGTTTGATTCCTTTAACTGGGACATGGTTGTGTTGGATTTCATCCACTTTCCCCTTCCTTGGGGGAGCAAAGCTCATTTAAACTCACTAAAGTAGTCATACCAGGCGTACCTACAATATAAATCATATATGAATTATATCGAAGATGGGCGAAGATGCATACCTAAAGCATTAGAATCTTTTTTAGGATCTTCACTAGTCCCTGGTTCTTTGATTTTCTTGTAGAAGCTATGCAAACGTTCTTCATTTTCGGATTTGGAAGCAAAGGAGGGTGCATAGCATAGAAGTTACCAAGGAAAGTTTGCAATTGTTTGGAAACAGTTTTCTCATCCTCTAATCAACTTTGCAAAGTTTTGCAAAAATGCATTAGTAGAGGCTAGTTAAACAAGAAAGATTATTAACATACATGCGGCGTTGGATTTTAACTCACAAGTCAATCTCATTAGTATCTTAACGGTGAAACGGAAGGTAGATGGATCGGATTTGTGCGATCAAAAATGTACAAGGTTTCAAGTGAAACAAGGTTAGAATCCACTACGGCAATTCTACCAAACCATCAAAATTCTTTATCGCATAAAAAGGATCTTGAACTTTGTGAGATGTTGAAGGTGATGAGGCGGTGTTTTCATATTGGGAGAGCCACGAATATGTAAATCGTGAAAGGGAGAGAAAATGACCCTACTATATATAACTTAGCGCATTAATTGTCCTTAAGAAGTCAAAAATTGCTAAAATGGCGAAAGCGATGACTGCAAAAAGAAAGTCAGGACAACAACCATTCTTTGAAAACAATAGATGCAAGTTAAGAATGTGGTAGTACTTTACACGTCATAGACCAAAAAAATAAACCTTTTAAAAGAACCGACTGCAAACATATAGAATACTCGACATGCATGCGAGAGAAATAAAACTTCAAGCTGTAAATGCCAAAATCTCGGATAAACTAGCTAGGGTAATAAATGGCCCAACTTCAACTAAAGCTTTGCTTATTCGTCTTCTAAAAGCACGTCTAATGGTCGCTTCTTTACTGACATGGACTAAGATACACATGTTATCAACTCCAAACTAGTATAAAGATGTCTAATTTAATAGGCTAGCAACAAAAAGAAATTTTCAATTTAAAAGAGCATGTAATCCATTCTCGATTAGTTTACTGCTTGGATCAATTAAATATTAAAAGGATAAGTGAAACTTTACGTCGATCGGTTCTCAATCTCTCCAATCATGTTCCTTGCATTTCTGAGATCTTTGGATTGATTCCTTGAAATCTATTTTTGTTATCGCCTTGTTGTGTTTCTTAATAATTGTGTTGTAGAACTCCATCACCTCCTCTAGCATGACGAACTATGTTAGCCGATCTTGGTAGTAGTTTTGATGGTAATGGTAAGCGGTCTTTGCAGTGGGCGAAGGGCCGTCTTTTCATTTGCATAATCAATTGGCAAAGCTGCGGTTTTAGAAGGCGAAAACTTGGTAAGCGTTGGAGGTGAATGCACCAGCACCACTTGCGGTAACTTCTCCACCATTGCTTTGGTTTCTAGAGGATCGAGATGCAAAAAGTGATGAACCTTCATACACGCAGGCAATCTTCTCATAAATGTAGATAGGCAATGATTGATGGTAGATTGTATGTTTTCTAATATGCTTTCTTGATTCAAAAGGCTTACTGCATGTATTACATAAGGAGTTAGGAACTAAATACATGACATTATAAAATAAGCAATGTAACTCCCCGAGAGAATTGTCCGGTGTTGTCCAATTGTACTGTTTTAAGTGAAAATAACGGTGACAACTTTTTTAGCCATGGAATTATTTCTCAAGAAAATTGCCTTACTTGTTGTCCAATTGATTTGATTCATCCAAGAAAGCATTTGGTTGAACACCTCTCCACATGCACTTAAGTATGAACTTTCTCCAATAGGTATGTCATCCCGAGATGCATGGGATCATCGGTTTAACCTCTCCTTGGTGACTAACTTGTTTGGAGACAACCAATAAAAATCTTGCATTTATTCCCACGTAAATTTGGTGGGGCGTTTTTTTGCTTCAAGAAAAAACAAAACAAAATTCTTAACTCGAATAGGCTATTAACTTAGATGACTAATATCGCTTTTACTGCTTGCGAAGATGGAGGAATTAGTTGGCTATGAACAAGCTCGCTAATTGTTTATGTTTTTCTTAATCTTTGAAAATCCCTAGAACTTAGGAACCTAAATTGTGCTTTGAGTTATTACGCCAACATTAGAAGGAGTCACTCCAAATCCAAGCCCTCTTACATGACCACGATGTTGGGACCAAACACTTGCGCGATCGGGTGCGTCGTTTATTGATTGAGAAGCGTCGTAGATGATCTCGATTGAGAAGGTAATCGTAGATGATCTCATTCGAGATTCATTAATTTTGTCCTTCCACATTAACAAAGTATTAACAACAAAGAAAATAACACTTAAACAAAATAAAATAACCAAGTTTATATATCACTTAATCATACCACCACTTGGCGATTTGAGCATTATTTAGTTGCCCCTTTTTGTTTTTATAGCCTTGATCCACAAATCAGCTCTTGTTATATTAGTCCTTCGAGTTTTGACTCTCAATAAAAAAAAAAAAAAAAAATTTCACGAAATTAAATGAAGTAATGATATATATATATATGAGTCAAACAAACTAAACTTGCCATTTCTTCCTCAGGCGAGCATATCCTTTTCGACTCATAGTGTGAGGATATACATGCTTCGATCTAAGATTCTTGGATTTATTGTTTATCTCCTCGAAGGACAATGATTCTCTTATTTTTGAAATATTAACCAATCAACTAACTCAACTTCTTGAGGTTTGATTTTACTATTGATTTCATCATCGACCATCCTTTTTAAGTCTTGCTTTCTTTCGAGAACTTGTCAACCTTGATTTCAAGATCTCCCGTAGACTTCCAATTTGTTGTAAAACTCTGTTCTTTAGATCTTCTTCTACACCATCAAATCTTTGCTATAATGAAGTGAATACGATTAGATTAAGGAACTAAATAATTAAGTTAACAATAATTTAAAAAAATTGGCAAGTGAACCATGACATCGAAAAAGGACGAAGGAAAATATCTTTCAAGCATGCATAGCGTCTCTGTGATACACTCTCAAGCTTTGATAATTTCTTTTATCTCTATGGCATAGTTCATTAAAAAATTGCGATCTAGTAATATTGCAATTTGAGGTCCTTTGGGTAGAAGCGCTTTGAAGAAACAAATAATAATTGTTGCATCGAACATGATAATCATGGGACTTAAGACCTAAAATGTTGCAATCCGCTAACGATACCACGACTAGCTATTTTTGAACCATATCCATCTGGAAGCTTCATACTCGCCAACCTCTTTTGCAAAATATATGCGTATTCTCTCAGAAAGGGTATATGGTGTTGTTGGTAGATACATCATGTTTCCTACCTCTTGTGGATGCAATCGATGTCTAATTCCCATCTTTTGCAAATCTTTTGAGATTTAAGTCCATCCTTAGACTTTCCTTTCAAATCAAGAATTATCCCGATAATGCTTTCACATGCATTTTTTCGATGTGCATCGCATCTAAATTGTGAGGAAAAACTAGATCTTTGAAAAAAGTAACTACATATTAATAAAATTAAATTTTTGTGTACCGAATTAACATAAATTTGAAAAAAATAAGAGTGTAAACTTGATATTCACCTCACGAATACGGCAAATCGAAAAAGATAGACTTATTTTTCCAAAGCTTTGGAGGTTCGACTTTTTTTGCTTTAATTTTTCCCCAATTATTTACTTATCTTTCGTTGTCATTGCAACTTCAACTCCGTCGTCACATTAGGTCTTCCTCTTCTTCGCAACTTCCATCAAACCATGCCACTTTTTTTTGAAAATGATGGTCATGCCTAAGGAATCTTCGGTAACCCATGTAGATAGTTTTACTAGTTGCCCTCAACCATCGTTGAGCTTGATATTAATCCCACATCTTTGGACAAGCAAAATCGCCTTTTGTAGAATATCCCGATAAATTTTCGTAAGCTAGAAAGTCATTTATAGTCCACAAACAAACCGCTTTCAAGTTAAAGCGGGTTGTTACTCGAAAAGTCAAACACTGACCGCTCCATCATTCCACAAACATCGACAAATCTTCAATCGATGGTTGTAAATAAATATCAATATCGTTTTCTGGTTGCTTACGCCCTTGAATTAATAATGCTAGCATTGTATTGTCTTCCTTAAAGCATTGCCATGGAGGAGATTGTATGTTACTAGCATTACATGCCAACAACTATATTGATTGTCAAAGTCATGAAAAGGATTGAATCATCGGTGCGAGGCCAGAACACAGGTTCGGAGGATCGAGAAGCAAATTTAGGCCACTTGAGATTCTGAGAATCCCATCTTGGAGAATCTCTTTGGATGTCGCATCATCCCATCATGGCTCATATGGGAAGAATGTCATAAAAAATCTCTTGCCATTTCTAATGACTTGTACATTCTTTTGAACCTTGGTATGATAGGAAAGTATCTCGAAAACCTTAGCGAGGAATTTTTTTCTTGGTTTCCACTGTTGTTTCTACTTGGTTTCCATCTAGATGAGTGGCATTTAGGACAAGCATCTAAAGCATCATTCTCTTTCGAGAATAAGCAACAATCGTTGACACATGACATCGATCTTTTCGTAATGAAGCATCTCCTTCACCTTCCACGAGGACACGGGAAAGTTATTACCATGTGGTAACATGCACTATCAAAATATCAATAGATCATTAAAACCATTTTTAGATAAACCATGTCGAGCTTTATATTGATACAAAGCAGCGGTTCTTGAAAATCTTGTGCAATTTGTACTGACGAGTAAAGAGGAGGGGTTTTGTCTTCTCGAATAATCTTCATTGTCAACATGAGCATTATCATATTCTTCTTGTTCTTCATTAAAACTAACATTAAGGTCATGTTCTTCATCCGTGCAACTTGATTTCCTTGGTTCCAATTAACTTGATCCACTTTAGTTCCACTCGACTTGATTTGTAAAATCTTCTACGACTCTATAAGCATCATGGTGCTCCCACCCATCGCTTGAATTTGAACTTTCAACATCATCACTAGGTGCATCAAAACTACCTTTCTCCCCATGAAGAAACCACGTAGTATATGTGGAATCCCACCCGTTGTGATTAAATGTACATAAACGGAATTATAATTTTGACGTTTCATATTAGAGCAATCTCACATAGACACCTAATCTTTTCGGGGTTCCACTTCATTTACTTGAACCTAATTCGCAAATGCCCTTGCTCCATCATATATTCTTTTGAAACTCTAGTCATTTAAGATATTGTTATGAACAATTAACACACACAATTTTTTAATAAAAGAAAAATATCTCAAGTAAAGACTAACAACCTATTGACCTGGAATGTTTGACCCGATCTTTTTCCATCTCGACCATGAGATCTTCACGTTGAGAAAGTTAAACAACTTCATTACTCATTAAAGCCCCTTTTTCATTAGATTATTGTTATTTTTCATTCATATCAGATTATTGCACTCATTGAATTTTGACAACAATTATCTCCAACCATCCAAATATAAATGCACTTTTAATTTATCATAATGCACAACTTCACCAAATTATTGGTTTATTATGCATGAAAATCAATAAAAGTGGTATATTTGAATAGAATTTGGAGAAAAGAAATTCAAAATAAGCGAGCACAAAAACCTTATAAAATAAAGGTCAAATAACAATTAATTTATCCTCAAAAGCGTCCAAAAATAGACAATTCAACGATTATAATTATTAGAATTGTCATGGATATCGCATGACAAGTGCAAATAAATCATATTCGTTGAGCAGTAATTACTACATTGTTGTCTTAACGATAGAAGACAACTAACAGCATAAAGCTGTAGAAGACGATACAAAAAATAAAAGTAAACTTTTCGACCTATACAAGCAAACCATTCAAACAAACCACTAACAAGCTTGAACATTCAATAACACAAACTAGATATATAGTTTATACACATGTCATAACAAAAATAAAACAACGAACCAACACGCATTAGGTGAAAAACTAAGGAAGATTGTAGAAACCTTTGAAAAACAACTTGAGAGTTGTGAAAGGTTTGAAGAAGAGGTGAGTTTGTGTTTGCTACACAAACAAGTCTCTATATTACTAGTAAGTGCCTTGGAAGAACTCTAATTCGGTAATTAATCTCGAAACGAGAGAACACTAATTAAGTAATAAGTAGACGTATAACTAATATGTCTATATATATATATATACATGTACGAGCACCTACAAAAAGAGTAAGGAAAAGTCATAGACATTATAAATGAAATAGTTGAAGACCCAAAAGTTCTAGGATTGCTATAAGATCACTATAGTAACTTTGTTATCAAAAAAGCATTAAACGCAACCATTAAGGTAGGTCGTATATAGTCTTACTTGAAAAAAAATTCATTAAGTGCATGTTGCTAGCTAACTTTTTGGGAAAGAAGAATCTCGATGACAAATAAGACTATATAGTCCAAGTATTAGAGATCAAAGTAACCAACTTTTTGAGAAAAAAGAGTTTGTGATGGCCCCAAATCCGAGGTCGCCACGTGGGGGAGGCGGCGCTCCAGCGGTCCCATCCGATCCTTGACCCAGCTGGGTCACGCGCCATGACGCCATTTTTACATCATTTCTACTCATTATGCGTGTTAAACTCATTTCGTTGATCAGTTTAGTTAGACGGTTCGATCATTTTTATAGTATTAAAAACAACGGAAGTCTTAATTTAAAGCAAGTAAAACATTAAATTTATCATCATAAAAACATTATTTATAAGAGCAACTCCTATTGTGGAAAACCGGGGAAAGTACTATGTATATAGGCGACAATACTAAGCGATAATATATACGAGTACGAGTGTCTATCAAGTCTCCCGATACCCCAAAAGTAAAGCAAAATATCAAAATCGCACGTCTAGTAGGTCTCGACCATGGCGATCAGATAAAGTCGCCCAAAATCCCGCTTGCCCTTACTAGCACTAGGATCTGCACTCGACCATCACAAAAAGCAAGATGGAAAGTACGGATTAGTAAGATTTCAACGAAGTACAGAGCATTTATAAGAAAATAAACGAGATACCGATAAACATGTCAATTAATCGTACGGAAACTAAACAGTTATTTGTCTTTAAGATCATCGCATGAATAAATAACACGAGAGAAACAAAGTGTGTACTCGTCCGATCGACTAAAGCGTACCCGGACCCCGGAGGATCCTTTCGGTGGGTGCCCCAGCTTCCTTTCACCTGGTTCCTCGCGGGGCTTGCCGGAACACGTGCACCGCACATCGGGTTGCAATTCATAGAATGCGATCGCGCGTGCTACGACATATTGTGCCATAAGTACACGAGCGAGCAGTGGGAGTAACTCGACCACCAACCCCAAGCGTATCACGGAATAGAGTACAACAACAAGGAATATGAATCGACGATGAAAAAGTAAACCATTTCGGTGACTTTCGAGATGAAATATTGCGTACCTCAACGCACGCCGAAGTCTCACTCACGTCTCGAGAAACGCGGAGACTCCCGATTGTGGTCTCTTAAGTTCCTGGTGTCCCATTAAATCATTTTAACTAGTTTAGAGTCAAATTAAGTGAATTTATAATGTGTGGCCAAATTATGAAAATTTTTCATTTCAAAAAGTTTTGGTTTGACACCACTTTTCGAGTTATCTGCAGAGGTGTCAACGCCTTGAAAAATTCTCGAATATCATTTTCTATCTTTTCTAACAATCAAAAATAAAAATTGTAACACCTAAGCGTCGCCCTTTTATTAGAGCTTCTAGTCTTGACATTTTTGTGGGGGGTTTTTTGGTTTTTAGTTTACGGGTTTTGATTTGTTGTATATGCTCGCATTTTCATCTTGGTTTGGCTTTCATGTGCATTAGTTGGTGTTCTTCACTTGATCTATTAAGTTAATGTGGTGTATTTTGTTTGGTTTAGAAGTTTTTGTTATGCTCTTCTCTTGCATGCTTAGTTGTTTTGTGGTTATGCTTGTTCTACTGAGAGTAACGATGAAATGTGATTGCATTTCTCTGTTGTGATCTGGGTTTTGTAGTTATGTTAAATTTGCCATGTTTTAGTTGTTGCAAAGCTACTTGTGAGTGACACAGTTTTCCCTAATTGGATTTGTACAAGTTTTTACCTTTTTATATATATGGTTTTGGGTTTTGGGTTTTAGGGTTTGTGTTTTTATGGTGGTTATTGTTGGTGTTGTTTGTCTATCTCTATCAGTTTTTCCCTGGCTAAGCTCGTAATTAGAATGACAAGAAAAAATAGTTGCGGACAATTGTTGCACTTTACATTTTAAGTGATTTTTACTTGATCTTTTTTTGACTATTGCTCATGAAGCTCATTATCATCACTATCGGGGCTTGGTTGCTTCTCTAACTTGTTCACGATTCCAATTGGTACATGGATTCGGGAGCCTCTAGTCACATGACTTGATTCATCCTCTCAATGAATAAAGTTGATTTCACAGTGCACGTATTCTTGTTGGTAATGGTGATTCCTTGGCTATTGCTTTTATTGGCGATGATGTTTTATGTTCTAATGATTCTTTTGTTGTTCCATTGTCATTAAAACATGTTTTTCATGTTCTTGTCTTGCTAAAAATCTCATTAGCATCTCCCAATTGACAAAGGATAATGATCAGTTCTTGATAATGTTCTTGACTCCTTTGTGAAGGATAAAGTCTCGAAGAGAATTTTGTTACAAAAGGTAAGCTTATGGACGGATTATCTTGTCTTCCCAAAGTTTCTCTCGATCATCTTGGTGAGAATCTCTCTCTATCTCTCTTTGCTGATTTTCTCAAAGCTGGTGTTAAAAATTTAGCTGTTGCTATTACTCCTAATTGTAATCTTTGGCATGCTAGTGGTTCTTATGCCAATTCGATGTCTGGATAGCCTCGTAATTCCTAATTGGTAAGTTTAGTGTATGGCACTGCTTTTCACCAACTCTTGTTTAATTTTCGGTGACCATCTGTTTGTTGTGCTATGGAAGTTCCATGATATAATATATTTTGCTATTTGTAAATATGTTTGGAATATAGAATTTAGTAATGATTCTTGTACTTAAATGCTCTTTCGGTTGTTAGTGTAGGCCGAGTTAGTGTTTCTTTGTTTGTAAATGGGTGGAATATAGAATTTATGTTGGCTTTATTAAGAGGTTCAGTATTTGTTTCTTCTTATGTTGATTTTCTCAAACTCTGTGTGCAAATTATTATTCACTAATTATCAAGTTCTATTGCTTCATATTGCGCATATATGTTACTTAATTAGTTCTATGTGATATGGTTGCTTGGTTTTGAGTTTTCTTTGGTTGATAGACACGTGCTTGATATCGTTCCATTTTCTTGTCTTAGATTTTTGATCACTTCATTAGGACTTCTAATCACTTTGTAGAAGATGTTTGGTAGAGTCGTATATGATGAAGTTAATTTGGGATTTTGTTGGTGTTGTGGTTACCCAGGTAAATGTTGATAGAACGAAGATTGAGATTAGTTTTAGGTAAATGTTGTAGAGATTGAGGACTAATGGTTCTCTCGTAGCTAAAATTGTTGATTGCAAAATGTAAATACATTTATGGCTTGCGTTCTCGTTTAGCTATTTGAATAATTAGTAGCGATTTCCTATTTGAATTTGCTTTCAAAATTTTTGCATCTTGTATTTTCATTTGTGCGGTACATCTCTCTTCTATTCATTGGAGTCTTGATTGTGATATCTGTCAGTGGCTTCTTAACAAATCTTATGAAGGTACTCTCGTTTCTTCCATGCGATTTCTCCTGGTTTAATTGAGTTATTTAACTAGAGCGACAACGCCATGATTTGTGAAGCATATCTTTGCAATATTAAGTATTTATAATGTTTTGAATTATAATCCATTTTGTTATCCACTTTGGCGGACCAAATAGTGGGCAATGTATCTATTTGAAATCGAACTTGTTGGAAATGGAAGAGGCATCCTTTTTTCATATATTACTTCATTGAGCGACTTTATGGAGTCAATGTAGCATCCTTTCTTCTGTATTATAGATGCATTTGGGAATGAACCTTTGTTCTTTCTGCTTTAAATTTGTCAGATGTGATCCTGTATGATGTCAATTACGTTTTATATGCTTCTTTAGTTTTAGTTATTTTCTTTTTGGTAGACCCCAAAACCATTAGGAAAGAATTACGTTTAATATGAGTCTTTGGATTTAATTTTATTTTATTTTTAGTTTACCCCATGTAGCTGGAAGAAAGGCTATTATGAGGATGATTATGCTCCTTCAGTTTTTATAGTCTTTGCAAGTGCTATCCATGTTTCTAGTTTCGTGTCACTAGTTATCTAATTAGAATAAGTCTGCTATTATGCATTTTGTGGTGTATTTCTTTCGCACTTGATGTCTGTAGATTCATGCTTTGTTAGTCGAGGATACTCCTCCTATTTTTTTTAAAGTACTTCTAAATTCTAATTTTTGACATTAGAACTAACGAGCTATGCTTTATATCTAGAAAAGACGGGCATATCATCACTGCACCTTGTCTTTGTAACTCTAAATAACTCTAATTTTTGACTTACTCAAAGTATGTATTCTAGTCATTACCAAAAAAAAAAAAAAACACTTTGTATTCTTGTTGTTTCTTGCTCAGGTCTGATTTAGTTTTTTTCGCCTTCTATTTTCCATAAAATTGATTTTTATCTCTTGTATGTTGTTTAAAAAAGTGTGAAAGGTACATGGCACTCTCTTACATTTGATTAAATGGTTTCGGGTTCTTGAATTGATTGGTTTCAGAGATGCATGCATTCATGCTTAGAGTACTTAGAATTTGTCCACTTGGGTTGGAGATGAGGAGGAAGAGAAAGTGCCATGTACCAATTTTATGTTCGGTAGGGAAGGATGTGATGACAATCTAATTTGGCATTACGAAAAAAAAAAAAAAGAATTCTTTTAGTCAAGTCTGCTATAGACTTCTTTGCCTGCATTAGATAAGAGGGGTTTTAAGGAAGGCCCTTGTAATGGGACTCAAGCTCAAATGCCAATCCCTCTTAGACACTGGAAATCTTTGTGGAAATTTAATGCCACTTGTAAGCTTAAGTTTTTTATTTGGAGATGTATGCGGGATGCACTCCCCCAAAAAAAACTTTTTTTGATTGATTAAATGGTTTTCAGGTTGATTGATTAAATGGTTTTCATGTTGCTGAATAGATTGGTTTACATTTGAGATATTCGGATATTCAGAATATATTGATTAAATGGTTTTCAGGTTGATTGATTAAATGGTTTTCATGTTGCTGAATAGATTGCTGAATATCTGAATAGCAACGGTTTTCATGTTACATAAATCAGCAACGGATTAGAGACGGAATGCATTAATTCCGTCTCTGATCCGTTGCTAATCGAGACGAACGAGAGACGGAATTAATGCATTAAAGTCTACGATCCGTTACTAATAAGCGAGACAAGAGATGGAATTAATGCATTCCGATCTTCGATCGTAATCGCGGAATTAATGCATTGATCGTCTCGATCCGTTGCTAATACGAGACGGATCAGAGACGGAATGCATTAATTTCGTCTCTATTCCGTCTCTGATTAGCAACGGATCAGAGACGTAATGCAATTACAATTGTACCATTTAGAAGAATTTACCATTTATGTTAAAATCTTTGTTAGTTTCTAAATTCCATCTCTAATCGTCTCTAATCAAACGGAAACACATTTCGTTCTTTGATTGAATCGCGTCGACGATTTTAGAGATGGAAAAAATTAAATCTCTGTTCATTAGTTGCGAGAATTGAATTAGAGGCGGAATTTATGCAAATCGAGAGGCGAAAATTTTCGTTTACGATCTATTTTTTTTTGTAGTGTCGAACTTTTTCTTATGCGAGGCAATCATGTGTTTGCATTTGGGCTTCGTCGGGCCTCATTTGGGACCTGTGGTGGTATTGGCGAACAATTAATGTTTTCAGCTCTCCTTGAGTTTCAAAAGATGGTTTTGCACGGCTATTTTTGTTTTGCCATACCTAAACACAAAAGAAATGGTAAAATTAGTCCATAACATGACAATATTAGGTAAACAACTTCAATAAACATAACAAAAATTGATTTTCCCTATTAAATCGGTTGGACAAAGCCGACACCAATATCTAGGGTATCGATAAAAATAATCGATAGGTCTCACTTGGTTTGGGTTTTTTAACCGCTACTTTGAAACCATGTCGTTTTTAGTAGTGCCACCAACAATTAAACCTCGCGAGTTGTATGTGATCGACACCATTTAACGGTGTCGGTTACGAAGCCAGTCGTCATCATTGAGACAATGACGTGAAACAAATCTGAACCACTAAACCATATGACGAGTAAGGACAAGAAAATGCGAGAAAACTATCGTAAAGTCATGGGGAACAAAATCCATAAAAAATTAGAGCAAAAAGATTACCAAATGAACTTGTAGCAAACGTTGAAAATAGGTCATGCTCCTTGACTTTGCCACCATCGCCGTCTATAGATCTGGAGAGATTCCACCAAGCAAAAACTCGAAATGCAACTTGGGACGATTCGATTGAGGGTTCGGTAAGGGCAGAAATATTGAAGAGATGAGTGTGGTGATGAATTTAGTTGTAGGGTACTTGGGTTTGAACGTGGTTGGGAGAGGGAGTTAGAGTCGTTGGGGGCTAGGGGTAGTTTCATAATAATTTACAAAATGTTAAGTAAACGCAGTAAAGAAAATTCAAAACTGGGGTAAAATGAAGTAAATGGATAAAGGAAGGAAAAGGTGGGGTCCGAATAGCCACAACCTTAATGTTTTCCTTAACAATAAATCTACTTAGACTTATGAGTCCGGACTCATAGGGGGATTTTTCAAATTTTCACAAATATTTAAGGTGTATCAAATGAGTTTTACAAGTGTTTGTGTTTGCTTATTTAATTTGATTAAGGATGACTTTGAAATAAAAAAAAAACTTTTGAGTCAGGACTCATGAGTCCAAATAGCACTGCAATTTCCTTAATATGTGTGTTTTGGCAAAACGAGTATATCAGTAGTACTAATCATATTAATTGGTCCCCTTTGTTAATTAACTCATGCCAATTAATATTGGTAAGAAATTTATGTTTTTTCACCGTAGCGTAGCCTCAATAAGGAAAACAATAAATCTACTTAATTGGACTCGTGAGTCGGACTAAATATGAGGTTTTAAGATTTTTACAAATATCTAAGTGGTGTCAAAGAAAATTAACAAGTGATTGCGTTAAACCATTTCATTAATTGCTTGATGATGACTTTGAAATATAAAAAAATAAAAAAATAAAATAAAATTTGAGTTCAGATTTCGTGAGTGCAAATAAGTACTACCCTAAAAAATACTAAAATGAAAACAACAATGTCAAATCACAAGACACATTGACTCTTAAAAAGCGCTTCCATATGACCTGCGACCCACGTCTTATGCATCGAGATCTATATATCCCACATCCGAGGCACAGATATATGGCTTTTGCAAGTCAATATGTCTTACTGGTGACACTTGTTATTGTCATTCTAGCACTTCTCTTACAATAATCCAATTGATACATTATTTGAAGTGAATCGATAGTTCTTTGCCACTAGCAAGGGCCATAAATTAAACATCGATCATGCATCAATCAGCAGGAGAAGTACAGATATATAGAAATGCAAACTCAAGACCAAATACCTATATATAGTACGTTCCAATATATACAATCACACACAACATACAGTACACACATGCAGATGAAAGATTATTACACAAACCGTTAAGGATCCACAGTTACATGCATATATCATACTTAATTTCACTATTATAAGATCCTCAACTTATTTAGTACGTAATCAAGCTGCTATTATATATAGCTAGGTAGCAGGGCTGTTTCGATATTGATTACCACTTCATTTTTTACCACCTTAATTAGTTAGTGTTGCGGAAGTGAGAATCAAACGCGGAAGACATGCTCTTGCAGAAATCAATGTAATGATATGGGTCGGAAGCATCGGCTTCGTTCAGCTTCTCGTACATGATGCTCCATTTCAGTACGCTTCCTCCAGTAGCCTTTGGAATGACACTGGTTTTGCATGCGAAGCTCTTCAGGGTCTTCAGCGCATCTCCTTGCATTAACTCGTTAGTAAATGACATGTTCGCGTCGTCTATCTTGGTTATCTTTTCCTTTCCGACAAGAACGTTGGGCCCTGCAATTAATTTATCACTTCAACATATATCATCAATATTCAATACAAATTAAGAGCTAGATTTATAACAAAAAAACCCAAGGCAAAGACGTGGTTGCGATTAACAACAATCAAACGTCGGTATTTAGTGAAATACTCATAAATTGTCTCGATACCCATGATTACTAAAAAAAATTATAACCAGGAAACAGCTTGTAAGGGGTACTGCGGTACAGTGGCAAAGGAGAGCATTATAGCTTTGAACTAAGGCAAAGGTTATGATATAATTTTTTTTTTAATGAATGGTCACTTATGATATACTTAGTAACATACGTTTTTAGTGCTTTTATACAACGACAACAACATAGCAGCGCTCATCACAAAATTAAGCTGGGGTATTACGTGGATCAAGCTTTTAAATTGTCTTTCGATTTAGTGCTTTTATATCAAATTAAAATATGTATATGATGTAGAATAACTTTTCTTATACGAAAGAAACCAATTTTTTTGCCTCGTATACTCTTACTTAATTTTACCCTCTCTTGGAACAAAACTATTGTACCACCTGCTACTTGGTTGATTTGTATATATATAATTGCTTTATAGTTAAATAATCCTATTTTATACAATCAAGTCATCTGGATTTGGTGAGATGAATGAGATATTACTTCAAAAAACAAAGTTTGGAGAGATCTCCTAGTGAAGTCAAAAAAATCTGTTGGTTATAGGAATATGTCATAGTAGATCATGAATCAAATCATTATATTGACATCAACATGACGGGCTTTAGAAGTCTTCCCAAACCCAACCTAAATTAATTAAGGCCAGATAGGCTTGAGCTTTAATTACGAAGGCTACTCCAAGCCCTACCCATTCTTAATGGGCTCGAGCAGGGCAGGGCCTCCAAGCCAATAGGCCTAGTATTTGTATTGTATTATATAAAATAAATTTTCCTTATTTCTAAAAACATATATATAGTCATAAAAAAAAATTATATATGCATGATATATATATTGTATAAATATATGTATACCGAGTAGGTATTCCCATCTTATGACACTGCCAACGCTCTCTCCGTCTCCTTCCACCACTTCTCTCTTGTTAATGTAAGGAAAGATTTTGGGGAGCATAGAGAAATTGTTCTTAACGAAGTTATAGAACTTGTTAGCTGCCCATTTCACCTCGTACTCTACTTCAAGCACATGCTGATGAGGACGAGTCAATTGAGCCATATGTGTTTCTCGATTAAATTGGCTGGCTCACAATGAATGTAGTTGCGAATAGTACTAGCTAGAGGTGATGAAGAGTGAGGAAGGAGCTAGCCTTTCTTATAGAGCACAGCAATATTGCAGTGCATTTGTGGTCCATATATGTGCAAGTTGTATATGCATACAAGCCGGTGAAGAGTACATTATTGGCAGTTTTTTGCATACGTGCTGGTCCACAAATAAATACATGGAGATGAGGAAAATGCTAAAACAACACTCCCGTGGTTTGGGGGTGGTTTAAAAAACTTAAAAACCGCAGATTCGCGGTTAAGTCGCGGTTTTCATTTTAAAAAAATCGCGGTTTCACCAAACCGATCTTAGGTATTTTAGTAAATACCCAACATTTACAACTCAAAACCACTAAAACTTAAAAAAGAAGAACTCTTGAGAAAGCCGATTGTTGAGAGGAAGATTTGGGCGTTTCGCGGTCTCAGACTCTCTACTCTACCGTCGTTCATCCTCCTCACTCCTCCACGTCTCACCGCCGACGCCCAACCCATCGCCATTCCGATTTGGCTGGGTCCAGAGCCACCGCTATCGTCGTCGCCTCTTATCAATCGTCGCCGCTCCCGCCGCGCGAACCTCTGCGTCCACGGCGTCTCCATTGTTGCGTCCACGAGTCGCCTCCATGCGGCGCGTTGCGTCCATCTGCCGCCCATCGCTCGCGTCCACCGCCGCCTCGCACCGCCTCCTCCCACCGATCCCGCCACCACCGTCGCCTCATACCAATCACGCTTTCGATCGCTACGAGTCCCACCACCACATCGCCCTTCCCGATCGGCTCGACCACCGCTATCGCCATCGCCTCTTATCAATCGGCTTGCCGCCTCCCAGCTGCGCGAACCATCGCTGCATCCACGGTAGCCGCCTCCACTGCTTGCGTCCAACGCCTCCACTTCTTTGCGTCCACCATTTTGCTTTTCACGTACCTTTTCCACCGATCCAGCCTCCACCGCCGCTTTCGTACCGATCACGCCTCGATCGCTGCGAGTCCCCCACCACATCGCAAGAGAGGTAGTTATCTATAATGTTTTGGCTTTGAATACCAAATAATTGGTCTCACTTGACAAATTTTTGGGTTTGGCTTTGAATGTTGAATGTTAGACTTTGAAGCGGTTCACTTTAAATGTTCTAGCATTCTTTGTTGAAGCCATGATGATGATGAGTAGTAGAGTAGTAGTAATTTCTTGGTAATGATGATGTTGATGATGATCAATTGTTGTTGTTATAGTTCCACTTTTTTGGTGTTTGGTGTTTAAGAAGTAGGTCTTGTACATTAAAGAATATAAACTCCAAAGCTAAGTACAACTATGCACTAGAAAATTAGAACCGTGTTTTGATCCCTCGAGTTGTTAGTTATTTAATGTTCATTCTCATTCTAACATTGATCGTATGTTTTTTTTGTCTAGATGGATTCATATCACGCAACAAATTTGGAACATTATCAATGAGATGCAAGTTCTAGACCAATGGAGTTTGAAAGTGGTGAACCTATTGTTGCTCCTCAAAATTCATCTAGTTTGACATCATCAACAAAGAAAGCGAGAATCAAAAGGTAATCGCACAACCTCTAGAGTTTAGGACCATTATTCTAGAACGTTAGATGAGCATGGAAAAGTGGCACTTGCAACTTGCAATTATTGCGATAAAGAGGATCATTGTCCTAGCAAGAATGGTACAAGCACAATAATGACTCATTTAAATAAATGCCCCAAGTACTCCACATAGTCAAGTGAACTCGGTGTGTAAGAAACAAAAGACAATAGAATTACAAGTTAAAGGGTCGGAGGGTGAAAGTCAAATAGGACTTTGGAAGTTTGATCAAACATAAAGTCGTGAAGCCCTACCGAATTGATAATAGGATTTGAATTGCCTTTTATTTTTGTTGAACATCCGTGCTTTGTTAAGTTTTGCAATGTTATACAACCCAAACTCAAGTTAGTGTAGAGGAGAACTATAACTAGAGATTGTTTGGATATGTATAATGTTGAGAAGGCAAAATTGAAAAAGATCTTAACAAAGAATTCTCAAAGAGTTTGCTTGACAACCGATACTTGGACTTTTTGCAAAATACTAGCTATATTTGTCTCACTTGCACATTATGTTGATGATGATTGGAAATTGCAAAAGAAAATCATTAATTTTTGTGAGGTTGAAGGCCATATGGCCGATGATATTGGTAAAATTTGTTGAGATGTGTTTGCTTCATTTGGAAAATTGAGAAAGTGTTTACAATAACTTTGTAGACAATGTTAAAACTAATGATTTGGCAATTGGATATTTAAGAAGAAAAATAAATAATTAGGGCGGAGGCGTGTTAAATGCGAAATACCTTCACGTAAGATGTTGTGGACACATTTTGAATCTCATTGTTAGTGATGGTTTGAAAGAGGTGAAAGACTCCATTAGTCGAATACGCGAAGCAGTGAAACAAGTGAGAAGTTCTCCATCAAGGAAGAAAAATTTTAAGCAGTGTGTTGAACTTGAAAAAATATCATGTAACGCTTCAGTGTCCTTAGATGTATCAACTAGATGGAATTTCGCTTATTTGATGTTGGATTCAGTGGTGAAGTATCAAAGAGCATTTGAGAGATTGTATGAGCCATATGATAAGACTTCAAGTGAGTTGAAGAAGGAGTTCCCACAAAAGAAGATTGGAGTGTTGCGCGTGTATTATTGCAGTTCTTGGAACTTTTTTATTGGGCTACTCTTGACTTTCGGGATCTAAATGTGTTATAGCCAATGCATATTTTCATGAGGTGCATGCAGTTGAAACACTTATCAATGAATGCTTAGCAAGTAATGATTCATATGTGCATTCGATGAGAATGAAGATGAAGGTGAAGTTTGACAAGTATTGGGGAGATATCTCGAAGGTGAACATGATCTTGTTGGTTCTTTGTGGTTCTTGATCCTAGGTACAAGTTGAAGTTTCTAAAATATTGTTACGGTACATTGTATCCAACGAGCAAGTTGTTGAGATGATAAGGAAAGTTAGAGAGGCTTTGGATCATTTGTACATGGAATATGAATCATTTTCCAACACTTACATTTCTATGTGGTCTAATGAAACTAGATCATTGTCTAGTGTACGTGAAGAGGCAGAAAACTCATTGTTTGGTAATGTCAGAGTTAAAAGGGCAGTGGTTGGATTTCAAAGATTTTTAGAAGAGGAGGCAAATACGACAAACAAGTCAGAGATATATATATTTGGATGAGGGATGTGAGAAGCAAAATGGAGACTTTGGCATTATTGGTTGGTGGAAAAATAATGTCTCTAAGTACAAAATACTTTCAATGATGGCACATGATGTACTGGCCATTCCAGTTTCTACCGTTGCTTCAGAGTCTACTTTTAGTGCCGGTGGACGCGTGCTTGATCAGTTTCGTACCTCATTGACTCCAAAAATTGTTGAAGCTCTTATTTGTACCGGGATTGGTTACATGGTACAATAAATTTAGAAGTTGAAGAAAATTTAGAGGAACTTGAAGAGCTTGAAATAGGTTATACTTTTCTTTTGATTTTGTTAATTATTAACTACATTTATTTCTTTCTTTTACCATCATCATCTAATCATATTACATTTTGAAATGTTGTTTAGGCATTTTGGACCAACTTGTTTTAGATGATTAGTTGAGATGATTAGCAAAATGCATTGAGTCATTGACTTGGTAAGTAAATCTTATTTGAACTTTTAAATGTTATTAAACTCTTATCATATTGTTAATTTTCTATTTTCAATTGTTGTTTTATTTTAGGAATAACGAATGAAATTGGAACTTGGAATTGAGTTGAAGCCTTTCCTTGTTGAATATATTTGTTTTTGTTGTTGTAATAGCAAAATGCATGGAATCATTGACTTGGTAAGTAAATCTTATCGAAACTTTTTGTTGTTATAACTCTTATCATGTTGCTAACTTTCGATTTTCAATTGTTGTTTTATTGTAGGAACAAAGAAAGAAATTGGAACTTGGAATGGAGTTGAAGCCTTTCTTGCTTGTAGAATTTATTTGTTCTAATCTATTTGTTTTTGTTGTAACTTTTGAGATGAACTTGGATTTCTAACTTTGATCGAGCTCTTTTTGGTGAATGGTTGGTTATATATGTTTTGTTATATCTTATGTTGAATTGTTGATGAACATTAAACATGTATGAACTTTATGGTATGTAATATGTATGATTGTTTTCTTTTTTTGGTTTTTTTTTTGTTTTTAAAAAAAAAAAAAAATGGGTCGCATGAAAACCGCGAAACCAAACCGACCAAACCACGCAAACGCGCGGCGGTTTGGGTGCGGTTTTGATGGTTCGCGCGGTTTGGTGGTAGTTTGCAAATCGGCCAAACCGCGAACCCTCGGTTTGGTCGCGGTTTAATGGTTTCCACCACCAAACCGCGGTTTGCCCACCCCTACTTAAAGCTATAGTGGCTCTCCCAGTGATAAACATCCATCCATTCTTCGTCAAACTTAAATCCGGGTATTGTCGAGGATCAAACAAAAATGTGGAAGAGTTTCGTTCACGTAGCGAACTAATTACCAACTAAATGGTAGCTCAAAGTATGTGGAAGAGTTTTATTCACGTTGCGAACTAATTACCAACTAAATGGTAGCTCAAAGTTTGATACATCTCACAGACAAATGAGCTAGAAGGAGTCTAGTCTCCAAGCTGTCTACAAATTAAAATGTATTAATTTCATATAAAAATAATGTAACTAGCACCAATTTATTTAAAATTGTTGTAAATTGGATGACCCTATCAAGCATATGTAACATCAACACATGTGTGACTTATACATCTCCATGGTTCTTGTATCTCCTCACTTTGTATACCCATAATTGATTATGCATGTGTTATCTAAGTAACTTGTAACACTTTCATATTGTACATGTTATGTCAATGTATTGTCCACTTTGGGTATACTATTTATGTTTGTAACTTACACACTTCGGATTACTTGTTAGTTATGTTCAAGTACATGTATTCATTATTATTAAGGATCTATATAAAGGGAAACTTCACTTGTAAAATACACACCAATAGTTGAATACATTAATCTCTACATTCTCTCTAACTCTTTTCTCTCTTGTTCCCCTTTTCTGCTTGCTCTTCTAATTCTTAGTTTTAAGCCTTCCATGCTTAAACCCTTAACAAGTCCAACTTTACTTTACAACACGTTATCAGCACGATGTTGCTCTATAAGAAGGAGGTCTTAAGTTCAAGAAGCTTTCAAGTAAACAAAGCTAAGAAGGTATAATTAATTTATATGAATTTAATTTGGTGGTGTTTTGTGATTTTATTTCTATCCTTTTATTAATTTAAGTACAACCTTAATTATATTTAAAATGAGGTTCATTTTCTTAAAATAAAAAAGTTAATCGCCCTTCCTTCTAAAAGGCATCATTAACTACATATGAAACTAGAATATGAGAATGTGTAAAAGAAACGTTTGAGCATTATCTCTAAAACTCATGTCCCTTAATTACCAATATATGCATAAATGGGTTTTGTTTTCTAGTTGTTTTGATATTAAGACTTGGATAACCTAAAATATATGTAACATAACTTTGTTAATTCGGATTATAGCAATATATATTCAGGTAGTGCACTTCCATGCTAAAGAAACAGATTTAGGGTATGTGTGGGGGCAATCGGCAATGTCGGATCTTGCTCAAGACTTGGTAGTCATCATGGTTGTCTTCTTTGTGTTTGTGTGCATCGTGTCTTCATTTTCTTCTTTCCTACTTTCCCTTACATCTTTGTCACGCGCCCGAATCTCTAACCCCCTTTTTAATTCCTTAAATAGGACCACATGAGACCCTTGACGTGGGACCTACACTGTGATACGTGCACCGACCGAGGCACGTGGCCGAGGTATATTGTATTTTTGTATTGATGTATGCCTAGTGTTATGTATTGTGTAGACTTACTAAGTCGGTTTGTACAGTTGTAGGCGTCGAGACGAGAGCGGGGACACGCCTCGAGTAGCGTGCGAGTCGGGGAACCGGGTAGTTAGCATTTTGGTAAGTCTTATATAATACTAATTTGAAATAAGGAATTACTTATAAGCCTATGGTTGTGTTTGTTAATGTAAATAAAATTAAAGGCTTATAGTTGAGTAAATTAAATGGAAAGCATAAGATTGGTCTAGAGATACACATTGGCACATCTAGGAACTAGGTGAGTAATGAAATGGTGTCACTTGAGGTTGAGATAGTGGGAGTTAGTGGGATATATGGCAAGAGGTGGACCATTAGATGTTCCTCGGGATACATAAATCCATGGAGATCGAAGGCTAAGAAGGAACATCACCTTAATATATAATATTAGTGATCAAACAACATACAAACCAAATCACTCATTCATTTTTGCATTGGAGAAGAAGAAGGAATTGTTGGAGAGGAGTGAATCATCAAGGTGTTGAAGGAATCCATGGGAGTTGGTGAGAAATTATCAAGCTAGGGTGCTACATCGACTAGGTACACATCCTTTTAGTTGAAATTAGAACAAGTTCGAGGTTTTAGGCTAATTTCAGATGGTAGATGATTGAGTATTTGTAATTGATTTATATATTTAGATTCCTCATTTCAGGCTGATAATCCGGCTATATTGAAGTTCTTAATTTAGTTTTGAAATCATAAAGATATGAACTTTTGAAGTTGCGACACCAAAACTAGAATTCTGCATGTTGTATTAGGAATCGGCCTAGGTAATTTGGTCATAATCTGCCCATTTTAGATCCAAATTGATCCAAACCAGTGGCATTTGAGAGCTTATTTAAAGGAGAATAACTTTGCTTAATGAAGGAATTCTGATTCAAATGTTTTTTATATCCAAAGATGCTCTACAAATAGGTGCGGAATTAAAAAGGAAAGTTTTGAAACTAAACTTGTTAAGGCATAACTCCCTAACTACTCATCCAAATGAGCTGATCTTTTAGTATGTTGTATTTGGGTATATTTTCTGCCTTTTAACCAAAAATCACATTTTTAGAAACTATAGATTGGGATAAATAGATTTTCTAACTCCGCTGGTCGGATTAAATTCCAATTAGACCTATGTTTAGTAAAATCATGACATCTCTTTCATTTTAAATCAGAATTTTGCAAACTAAACATTTCCGGAAAGCTAAGAGAGAGTCCAACAATAATTGTACTGATGGAGGATTTCGATATTTGGACCATTTCATGCCTAAAAGTGCATTAAGATGTAGGATTTGAAATTGAAACGTAATTTAGTCTTTAGGGGCTGATTTAGGAAGATTGATTTAAAGTCTATTGAACCAATTTGAATACACAATAAACACCATTAAATTGAGCTTAAACCCACTATATTTGAACTAATGAGACACCAAACTCATGAACCTAGGAAAAGGTACGGGAGAGCGAATACAAGATTTTAAGAATCGGGAGGCCGATAAAGCTAGGACTTTACTTTGTTGTTGCAAGTATACCCAATGGCAACTTTACTTGGCATTTCATTTCTATTAATTGTTGTCCTTGCATAGTCATTTTGACTATTTTGCCTTTGTATTCTTATATCATGTGTTCTACGTGTCTATGCTCACTTGATGAGTCTAGTTTGCATGATATCCATTTGTTTGATTAGATTCATTGATTCTATCTCATGCTATGTCTATTCTTGTTGATTTAAATGTGAATTGAATGATAAATAGTATGCTATTAGGCTAGTGAATATCTTATAAATGTTTAAGAGGACTTGCATTCCTTATTTGTTTAGGTGTGTAGGTGTGCCTATGACTTGACAATCCATACTTGGTATTTCTTGAAATTTAAAAAGTAGTTTTTGCATTTAGGTCCCATACTCGATCGAGGTGTGCGCGACTCACGGGGTTAGAGTCCCTGGGGATATCGGCACATGTTACTTGACATTGTATGACACTCGGGGTTAGAGTCTACGAGGTGATCTACGCACCGGGGTTAGAGTCCCTGGTAACACTTGGGTTAGAGTCCACTTGTGTTATATGATTATTGAGTCGGAGTGACATGTTTCATCGCTGAAATGGGACCTAAATTACCACTACTTAGCCTAGTGTCGGTATCACTTGTTTAACTCGGTATTTACTCACATATGGTTTATTTTCCAGTTTTCCTATTTATATGCTTTTAAATACCATTTGAATATTTGGAAATGCAAATTAAACTTGTCATCGGGGATTCTTGTTTTATTCTTGTACTCAAGTCCTTTTTATGACGGTTGGTGCAGAAGCCGTCGTCTTTTTCCTTTCATTCTTCATCCCCCATCTTCCATAGTAGTGAGATGAGGGCTATTTTGAGGGAAAGGAATGAAGTCGCTAACGAAACGTTGAGAGGAGAAGTTTGTTTTGGAGAGGCGGTGGTTTAGAGAGTGACGCTCAGCCAGCTTCGCCGGCCCTCCGACATGGCTCCGCGCTGTCACGATGAAAGCAAGGCTGCTGGAGGTGGTTTAGAGGTTGCTTCTCCCCACATCGAGTCAGATCTGGTGTTGCTCACTTCTCCCCGACTCCATTTTTTCCTCTCCTCTCTTATTTGTATGTATTTGAAGGGACTACTGCAGAAGAAAAAATATGGAGATAGATCTTGAAAATGATGGATTTGAGGAAGAGGACGACACTCCAACAGAGATGGTGGATATGTTTTTTCGGCTTCCTGGTGACTTTTTGGTTATTCTCTCTACTGTTTCAATTTTCTTATGTATGTATTAAATTAGGATTTATGTGCAGGAGTTTTTTGTTGTTTAGTGTTTAGATTGTCCCTTATATGGATGTTTTCCTTCTTTATCAAGGCGTTCTTGATGGTGTTCAACCGGCTTTCCTCCCCATCTATCGCGCCCAAGCCGCCTTGATGGTGGTTCGGAACGAGGCTTTATTTGCCTCATGTTATTCTCAAGGAGACTGATCTACATTGTTGTATCTAAGTTGTAATGGTTCTCACAATTACAAGCAATGAATTTCATTGTGTCTTAAGAAAAAAAAAGAACCAGTTGGTCTAGCATAAGAAGGTGCACCCTTAGTTTAGTTGGAATGAGAATGAACACCCGACCAATGAGCACCATTGGCTTAAGTAAGTTTCACATGAACTTTGACATAGATATATTTATCATAAATTTTCTCTAGTTTAAACCAACATTTTGTCAAGACTTCCTAGACAATATTGCATGAATTTTATGTGTTGAAATAATTTACCAAGTATTATATCCTTGTTGATTGAGAATATAGTTAGTTATTGCATAGTTTGAACTAGCCAATCTCTTCAGCTTTGAAATACCTTTAAAAGTTCGTTTTGAACTAAGTTATTCAAATAATTTATCAAGTATATATTATTTATTCATGGTGCATTATATATATGTCACGACGATTGCGAAAGTACGCTATGTAGTTGTGTCTTGTACGATCTTCTAAACCAAAAATAAAAAATCAATATGTGACATATAGTTTTTCTCATATAATTATAAACGATTAATTATGTTCTATTCTTGATTTTTATAATATAAATAATACTATAAATTTGAGTTGATAGTGGGTAAGCCTTGTCCCCAGTAAAGCTAAACATTGAAAGGGAGACGGGTTATCTCGTTCGAGGAGGCGTGATTGCTAAGTAAACTTTGTCTCGCCACCCAACCTGAGGGTTGTCCCACCAACTCATACAAGTAGTACATTTTGTTTATCAAATAATCAAGTTATGAACATATATTTAATTATATATTATGTATTTTAACATAAAAAGGGGTAAACTATTTTATATTACCTATGTTTTCAAAATATCTTTCAACAATCGTGGAACTTGTTGCCTTGGTATTACTAACAAGAATTACTTTTCGAGGCAATTAAATATATGCTACAATTAATGAATAAAATATCTATGCAAGGCTGTGTGTCAAGCACAATCGCTCGCCAATATCTCTTTAGAGATTTGATAATAAGTGAATATTTCACTTTATATATCATTTCACCTTATGGAGCTATATATATAAATACCAAAAAAGGTAATGCTCCAAAAAGCTCAAAAATGAGCGGTTGGGTCTCAAGCTACAAAATTTAATCAGTCAAATATTAATTATAATTTCGCAATTTTAATTACCTCTATGTTGAGGCTATGTGGAAATATGATTGATGAGAGAATAATAAGAAGGTCACGTGCCCTGCCTCGATTTATTACTGCAACAAATATCGAGTGCGTACGTCAATTCAATAAATATTAAGGATTGATTTTTTGTCTCATGGTAAACGTCCATCCATAAAAAAAAGTGACAATTTTTGTTTTTCATATATATAGCGCCAACTAGTTCTCGCTTGGGTATCGTACCTTAAAGCTATAGTGGCACCAAGTGATAAACGGCTCACAGACAAATGGTAGCTCAAAGTTTGATACGTCTCACAGACAAATGAGGTTGAGGGTTGAGTCTCTGAGTTATATTCGTGTAGCCAACTAATTACCAATTAATTTGAAATTAAGGATTTTTGTTGCTATTGTCGTGCTGTTATCTACCCTACCAAAGAGAGAATATATGATCAACTAGTCAGAGTATGTATCAAGAATAGAATATTTCCGTCTTTTTCTCTACTTTCGGCAAGAAAGAATCCAATCGGCAATGCATATTCCATCTCCCTTTACATACGGCTCTACAATTCAATGTCATTGCCAGGAACGCCCCAGTGGCACAAAAATCCAACCAACCTTCCATTTTTGATAAATTGATTGCATAGACAATTGAGGAAAATTCGTTATGACAAGCATGTGATTCTGCATCGGACATATGTATGATAAGAGTTGTTCAATTAGTTCAATGCATGGCCAGGAGCGCCCAGTGGGACGAAAATCTATACAAACTTCCATTTTAAATAAACAAATCGATTGCATAGACAATTGAGGAAAATTCTTGATCACAAGTACATGATCCTACATGCATCAGGAATATATGTATAATACTTCATCCAGTCATTTATATAAATCGTTCTAGCAAAAATTTATTGTTCAAAATTATAAGTCGTTTTCAAAATTCAAGAGTATATTTATTGCATTTTTACCTATTTTACCCTTGTACAATTCAAACATTTGTGATTCTTCAATTCTTTAATTCATTAATGTCAAATGACATATATGTAAATTACACTCGTAATTAAAGTTGTCTTAATTCTTGTGTCCTTACCTTAAACGACTTATATAAATGACCAGAGGGAGTAAGAGTTAGTTCAATTAGTTCTATGTCATTGCCATAACACCCAGTGGCACAAAAATCTAAACAAACTTCCATTTTAAATAAACAAAAAATCTCTTAGTACTCTTTGAGTCCAGACTCATAGGGCTTTTTACTAGTAATTTATGATATTGTGACGACCCTTTCTCAAATTAGGGCACCGTTCGGTCTAATCCCATTATTAAGCCCTAGTCTCACCATATAGGACCTAACAAGAAATTAGTCAGCCTTTTCAACAACCTTATTACTTACCAATTATTTAGTTTTTAAATAGATATAAACATATACATATCCTATGTAAATTCATAAATCAGAGTTAATTAAAATTTACTAACTTAAAAGTTATGCAGCGGAAGCCTTAACTAATTAACTCGCGGAAGCTTATAAACATGTAGTCTACATTTGTGGAAAAACTATGAAATAAAGATCACATGCATATATATAATGAAACGACGATATATAACATCGTGTGTCTAGTCAAGGTACTACTCACTCAACCCATAATATATAACCCCATAAATATACCATATACATATAAAAATAATACATCAAAAAATCAAACCTACAAAATCTGGTGTAGCAGTGCTCCACCGGCTCAGAGGTAGTCGTTGATCTTCTCTTTGTCTGACCTGCTACTCGATGGATTTGCACCCACCGTTACAAACTAGACGGTGAGTACTTGAAAATAGAAAGTAATACTGAGAGACATTTGTTCACATTCCCAATTATGTAACAAGTATCAAAAAGCATAATAATAATAATAATAATAATAATAATAATAATAATAATAATAATAATAATAATAATAATAATAGCAACTATGTTGAAGAATATCATGCAAAGAGATATTTTAGTTAAACAAAATGAAACTGACACTAGGCTAAGTAGTAATGATCTAGGGCCGGTCGGCCGTGATCTTCATCACATCTGCCTTTCCACTATATAAGAATGGAGTTGTGCTCTACAGCTTTGTGAAGGTCGTACTTATATGGTACAGAACGCCTTTATAATTATCTCAAATGTCAGTCACTGGGATGTATACTTGCCAACAATTTCGAGTCTTACAACTCGTGAAGTTACCCAAGTTATGCTTACCAACAACCCCGAGTCTCATACTCCGTGTGTTGCCCAAGATAGTGGATGTAACGACCCGTTACCTTAAGCTGATGATTAGTACTAATCCAAATACTAATTAACCCGGTTTAGGCTCGTGGTTAAGTTCGACATACCTCGATTAGTGTGTGTGTGTGTTTGCATGATGTATGGTGTTTGTTTGAATTGTTAAATCAATTTATATATAGGTTGTACTATAATACGAAAATCATACACAAGCGTATAAAATGGAAAATACCCAATAAACTAAGGTTTACCGGGACACCAAGTGTGACAAGAGAGTCGTGGCACGAGTGTGCACGCTCAAGGACACTTGTAGGCATGTCCGGTAAGTTGATTGGTGAATACACTATATATATATATGTTTTTAAATATATAAATATATATATTGGAAAATAAAAGAATATTGAAAATATACGGATTATCGAATCGTCTCGAACGAAGCGTAAGTGCTTGATGTGTCAAATCTCGTGTCACTTTAAGGAGTGTCACATTAACGCATCAACCACGTGATCGGTCTCGAGATAGCGCAACGCGTATCTCGAGAAAAATCCATATATATAAACAAAAGTTGATCGTTATCAATTCATTTCGACAATTCGAGAGGTTCGGAGAGTCGATTTCGAAGGGAGATCGTTCCAGAAGCCGAATTCAATCAAGTTGATGAGCTTAAACAGATTAGAAGCTAGTGATCATCACTTTGGTAAGTTTGGTTTTCAAGTTTGTTGAAGTTCAATTTGGTGGTGATGAACAAAATTTGTTGTATTAAGGTTGTTGTTGATTTGAATGAGTTTATAACCTCATTAAAGGTCCTCCCGAATTGATTGGGAGTGTAATTGTTGTGTTTAAATGTGCTTTGGATTGAATTGGGTCAGTAGAGGTACGCTACTGTTGCAGGTCTAGTGCGCATACTACGCTAGGCGGCCATAGCACGCTACGCATACTGGGGAAGATGATTGACTTATGGATAGCGCGATATCCATGTCTTGTAGCGCGCTACCAGACCCCTGAAACCAGCAACTATGCTATGTTTTATGAATAATTTTCGGGGGACTTAGGGAGTGGTCTAGGGGTTCTAAATGTAGTATAATGAACTTATATTGATCCCAAATGATTGGTGATAGGTTGAGGAACACCGAGGAAGAGTGAGATGACCGAAAAGTTAGGAAATTTAGACGGAGACTTAAACCCAAGGTAAGTACGGATTCGCTTATTTATCAATATTGTCTGGCTATTTAGTATATATAGCTCATGTAGTTGTTGGATTGAAATGTGGGATTATGTACATGTGATGGTTTTTCTAATGAACATAAAACAATGTCTAATGTGATCCACAAGTGTAACTCCTCAGGGCCGAGACCAGGTTGTATAGTACTTGGGGTTGATCTTGGGGTTGATCTCCCGATCTATACGTAACTTCTACTCAGTTAATAGGTTGCGTGGGTTACATATTCACTATAATGTTTAGGATAGAACCAATGAGCATTAATCGATTGGTTAAACATCACATATGCGTGGTGTGTTAGTTTAGCACTCGTATTAATGGCACCGGTGGGTAATCGGCCCTAGTTTTATAAATAAAATGGGAATAACAGTGTAATAGTCCAAAGACATTTGCTTTACATTCGTTTATGTATTGAATTTATATGCTTTCCATATTCTTGTTAGATATCATTGGTGCATGTTGTTATTGCATGATATCCTTGAATATTATAAGGAATGTTGATGATTAGTGTGAATCTCTATTTACTGAGCAAGTTGGGGCGCTCACTTCAATTAACATTACAGGTAGATCTGACAAGCGCTACAACTACGAGATGGAGAAGTTATAGGAGTTTTGAACTTCTCTTTGATGTAATGACTTCCCCTGGTCTTATATATTGGTGTTGAGTTACAGTTTTGTAATATCACATAGGATGCATGATTTATATAACCGAAGTTTATTTCGGTTTTGTTTTAATACTATATATAATATTTTAATTATCAAAATGTTTTAAATTTCTGCTGCGTATATATTTTGTTTTAATTCGATAATTGATATACAGTACTGCTTATAAGGTGCAGGTGGTAAGGCTGTTGGCTCTAGTTAAGTCCGGTAAGGGTAATCTGGGCTTAATTAGGGTTTCAGGCCGGGTATTGCCCTAATCAGGTTAGGGGATGCTACGGTGGAGAAATCCTGATTACCCTGGAAAGTCTAGTGACCTTTGTATGTCAGACGGATTTCTGTCATAAAATGACCCTAGATACAAGAACCACTTTCATATTCAAAGAACAACACGATATTGGAATCCAACAAATACAATTGCATAACTAATGCACAAAGGATATAGATTCACAACACTATGTAAAAACTACTTAATAGCATGATATTTCACTGACCACCAGTAATAACAGTCAATAATGATATAGCACATGAATTGGAGTCAATGAAATCATTTTATCAACAAACTATGTCATGAAACAACCTCATGTAATGAGAATGAACAACAAGTTATGGTACATGAAGTACAAAGGCAATTCATTCCAAATGACTGGAAATGAACATATGAATATGAATGAAATTTAAAGAAATCTCTCAATCAGTTTACTTACCTACCACGCAATTTCCTATGCTACTCCGGCCTCTCAATGCCTCGAAACTCGTATTTGAGCTCCCAAAACAATTCCTTAGGTTCCTGACATCACATTATATGTTTAGAGTGTGCATATTAGACTCATTTCTAGTGTGTAAGGACTTTTTGAGACTTGTTGGTTTTTTTGTTGCCATAGCATGTAACGCGCTAATGACCCTGTGTAGCGCGTTAATGACCAACATAGTGCGCTACCTATCGTGCATAGCGCGCTATGTGTTGCATAACCCAGAGTTCTGCAATTAAAATTCTGAGTTTTCTCAAGTATAGGCTATGTTGATGCCTCACCTCTAGAGTTCCAAGACACCATTTACAACATAAAACAACAACTAACAATCATCAAATTCATTAATTCATTGAATTGAACTAAGCTAAGGGAGTATAGAAGTTACCTAGCTTGTTAAAACTAGCTGAACTTGATCTTCTTCTTCACCAAACCACTGATTCCTAGCTGTTCTTCTCCTTCTCCAGCAGTTCTTCACTCCAGCAAACCCTTACTTCTTAATTAAGAAATCGAATGATAGTGTATGTGAGAGGGTGCTTGAGTTGCTAAAGCTTATATAATTAAGTTGGATATGATTGAATAATAGCCCTTGATCACTTGTGCACACGTATCTCAAGACCTAACTAGTGGACCTCCTACTAACACATGTCCACAAGTTCATGCCTAAGTGCCACCAAACACTAACTCCATTGGTGTTGAAGCATGTCAACTCGTGTCTCGAGACATATCAAGTGGTTTAGGTTTTTAACAAGCATAACTTAGGTGTATCAACACCTAATCCACCATAGTCCAAACAACTTACTTAATTAAACCATGTAAAGCTTGTACCAACTTACCTTATCACTCTCACCTCGGTCCACGTCGACACGCATATCGAGACGAGTCCCTACTCACATCTCGACACCTATCATCACGTAAACGTGATTTAGTAGTCTAGACATATACAAAACACTAAGCACACATCACCACAAATATAACATTTACCTAGGCTAGCTAGCCTAAGTAATGACACGTATTTCGTTGCGGGTCTCACGTCACGAGTCATTTGATCTTGATTAACAAACTAAACTAGGTTTAGCTATTTGGGTCGTGATAGATACACATCTAAACAAAAAGACACAATTATCCTCACCCTTAGCACCAATTAATATACAGGGACACATTCACATCTTCCACCAACTCCATCGCCACAAAGCAGCTGTTCACCGCCGCTGACAGCCGTCCGTCGACACCCATTGTCAATCCAAAAAAACCCCAAATTTTAGGGCAATGAATTGAAATGACTTAAATTGAAAGAATGGGAGATTGCGAGGAAGAGCGATTAGGGCATCAATCCGAGGAGGAGCTGTTGCAGAATCAGAATCACATGAAACGGGAGCAACAAACCTAAAAGAAAACCCTCGGCAGTACAAATCCTCGACATCTCTATCATCCCAACTTCCTTCGTCAAAGTTCTGAGCGTAAAGCGTAGCTCAAAGGGTCATATTTGAACCCTCCCCACACTTTCGATCTCCGTTATCGCTGCGGTTCACTACTAGTATTCTTAAACATATCCATGAAAGCCTTTGTGTTACTTCTCTTTTGTACATCACTAGTTGTTGAAGTAGTAGGGGCATCAACAATAGTGGAACTAGTAGTAATTGCTCTTTTACTAGTAGAATTAAACTTCCAAAGCAGCTTCAGCTTAAGACGCCCCCAACATGATGAGAAAAACCCAGTGTCATTGGCTTCATCATCATCATCATCATCATCATCATCTCTGCTTTGTGGGAGGAAGTTTCACTACCTGGTGGTCACAACGGTGTTGGCGGCGATAATGGTCACAGTGACGGCGGCGGCGACGGTGATAAGTGGTGGATGGTGGATTGAAGAAGAAAGTTATGGATTTATATAAAGGGTATTTACGTCTTTGTGGTTGTTTTGAGTCCGGACTCATTAAGTCCATCTAGCACTACCATTAAATAAATTGATTGCATAGACAATCGAGGAAAATTCGTGATCATAAGTATGTGATTCTTTTGAAAATATAATAAGAGTTAGTATCGTATATAATTGGCTTAATTGTGCTAATATATCCAATCTACGCCAATATTTCTAGGCCACGGCTATTCGGGCCCCACATTTCGCTCCTTTTACCTCATTACTTCACTGTACCCCATTTTTGAATTTTTTGAATTTATTGCTTTTACCCCAATTTTTTGTAAATTATTCCAAAACTATCCCTCATCCTTAACGAATGTTTACCCCATCTCTACCTTCATCCCAACACCCCTCAATCATCTTCATTTCTCGATTTTAGTCATTGTATAGCACTTGTATTATGTCATCAAGTGTCGTAGGAGTGTTTTTTGTAATGAACAAGGTCGGATGTTGTCGCGTCGTGTCCAAAAAGTGAAGAAGTGTCGCCTGTGCGGTTCGACCGACTCCAACCAATACCTCTTTAGAGGCATTGGCCGACTCCGACCGATAATGCGAAATGAACTCAGTTTTAATTGGTGACGGTGGGATCCAGCCGACACCCTATCCGACATCTCTTTAGAGCATCGGCCATGTATGTCCAACGCCTCTTCAGAGCTGTTGGCTTTGTGTGGCCGACACCCACGGGTAACAAAAACGAACAAAAAAAATCTCAAATCCTAAAAATACATGATAATGACCGAAAAAAATACTAGGTTTTGCTCAGAATCGCTTGATATTTTTTATTCCATCGAGACTTTGTACTGAAAATAGAGATTTAACCCCCAAATCAAACCCTAAACTCAACAACAAAATCACAAACAATACTGACTCAAAAAAATAAAAAAACTCTAAAAAACCTTTAAACCAACATTAAAAGAGATGATGAATGCACCCATGACATCGAATCGATGTGGTTTTACTCAAATTTTGTCAGATTTAGGTTGGTGGTGAGAATGCGATTTGAGAGAGTGGTGAGTGGGGTATGCGTGAGTGGGGTATGGGTGAGTAAAAACTCTTTTATATGGAAGGGTAGATGGGTCATTTCACTAGGAGCTGAAAAAATTCAAAAATGGGATAAATGGAGCAAAATATGGGGTCCGAATAGACTGGGCCTATTTCTAATGTAAGATTACATACTTTAATAAACATATTTATTTTATTTTTTGATAAGAAAGAATCAGCTTTTCTTGCCCTCTATGGGACTCGAACTCCCACCCTATAAGGAGTATACTATATGTCAAACCATTGGGCCACGCCCACTTGGGTAGTTCCAGTAAGTAGATTGTATACGCATCAGTTTAGAAAAATACCACAATGTAATCTGACAACAGAAATATCAAATTGTAGGGTAAACATTGTAATTAATCTGAAAAATATATTTCCTTCTACTAAAAAAAATCACTTTCCATACAAATGAATCTATTTCCTAGCTATAAATTAAGATTTATTGTACATAATTTTTCTTGAATTTTGTGACGTCCCGGCTTCTCAAACCGGGTACCGCCCGGCTTAATCCTGCCATTAAGCCCTAACCCATGCCATGTTGGACTTAACAATATATTAGTCAACATTTTCCTCTTATTCACCTTGTTACACATAATTAACATAGTTACTATTCATTTTTATATCATCAGAGTTAATTAAGATATCGTTATTATTACCTTAATTATCAGCAAAAGACTTAATAAAATTAGCGGAAGCATTTATAAAACACCTACTGTGGAAACCAGGTAAAAAGACGATCATATAAACCAACCAAAGTAATACATGAAACAGTATGGAAGTTTAGTCTCACAAACCGATATACAATCCAAAGTTATACAAAAGACGTAAATAATAGATACATAAAATGATCAACTACAAAAGTAACAAAAACTATCCTCCGACGGCTCAAAACTAATCGTCGATCTTCTCTTTCCCTGATATGCTACTTGAAGTATCTGCACCCACCGTCATAACAAGGACGGTGAGTACAGTAATGTAGAAAGTAACACTAAGAAATATTTATCCACATTTTCAAACATACAACAAGTATCTAAAAGCATAACAATAGCAAAGAAAGCTAAATAAGAATCATGGTAAAAGATAATTAAGTTAACTAATGAGAAACTGTAACGATCCAAATTTCTAATAGTAGATTTAGTCATTAATTAAGGGTCACCGACCCGTGATGTGGCTCGAGAGCGGGCACACGAACCCAACACTCGGCACGAAAACCAAGTAATTTATTGTTTGAGGTATGATGTATGCTTGGTGCATTGTATATGTTTAGATATAGTAAGTCACTCCTACTTGTGTATAGAGGTCGAGACATGAGGGAAGACGCACCTCGAGATGTGTGCCAACGTGGAACCGAGGTAGAAAGTAATGTGGTAAGCTAATTTAAGATGATGTAGCTTAAATAGTTAAATTTGATAAGGTTATAGTTGATTTAAATTAAATGTACTTAAGTTAGCAAGTTTAAACAATAACCAATTGATGTTTCCTGAGATACGTGTTGACACATCAAGAGGTCATTCAAGTTTCAATTGGTGTTAGTTAGATGAAGTTAGCAGAATTGTGGTAAGAAGTGGATCATTAGATCAGCCTCGAGATTTGTGTATACATCAAGATCAAAGGTTCATACCACTACAAGAAAATGGTTTTTAACCAGTACGAAATAGGGATGGTACCAAAATCCGGTGGTTAAAACAAAATTTAGTGAGGGGATTTTTTTTTCGTAGTTAAAGAAACAATAATTAGTGATAGGTGTTATGAAATGGATGGACACTTGTGCATGTATGTGACCACATTGTGAAGCATGGTTCTCACATTAAATTGTAACATCAAGCATGGCTCTCACACTTCATGTAACTTGTAATCCTTCCAATGTGCGCCAACTCTTCCATGTATTGTTTATGTTGCTTGTGATGTGTTGTATGACTTGTGGTGTATGTATAACGTGTACACATTGTATAGTACAATTATCATCATCACCAAATGTCATATATAAAGGGTGTCAACCCCATTGTAATTCACACACCAATGTATGAATGAAATCTCTACATTCTCATCACTAGCTCTCTTCTCACTTGTCTCATTTTCTCTACTTGTTCTAGTAGTTCTTAGTTTATGCCTTCTATACTTAAGTCTCTAGCAAGTCCAACTTAAGTTCTAATTGGCTTACAACTTAGTTTACAACACATTATCAGCACGAACTTGCTCTAGTATTAAAGAGATCTTGAAGTTTAAGAAGGCTTGTTAAGGAGACAAAGCTAGGAAGGTATAACTTTTGTTATTTAAATAAGTTCAATTTATTTCTATATTATCATGGTTGCTTCCTTTTATTACATGCATCACTTTTATATGCATACTTTATTCATATATTATGCATTATAACGTCACCGACTACGAAAGTATGCTCTGTAGTTGTGTCTTGTACGATCTTCTACATCAGAAATCAAAAGTCAATGTGTGACATATAGTTTTTCTCTTAAAACTACAAACGATTAGTTATTGTTTTATTCTTGATTTTATAATACAAATAATGCTATAAGTTTGAGTTGATAGTGGGTAAGCCTTGTCCCCGATAAGGCTAAACATTGAAAGGGAGACGGGTTATCCCGTTCGAGGAGGCATGGTATTAAGTAGACTATGTCTCGCCACCAACTCATACAAATAGTACGTTTTGTTTATTAATGAATCAAGTTGTGAACATATATTTAATCATATGTTATGTTTTTACATAAAAAGGAGAAAACTATTTTATATTAAATTTATTTTCAAAATATTATTCAACCATAGTTGAACTTGTTGCCTTATTATATTACCGACAAGAATTACTTGTCATGACAATTAGATACTATAATTTGTGAATAAAACATCTATGTAAGACTATGTTGTGTTATACAAAATTTAAATCATTTGTCAATATCTCTTTAGAGATTTGAAAAGTGAATATTTCACTTTATATATCTTTTCACCCTATGGAGTTATAAATATATAAATACCAAAAAAGGTAATGCTCCAAAAGCTCAAAATGAGCGGTTGAGTCTCAAGCTACAAAATTTATCAGTCAAATATTAATTATAATTCCGCAATTTTAATTACCTCTATGTTGAGGCTATGTGGAAATATGACTGATGAGACAATAAAAATAAGGTCACGTGGCCCGCCTCGATTTATTATTTCAACAAATATCGAGTGTGCACGTCAATCCAATAAATATTAAGGATTGATTTCTTGTCTCATGGTAGCTGAGTAAAATAATGAGGTATTATAAATATAATATCGCTCCCGTCCAATTAGTTCAGCTTCAAATTAAGAAGCATATGTTGCATATAATGATCATGATCGCAATAATAAATTTATGGACGTGGAAAATGTGAAAATATCAGGTAAAGGTCGTATTGACAATTCCACTAAAAATCGAAACAAAAGTGGTGCACCACTACAAAGGGCAAATAATTATTGACAATGAGCGCTCATAATTGTGACATTTTTTAGTCATATATGAAAGGCTATTTTGCCTAAATATTGTCATATATATATATCCGAATATTTTTGTGACCTTTACCATGCCTTCAAAATCAAAGGCAAAATATTATGAATTTTATCATTGAAAATGGCTCGATAAAATAGGCACATCGAGATGTGTTTAAATCGTGACCTAAATATGGGCGATGAGTTTATTTCTTGTGTATCGTGCGACATGCATGTACATTATAATATAAAAGTGAATATTTCTCGAATTCGAACTTAGCAGAGGCTAATGTTAAGGCAATATATGGTACAACAATTTTATTGTTAATGTCTTTTAAGAAGAAGTCTACTCAGAATAATAGAAACTTTATCTATATGAATATGATTTAATCTGAGTATAATATTCTCAGCTTTAACTTCTGGAATATATAAGGCACATTAAAACGAATGTCGTCATAAATCAAATGACATTCATAATGTGGAAAGATCTATTTGATTATCCATAATCATCAATAATGCGAAAATATCGTAAATTCGCATGGATATCCTTTATCGAACTGGATTTTTTTTATCAGTTGGAGATTATCTCAAGGCAAATCAATATGAGACGTATATTGATTTAACTCTCCATTAATTATATTATAAGATGCCTTGGATCCCTAATAGGGAAATTATTTATAGCAAGTTTTGTTGAGGCAGTTTTCCCACCATTATGGGGAGATATAAGTCAATTCAAAAGGAATGACGTGAAATTGCTTGAAACACATCAAATTGCATTAGATTTGTTGTATTATGATCCATGTATGAATTAATATGAACTCGAAGTTCAAAGGATCATTCAGTAGCACAAGTTATGGATCAACTACTTGATGCAAGTACTATATACAAAAGAGTTGCAATCATATGCTTCAACATTAAATGGTTCATATAGAAAATGATGTCCATGTGCAACAAAATGCACAAGATGTCTCACTCATGTGAATATGAGGGGGAGAATCAAAATGAGTTATTGGTTAGTGTATTGCACTCTTTTTTTCCTTTGCTATGATTTTATCTCACTGTGTTTTCTTTGCAAAGGTTTTTAATGAGGCAATTCTAACAATATTAAAACTCTTTATCTAGATTGATTAGTGTATTGCACTTTTTTCCTTTCGCTATGGTTTTATCTCACTGGGTTTTCCTAGCAAGGTTTTTAATGAAGCAATCCTAACATTATTATATTTCATATCAAAAAATAAATAAATAAATTATTAGAGCAATTAATGTACTCTTTTTCCTATGCTAGATTTTTCCCACGAGGTTTTTCTAGTAGATGTTTTAATGAGACATTTATATTATCTCTAAGTGTATCAATGTGTTGCACTCTTTTCCTTAGCTATGATTTTGTCCTACTGGATTTTCCTAGCAAGGTTTTTAATGAGGCAATCAAAAAATATTATACTACAAAGCAATATTGTAACGACCTCAGTTCCCTATGACACTGGGCCCCGCCCGGCATAAACCCACGTGGACCACATGACACGTGGCACATATACTTTATGGGTAGTTACAAATATTATACTCTTTTTCCTGTACTAGATTTTTTCCCACAGGGTTTTTTCTAGTAGAAGTTTAACGAGACGCATTCTTTCAATAAGTGTCATCCAAGGGGGAGTATTATGAAATGGATGGACACTTGTGCATGTATGTGACCACATTGTGAAGCATGGTTCTCACATTGATTTGTAACATCAAGCATGGCTCTCACACTTCATGTAACTTGTAATCCTTCCAATGTACGCCAACTATTCCATGTATTGTCTATGTTGCTTGTGATGTGTTGTATGACTTGTGGTGTATGTATAACTTGTACACATTGTATAAGTACAATTATCATCATCACCAAATGGCCTATAACCCCATTATAATTTACACACCAATGTATGAATGAAATCTCTACATTCTCATCACTAGCTCTCTTCTCTCTTGTCTTTTCTCTACTTGTTCTTGTAGTTCTTAGTTTATGCCTTCTATATTTAAGTCTCTAGCAAGTTCAACTTAAGTTCTAGTTGGCTTACAACTTAGTTTACAACAATAGGAATTGTATTTCATGGTTATTGATGCAATATCTGGTCACGAAATAGTTTAGTCCCGCCCAAGCACTTAATAAGCCCCGAAAAATCCCGCCCCACGTATCGTTTCTACGTTTTTATTTTCTAAACCTAACTCGCATTCTCGTTTGAACGACGAAAGAAGGAAAAAAAAAAAAAGGCAAAACTCATCATTTGGTCCATAAACTTTGTGTTTTTTATGCTTTTGGTCCCTAAACTTTTATTACTACACATTTGGTCCTTGAACTTTCACAAAGATCTACATTTAGTCCTTCCACCATTTGATGAAGTCGAACCAGCAGTGGAGGCTATAGCCATTGTTGATTGCGCGGACCAGGTGTTTGAAGAAATGAAGGTGAGAGTGGAGAGGGAGAGAGGTAGTTAGTTTTTTATTTTCCCCTTTCCCTCTACTGCTTCTCTTCAAGATCTCCGTTTGAATCTCAAAAGGCGTCATGAATGAGAAGGTCTAGTGAATCCAAAGAGCTCAACTCAAAGCACAAAAAGATTTCAATTTTTATCATTGTTAGTTCATTTTTCTTGATTTATGATTGATTGATAATTTTGTTCAGTCAACTTGACACCAAATCTATATGAATTATTTGTTTCTCGTAGGTAGCTCTTAGTTTTGTATTATTGCAGCTGTAGTTTAGATTGGAGGTTGGAGCAATGTAGATGATGTTTTTAGCTGTGTAAAATTGCGGTTGTGGTTTAAATTGGAGGTAGGAGAAATGTAGATGCTTATTGGGCTGTGGGTCTTTTTTTTTTTTTTTCTTTTTGATTATGCTTTTATGCTTATAGGATAAGGGTAGGCAGAGGTTCTCACACACTGATTTAATCTATTTGTGTTGTTGGCGTTTTGCATTTATGGGATAGAAGTGAGCAGAAGTTGTAACTCTATGCTTCTTTGACTTTTTGTTTGATGGAAGGTCATGTGTTGGGATATATGTGAATGGTGGGACTTTGTGGCATTAGAAATCGTCATGCTCTTATTTTTTTGCTCCGGTACTCCGTGTAAGGGGTGGCTAGGTGTTGCCCTTGTTGAGCTCGACAAGGGTAGTGCGCTCAACTCGGGCCCAATTCTGATTAGTTAAAAGAGAATGGAAACATATAATAGAAGCATAGAAGAGGGTATGTGTTTTTAACATAGCCTAATTTTTCTTTTTTTTTAAGGAGGCCATGCTTTGTGCAGTGGATTAGGGAAGGGATGATTACACTGGGAATATGATTCTGACTGTAACGACTCAGCACTATTTATGTTTGAGCTATTTAGATATTCTTTTTGCTTGGGTTGTGTAAATAATATGTATAAAAGGTATACTACGCCCTTCTTTTTGTAAATTGTACTATTTTTTTGTTGAATGCAACTTTCTTTATTAAAATTCTTTTTTTTTTCGGAAGTCCTTGTCGAGATTATATTTTTGAAAAAACCTTGTTGTGATTAATTTAAATATCTATATAATTAAGTGCCCAATTGTAGCTCCATTTTCACACTCTAAACTTGAAATCCTTAATCTAATAATTTTCTTTCTCATTATTCATCATTTGTTATTTCTATCGCTTCTATTATTGTTCAATGTTAAAAAGTTATTTAAGTTTGACAAATATTTAAATTTTTATTGTTTTTAGTCACTTTTGATGCCTTGGCTCTTTAAATTCAAGGTATTATTGTTAGACATTCTTTGATACCCACAAATTCAAATAGGGGGTTTGGTTTAATATTCCTTCCATGCTTTTTAAATTTTGATAATCTCTTTGATTGATTGGTAGAGGATTATTCTTAACGAGCACATTTTTTTTGGTGAAATGCTCCTTTGAATACCAACTGTAACATCTCACATATTTTAAAGCTAAATCCTGATAAAATAATTCAAAATACGTTGTCTTTTTTATTAATATAAAGATGGGAATTGAAACTATATGGATTTATGATATTTTCTTTTTAATATTGGGCTTCGTATTTCACTACTGCCCATTAATGCACGCCTACCTATTTGAGTATCATTTGCCAAGTTTTATGTTTTAATTTTGTAAGCTTTTCTCTTACATTGACTTCGTGTAAAACTATTGGAGTTTTTATTTTATATTTCATATTTTTCTATCACTTAACAATATTATTATCTTGTTTGTAGTTTACTATTTAAGTATTTATGTTTTACCGTGTTTTCTATATTATTAGTTGTCTAGTTTTATGTATTAATTGTGTAAGCTTTTCTCTTGCATAGACTTCGAGTAAAACTGGTTTGAGTTTTTGTTTTATCTTTAAATTTTTCTATCGCTTTATCATATTGTCATCTTTTTTTATGTAGCTTATTATTTATCACTTACCATATTTTTATATATTTATCAATTGTGAAGTATTATGTATTAATAGTGTAAGGTTTTCTCTTGCATTGACTTCGAGTAAAATTGGTTGGAGTTGTTTTTATTTAGTTTTATATTGCTTTACTGAATTGATATCTTTTTTGTTGTTTATTATTTTATGATTTACCATATTTTCTATATTTATCAATGGTCAAGTATTATGTTTTAATTATATAAGCTTATTACTATCAATAAAAAAAATGTGTAAGCTTTTTCTCTTGCATTGACTTCAAGCAAAACTTCTTGGAATTTTTTTTTCAGTTTTTATTTTTTTTATATGTTTCAATTGCTTTAACTTATTTTTATCTTATTTGTAGTTTACTAGTTTTGATTTACAATATTTTCTTTATTTAACATTTGTCAAGTATTATGTATTAATTGTGTAAGCCTTTTCTCTGGCATCGACTTCATTCGAGTAAAGCTTATTGGAGTTTTTATTTTATTTTCTATATTTTTATATTGCTTTATAACATTGTTATGTTCTTTCTAGTTTATTGTTCATAATAGCTTTGAACTTGTAGTTGATGACGCAATATGGAAGCTCTTCATTCATTTGTTCAACTTATTCTCTTGCATAATTTGTGAAACTCTGTTATGCTTTAAACTTTTGCATAAGAATTTCTCTATTTTTTAACAAATATAGATAGATCAAGTCTTGTATGTGTGTAAGTGTTAAGATTTTTGTTGAGGGTGAACTACTTGTAAAAATTCATTAAAGAGGTCATTAAAATTATAATTGGGAGAAAAATAGTGAATAATAGATCTGTCAATTATATGTAGCAATTTTCTTTTCTAATTATTAGAGATATGAGATGCTAGAAGAACATTATATTGGTTGAGTTTGCCTAATTGTCTGTCTTGTAAATGTATGTACATATGCCTACAAACGTGCGATGGTTCGATACTTGTGATGATGATAATGAAATTTAACTTAATTGCCATTGTATATATATATCTGGTAATTGAGTTGAATTCTTAGTTTGCTTGATTTATGTGATTTTTATGGCTGTCTTTTTTTGTTGTTTCATTTTTTGTGGAGGAATTGTGTTTGAGAAGCTTTTTAGGTGTTTGAGTTTTTGTAAATCAACATAAGGATTGGGAGATGCATGAAGTTGAGTACTTAAAAGATAAGATCCTAAATCGATATTGGTGGGCTTATGGGCAACTATGGGGCCAATCTTGTCTTAGGTATGATTATTTTACCTTTTTTGTAATTCGTTTCTTCACTAGTAAATGGTGTGGCTTTAATAACTTTTTTTATTAAAGGTTTCAATAACTAAATGAAATAAGCGTTTGGAGAAGTTTTTTTTGCAATAATATAAAGATTAATTTGTTGAATGAAATAGAAGCTAAGCATTTTTAATTTCTTGTTTTTATATAATTTACTTGAAGAGAATTAGATTCATTTTTGTTTACATAAGTTTAAAATAGTATGCCTCACTACTTGACCTGCTTTAGAGAAATCTACTTCTCTTTATCAATGTGTCGAACAAATTTTTCCAAAGCTAGGGTTCCATTCATGGATAAGATTACTTGAGTTGCTATACTTTATAATTAGTTAAGTGAAGTAGTGTTGATTAGCTTGGCATGTGAACTGTTTAATTGTTGATGTAATATATATGTATGGGTAAAGATTGTTTGTTGTCTCTCAAAGCATTCAAATATGCAAAAAGAAAAATCATACTTCACCCATGACTAGAAATCATCAATTAGATTATATTTTATTTTGAGGTTAACTAATGGAAGGCCACACAAACTTATCATTAACCATTAGAGAGAGATAGAAAGGCATCACAAGGCATATTTAATTTCGAGTCATCTAAAAATTATAAGACAAGTTTTATATTATGATGTGGTGTCTTGATATACATTTGAGCTTTGTCGAAGCTATTAAAATCTATTTGAATTATATCTGAGGCAAGTTTTATATTATGATGTGGTGTCTTGAAATACATTTGAGTTTTGTTGAAGATATTAAAATCTATTTGAATTATATTTGATGCAAGTTTTATATTATTTTCTTGGCAGGAATTTTTTTTTGGTGGATATGACATATTGAATTGGACTTTCATCATAGCAAAGAGAAGTGAAGGGCAACGAGTTATGTAATAGGAGTTCACACAAAACCTTTGAAGACCACTTACGATTAAATTAAGTGTTTATCAAAAGTTATGCTAGTTTTAAGCACGTGTTTAAAGTACATTCATTTTTTTGTGAGACCAATAAAAATGCTTATGTTGAACCCAAAAAAAAAAAATGATTATATAATGTATTGCTTTTTTATAATGAGGATATCTTTGTTTTATTATATTGATATTTTTGTCCATAATATCTATTTAATAACAGGTTACAAAAGCAAATGAAGGGATTAAATACATTTTAATCACAGAAAATGACATTTAGTGATGAGAAAACAATGCGGATAATAAAGAATTGTGTTTTTGGTTTTGCCTTTTTAGTGATGGGAAACTTTTTATATATGAAGGGGAATTCTTATCATTAAAATAGTGATCTAATGACGGGAATGGTAAGGTCGCTAATAAGTTCTAACCTCGGGACCCAATCCCGTCACTATATACCTTTAGCCTCGGAGCATTTAGTGACGGGCGATGGCGGGATTTTTTCTGTCAATAGAATTATTTAATGACAGGAAAACATTATTTAGTGACGGAAAACCCTATCCTTAAATGCCATTTTTCTTGTAGTGTATTCAACCTTATCTATACATATATAAGGTTAAATGGATCAACACATGCAAGTCATTTCATTTTCATTTTACAAACTTGAAAGTTAAGTAAAGTGTTGGAAAAGAGAATTTGGAGAAGAAGACCAGCAAGCTATGAAGGTTGAGTTGATTTGAAGATGGTTGATCAAGCTAGACGTTGGCGGTGTACCAAAACTCATTTTGGTATACAAGTCATAAGCGACCTCAGCAAGACATTATGACTACCCAAGTTATGCGAATATCAAATCGATACAACCTAATCAATAATGTATATAACATCCTTTTGTCACACGATATCATTTTGATCAAACATAAGGCATGGAATTGTCATCCAACATGTTCAATCGTACTAGTCTCGATCTCTAGGTAGCTGAAAACATCCAGGTGACATCGATCAATATCAATTCACTTAGACTAGGCCTTTAACAGATCTAACACATCGAGGATCCACTGGATATCTCTCTTTATATGAGATGGACAAATTATATCTTGATTACACAACTTCATCACATTGCTCACACGGTAACCAATCACAACCTTTATAATCGTCAGGTTAAAGACAACGTTTGATAGTGTCAAATCACTTTGTGTTCCTAATGTTGAAGTCTCTGGTAATCTCAGTCGAGATATTTGAAAAATATACCTATCATGAGAAATAAATATGACTTAATCCATGTGATGTTCTCATAGCGGTCGGTCCATTACTTTGTTCCCTAACAAGTACTCGTGATCTTGATTCGTATCCATATACGTATAATCATCATATGATCATCAATCAAGACTACACTAGTCTTAATTCATTATAGTTCCCGATTATAATGATCGTATGGACATTTAGGATATTTCAGTAAATACCCATGGATCTTATTATAATGTAAACATGCAAATTAATTATAATAAACGACAAATGAAATCATCTATTTTATTAACTAAAAGTATTCATAAAGGCAGTTAATGGATTGACTATGGCACGTGCCCCAACTGACTATGAGTGATGTACAACTTGATAAGTTGATTTATACCATTAACTTAGTTTAAATTCACGAATTGATGATAATTGTTGAAGTGTGGCTGTTGTTATTGACATGGGTCTCTGGTAAAGGAGAACAGGGACCCAAGGCTTAAGAGATGGCCATATGGAAGAGAAAACTAAGAATTCGAAATGCAGAATTCCGGGTTTTCCTGTAATTAGCGCACTAATCATGCTTGCTAGCGCGCTACTGCGTGTAGCACGCTAATAAGTTTGAATAGCGCGTTAAGTGTGTCATTAGCGCGCTAGACATTCCACCTAGCCGGTTAGGTGCTCTGATAGCACAAAATCTGCAATTTCCAAACTAGAACTTAAGCACCTTAAACAAGTTTAACACCCTAAGTGGGGGTCTAAACACATTGTAAACCATGTTTAATGCTACCAAGAGCCTAGGGAAGAGTCTCGGAGGTTTGGTTACGTGTTTTAAGGTATCAGGAGGTCGGATTAGCTAGGAAATTGGTGTAGAGGTAAGTAATGATTGAGACATTTCTCATGTATGGTGCGAAGATTTCAAGACTGGAGCGGCATGTAATCACACATTTTGTTTATCTATTCTCGGAGGAACCTACAATACCGCCGGCACCCATACAAAATCTATCGCCCGATGCATTACTACCGCCGAATCTAGCACACTTATAAAACCACTCACCCAGGAAGAGATCGGAGCAACATGTTTCTCTATGCAACCGACCCAAGCTCCAGGGCCGGATGGAGTCCCACTGGGTTTTACCGAGAGATGTTGGGATCATGTCGGTGTTGACTTATGTTATATGGTTACTAAAGTATGGCAAAAGGAGGAGTACACCTCATCACTTAACGAAACTATGATTGTATTAATTCCAAAGACATAAAAGCCGGGAAGAGTGACTCGATTCAGACCCATCGGCCTCTGCAATGTCTCGTACAAAATCTCGTCTAAAGTCATTATTGCTCGCATCATACCTTTTCTATCGGAGCTTATTAGCGAGAATCAAAATAGCTTCCTTCCATACATGAATACCATTGACAACGCTCTAAGTGGCTCGAGCGAATATCTGAGATAATTAGAAATAAGAAAGATAAGGGATGTTTCATGGCTTTAAAGATTGATATGGAAAAAGCTTATGACCGAATCTCTTTGGAATTCCTTGAACGAGACCTTGCGGTATTTCAATTTCCCAACAAATCGATTCGAGCGGTGTGTAAAATCGGTGTGTTTCTCAGATATTATGGAACGGCGCGAGATCCGAGTCCTTCACTCCCAACGTGGTCTAAGGTAGGGACGACCTAATCCTTTTCTCGATAAAGCAATCAAACAAGCGAAAGCGATAAAAAATGATATTAGAGGAGTTTTGTGTTGCCTCAAAGTGAGAGAATTAATCTCTAAAAGTCTAAGATTATATTTTCCCATATCTCCCCATAAATACAACCTCCAAGATTAGCTCAATTTGCGGGATGGGCTCTACCTCAAATCTGGGGAAGTACTTAGGTTTTCCCTTGGTTCACCAAATGTCTTAAGCAAAGCCACTTTTAACCAGGGTTTTGGAGAAAATTTAGACTCGACTCGCAAGATGGAAAATAAAACTCCTCAACTTGGTAGACAAAACAACCCTTATTAAATCATTTCTGTCGACCATCCCCAGTTTACACGATGCAATGCTTCACCCTGCCGCCAAACGCAACTTGGCAATTTGGACTAGTTGAGTCGAAACTTCATTTGGGGGGACATACAAGAGAGCAAAAAAGTTCATTTTGTGAAATGGCTAAATGTATGTAAGGGAAAAAAGTTGGGGGATTTGGGGTGCGCCAAGCCCGAGAAACCAACAGAGCCTTGATGGTCGAGCTTGCATGGCGGCTACTTAAAGAAGAGAAGAACTTGTGGTGTCATCTGCTAGTAGAGAAGTATGTGAAAGAAATTAATCTCCTTGAAGTTAGATCAAAATCAACAAACTCGTTCCTCTAGCGAGGTATACTCCGTGGGGTGGCTCAACTTAAAGAAGAACTCAGATGGCGTGTTGGATCAGGGGCCAACATCAATCTTTGGAGCGACTGGTGGTGTAGTGACAAGTCCCTCCTAGACCTGGGATTCTCCCCGATCCCCGGCGAGAGTGAGCTTAGGGTTTGTGACATAATTAAGAGGGGCAATGGAACCTATCCAGTCTACAAACCCCACAACGTCTCTATGTGTTCCATATAATACAAGGGACTCCTCTATATGTTAGTACGGAGAACGACACCTTGATCTGGCACTTCCCATCCAAAGGGGCCTTTACGGTCAACTCGACATATACAATTTTCACGGAGGATAGGGATGCGCGGCTAGTACAGTGAAAATGGATTTGGTCACTCAAACAAAAGATGAGATTTTCTTATGGCTAGTGTTCCAAGATCGATTTCTAACCCAAGTACAGAAATTCAAATGAGGTATCACAGATTCTCCCATTTGCAGCCGATATGGTGAGTGTGACGAAAGTATTATACGCATGTTTAAGGACTGTCATAACTCCAGACTTTTTTGGGAAAGATCAGATCCAGCGGCAACTTCACAGTGGTTTTTCAAATGGGAATTCAAGAATGGTTGGAGGGGAGTTGTAAATCAAATGCTCAGCTAACTTTTTCAGCAGGGTTATGGACCATATGGGTTGCGCGGAACGCCTACACAGTTAATCATACGCCCATTGCAGTGGAGAAAATGTTATGGGACTGGGCAAGATTGGGGGCAGACCTACAAAGAGCATTCCCAAGTAAGGATGGGCACAAACAGCGTGGCAGAATATTAGTAAGTTGGGTTGCATCCTAGGAGGGGTGGTTCAAGCTCAATACAGACGGGGCAGCATAAGGGAACCCGGGCAAAGCTTCTTTCGGACGACTGATTCGAGACTTCAGTGGGCACTAGGTCTGTGGTTTCATGGGCACATTGGGAATAGCCACCAACCTAATAGCAGAGCTATGTGGGATCAGATAGGGGCTTAAACTGGCTTGGGATAGACAACTCCAATATGTGATTATTGAGATAGATGCAGCATATGCCCTACAACTTCTTGCTACCGAGCCCCAAGAGTGGCACCCAGCTTCTATCATCATAAAAGATTGCAGGGAATTGTTGAACAGGCATTGGCAAGTGCGTTGTAGCCATGTCCTAAGAGAAGGCAATCAGTGTGCGGATCACCTTGCAAACTTGGCTAGTGGCTCTCATAAACTACATTTTATTTTGGAAGAGTGTCCTATTTCGATGAACCCCTTTCTATTTAGGGATGTAATGGGAACAATGTTTTTAAGGCCGTAACTTAGATTGCGACGCTGTATCACCAAAAAAGATTCTACGCAACCAATTCAGGGGACTTACCAAAGAGCATCGTTTAGAGTTTAGTACACCTCGAACGCATATCTTGAGGTGTATCGACGGTATACCTTAGTAGGTACACCAAATTAGAACTACAAAAAAACAAAGTGTATAGCGACGGGAAATAGCACGGGAAATAAAGCTATTTCTCGCCTCTATTTAACGAAGGATTAACGACGAGGCCCTCGTTAATCGTTGACTAGTTTAGCAATGGGTTAGCGACAGGAAAATTCTCGCCCAATAGGGAATTTCATCGCTTACGTGGCAGTGGGGCCCACACTCTCTCTTACACCCACCACCAAGCCTAATCTCCCACTTATAAACTCCCTTCTCTCTCCTCTCTCACTCTCTCCAGCCTCCCCTTTCCTTCTCTATTGCCTCTCCAACCACCCCTCTCTCCTCTTTCTCTAGTCGCCCCCTCACACCTCTCTTGCTTGTCACCGGCCGCCTCCTCTCACCTTTCTCGCCTCTCTCCAGTCGGCCCCCTCTCACCTCTCTCAAGCCGCCCCCTCGCGCCTCTCTCGCTTGTCTTCGATCGGCCACCCCCTCTATCGCGCCTCTCCAGTCGCCCCCTCTCGTCTCTCTCGCCTCTGTCCAACCGTCCCTTCTTGCTCTCGCGCCTCTGTCCTGCCGCCCCCTCTCGCCTCTCACCTCTCTTCGGCAGCATTGCTCATTACCGGATCTTGTCACCTGTACCACCATCACTGACGAATGTTTGTTTTTTTTTGGTAAATTTTAGATCTATTGTTTTGGGTTTTATTTAGGGTTTTGAATTTCTTTTTTTTTTTTGTTGTTTTCGTTGTTGTTGAATAAATTTGTTTTAGTTTTTAGAGTTTGTTGTTGTTTTGGATTTGTTCTCGTTTTGTTGATTTTTTTTTTTTGAAGTTGTTTGAAAACATCACGTACTGTTTTCATTTTAAAAATAATTTTGTTTTTTAAAAATAAGTTTTTTGTCAATCGTTCATAAAATAGCGACGGACTCCGTTTGCTAATTCGTCGTTATTTCTGACACCTGTCGTTATACCGAAATAGCGACGAGGAAGGCCCGTCGCTATTTGAGTATAGAGACAGATCGTACAGGATTAGCGACAGGAAAACTCATTGCTAATCTTGTATTCTTTGTAGTGTAGGTGCCCAAAAGTGGGTACTCCAATTATTTATTAATGAATAAGTGGCATAAAAATGCTAATCTCATCTAAATATAGTTCAAGATTTTAAGAATATGTGTATATATAATGTACTGTATATAAATATTAATTTGACCGGATTGCAGATTGGATATGTAGATTAAGGTAATCAATCCGCAATTCAGTCCAATCTGTGCGGTTTGTAAAAGTTGCAATCCAATTCAATTTATCAAACTAAAATCACGAACCAATTAGAGGTAAACGAATTGGATCGAATTGGATCCGCGGATTTCATGAACACCCCTAAATGGGACCGTTAAACCACCTAGCAGGGGCGGCGGAGTGATAAAAATTTGGCATGTGGGTTTCTTCAAGATGAGGACGTTGCGTGTTCAAGTCCTTGCATCAACAATAAAATTATTTCTTGGTGGACTCTCCCGGTCAATGAGTTTAGTGGGACCGACTTGATCTCATGGGATTAGTCGTACCCAAAGGGTGCGGACACCCATAGTTATCAAAAAAGGGACCATTAAATATTGGTGTCACTTCATGAATGTGGAGAGGATGTCTATCTTATGTTGTACTAGATATATATTTTAACTAAAAATAGTATCCAATGCACAATGTGGATTGAAACTTTTTTTGACTTTTTATTTTATTTTTTTGGTATGAATGAGACTTTTGTTTTGTTTTTTTCATTTAATTTTCATAACAAACAAAACAATTATAGAAGTAGACATTTGGGTAGACTAGAGGTGGCAAAAAAGATCAGGACACCCCTTAATAACGACTAAAAAATAGTGTCGAGATAAAATCCGCATCGTTTTGAAACGGACACTTTTTTTGTCAGGACCTTAGGTTTTTAAAACATACAAGACTTTTTTGTCCAGACTTATTTTTAATATAATAAAATCAAAATTTTCACCTAATTATTAACAAAAATGTATGATTTTTATGTCACCATGCATTCCATCACTACAAAAAAGACATTTCAAAACTCAAGTCCTACAAGTTTTCATATAAAAATAGCATCATCGTTAGTAAAATTACAATGCAAACATCATGAAAGTTTTCAAATACCCCTATAAATTTAAAAAAAAAAAAAAAATTATTCGAATTAATCGTTAAATAAGTACCCGTTTTTAAAAAAAAATTGTTCGGACCCGAACCCGTTTTTTAAAACGGACAAAAAACATGTCTACACCTGTATTTATTTTGAATAAATTATGTTCGTGCTCGTTAAAAGTGGGTTCGGACACTTTTTGCCACCCTTAAGGTAGACATCGTCTACTTTGATTACATTCCTCATCATCTAGACATTCTTAATCCATAGTCTCATTGGCGAGCTCTTTTTAGGTTGAATGCAGATTGTGCCTGAGGCAGATTCATTTTCACCCCAATCCATAATACCATTCGAGATGCTCTAATCATCAATGGCTATCCCTTCTCCACGTGTCATCTCGACCTTCCCTGATTGTTCCCGTAACTCATCGGATCGCACCACGTGGAACACTTGGCTGTAGTTGGCTGTATGTCCCCGACACTACGACTGCAAAAGTGGTGGACCCCACCAGAATTCGACCGTTGCTACCAGTTGCCCGAAATCCAACCGTTGCAGATTCAAACCAAATTCCCCCAACACCACCTATCCTTAAAACAAAAAACAAGAAAAAACAGAGAAAGATTCAGAGAAGATACACTCTCACACCACACACACACACACAACTCGATCGGTCGACCGATCGATGGGCTGCGTTTCATCAAAGCTGTTCAAGAAAGAATTCGAGCGAGATTCCGCGATCGCCCACGAAATCGGCTCCCGAAATCACGTTGTCTCGCTCACATCCACCACTTATGGAGCTCTCAAGCTCGATGTAGAGTCAGACATTGTAGAGCCAGTAATGGCAGAGCCCAGAAAGAAGAGATTAATGTCTCCGCCTCGGTTGTCGGCAGAGAAGATTGTGGAGGAGCTAGAGATAATCAATGCTTGGGAACTCATGAAAGATCTTGAAGAAGAAGGCGGCGACGATGGCGAGACGGGGAGTTTTGAGAGTCCGGCGAAGAAGAGGAGGAGCCCCAATAGAGCTCAAGTACCTAAATTGGAAATTGAGAAGAGATGTGTGAAGAAGAACCCTGTGGTTGTGGACTCGCCCATGAAGTCGAGGCGGTTTTTGGGGTCGAAGGAGAACAAGAATTGGAAGAGGATCGAGCCGAGTCCGAGCCCGAAACAGGTTTTGAAGCCATTGAATTCGATTCGGACCGTGCCCGTTTTGTCTCTCAAGAATGTGACTACTCCAAAGGATTTGAAGTCGAGGAGTTTTCGAATGGGGTCGAGGAGGAGTTTGAGCCCCATGTTTGATCCAGAGCTGATTGAAACAATTGAAAGAGAGCTCAAAGAAGAGAAAGAAAACATAAAGAAGGGAGTTTCTCCAAGACCAAGGAATCTCAAGTCACAAGGATCAGATTCCATGCTTGAATTATTCGAAAAAGATGCCCTCCCGGCGGAGAAAACGCAGTTGTCATCTACACGACCACATTGAGGGGGATCCGAAAAACGTTCGAGGACTGCAATGTCGTGCGTTCCATCGTCGAGTCTTACCACATAAAGGTGATCGAGCGAGATGTTTCGATGCATTCGGGGTTTGGGGAGGAACTGAGGGGTTTGATGGGGAAGAAGGATGTGAGGGTTCCTTTGGTGTTTGTAAAGGGAAGGTTGATTGGAGGAGCTGATGAAGTTGTGAAGATGGAAGAGGAGGCGCAATTGGGGGTGATACTGAGAGGGATTCCGACGGCAATGGGCGGGTGTGCAGGCTGCGGAGGGATGAGATTCGTCGTTTGTATCGGTTGCAATGGAAGTTGCAAGGTCATGGGTGAAGTGGGGAGGAAGATGGTGAGGTGTGGGGAGTGCAATGAGAATGGATTGATTCAGTGCCCTCTTTGCTGTTGTTTGCAAACTTTGTGAACAGGTCAATGTCAGGTTGGTAATGTAACATATTAGGTAAGACTGTTTTGGGGTCTGTTTGTGTTGTGTTGTGTATTATTTTGAGGTTTGGTTGGCTCTCTTTCTCCTAGTTGAGGAGATTGGAGGTTAGTGTGGTTCTTTATTCTTTCATTTTTGTTATCTCTCTTAGATGAGAAGATAGAAAGAATGTATTCATTTCACTAACTAATGTTTCCACGCACTTCTATTTTGTTCAGTATTCGATATTTCTTTGGAAAGCACACCATCAATATCACAAAATCGAGCGCAATGGAAGAGTTTGATCAATGTAGCTTACCCCAACTAATTTGGGATTAAAGCTATATTGTTTTTGTTGTTGTTGTTGTTGTTGTATTAGATATTTCTTTGAAGCATTCATTGAATTCTCCTTTTAAAGTTTAAAATAAAGCGAGGTTGAGCTTCCCTTGGACCCTGCATAAGATTAGACTGGAACTGATGGAGGACTCTGAGTCTTGGATACCAATCTAGAGCACCAAAATAAAGGAAGGAAGCTTCACAATGAATTAAAAAGCCACACTTCAGCGTTGGGGCCACACTTTAACGTGTGCAATTTGAAATTAGTTTCATCCTTCATTGTCGTAATATCTATTCGTAATAGCCACCAAAATAAAGGAAGGAAGCTTCACAATGAATTAAAAAGCACACTTCAGCGTTGGGGCCACACTTTAGCGTGTGCAATTTGAAATTAGTTCCATCTTCATTGTTGTAATATCTATTCATAATAAATGCATGTCCGATTAACCATAAACACGTCAATACAATCTCTTTGGCAAAAAAAGTCACACTTCAATTTTAAAGATTGAGGGGTAAGACTCATAGGGAAGTTAAGTGATCAGCTGTGTGGTGATAAAAACTAAATGAAATAAACAATCCCAAATGTTGCAGATGCATACAAACCAATAGCTTTGGCAAGGTAGATTGGCAAGTACTCTCAACAAGGAACAGAAGTGCCCAACTTTGGAAGCAATACATACTAGTTGTTTTGGTTCAATAACATGATAGCAGAATTAGCTTTAGTTCAATGCCAGATTGTCCAGGTTTGAGAAAACTGGCTGACAAAATAAAAGAAGAAGAAGAAGAAAGCGCCCCCATGAACTTAGCCCCTGCTGTTGGAATTGAAGTGAGCTCCATGGCGGATCATAAAATCGCGGATATATAAAAGCATTCCAGTGCAGACGATGGAGCAAGGATTCAAAAACGCAGAAATAACTAGTAGATTTGATGATCTCATTTTTCACGCGTAGGTCATTGCGGGAATAACTAATAAGTCATACAAATACAGTGAATGCCACAGTCTAAACAAGAACACACAATATGATCAAGATAGTAAACACAGATAAGAAGACAGGTAGGATGAAAAGAAATAAGCTTAATTGGATAAAATATCTTAACTTTTCACAACTTTTGTCATTATATCCTAGCCTTTTAAAATTTGTCATTATATCCTAACCTTTCTAAATTGTTCGATTTGTATCCCAAGTCAATTTTTAACTTAAAATTTGATGAGGTGTCACCTTAATATGAATTTAAAAAACCACATCATCACCCATAATTATCAAAATAATTACTAATTTTATGATTTAAACTCATTATTTAAGTGCCACATCATCAAATTTAGAGTTCAAAATTGGTTTAGGATACAAATTAAACAATCTAGAAAGGTTATGATATAATAATAAAAGGTGTGAGAGGTTAGGATATTTTAACAAATTTATATAATAATAAAAGGTGTGAGAGGTTAGGATATTTTAACAAATTTGGCCAAAGAAATATGAGTAATGAATCACTCACTTTTTAAAGCACCGTTAGATGGAAATAACTCGTGTCTGTAACAAATCAATTCACTGTAGGCAAAAAGCTTCCATTCAACATGCAGCACAAGCAAGTTCCACCACATATCAAGTGGAATTTGTTTGGAGAAAGAGGAAGTTGCAGCATTGCATACTTCACAACATGAGAAAACTTCAAAGAATTAAGCTGAATGAATAGATGGTTAAAGACAGAGGACTCTAATAATGCAATCATATACTAATAAGATGAGAATCAAATTTGTTGACGAGCTGTCAACAAAAATTTTATGGGATTTAGTTCCAATTCAAAAAATCCCAATTCCTAGGATTGGGCAGCGCAATAGGATTTAAGCTTCAGTAGTACCCTTGATCAAAGACTTCCAAGCAGAAACATGAATGAAATCTCGAAAGAATTAGATTATTAAATAAATGCAAGATGGAGCATTACACTCCCCAAATGATGCATTTTTTAAATAGAACCAAGATCATACATTAAGAACAATGAAAGTCGAACAGCTGAGATAATGCCAAGACAATACCACACTAAATTCCGGATTCAGTTTCAATTCAGAAAAACAAGAATCGGGATCAAGTAGCTCAATAGCACCAAGCTTCAGAAATAAAAGCAGCACATGTAAATCAATGATTTCACCGAGAAAAAAAAAAAAAAAACTCCAAGATTTCTATTAATGAGCACTCTGACTGAATGATCAGGTGGACAGTAGCATTAAAGCTTAAAGAGTATAATTGATCGAGATCTTCACAAGGCAAAATTCCCAAAGCTCTAGCTTCATAATCCGAGCCAGTGAAACACAATCAATATGACATAATTTTAAAATGGCAAAACACATTATTTGGTCCCTGAACTTTACAACTTTTATGTTTTTTGGTACCTGAACTTTGATAGGGTAAACATTTAGTCCTTCCGTCATTAGGGCTGTCAAATTCTGACGACGTGGCTAACGGAGTGCTACGTGGCCGATTTTTATATGAAGCACCAGTTCAACCAGACCGGATTAAACAAAAAAAAAAAAAAAAACCACTTGTTCTACCACTCTCTCGGATCCTGTCTCGTCTCTTCGGATCTAAATGTGCACCCATATCAAAGTTGTAAAATTCAGGGATGAAAAGTATAAAAGTTGTTAAGTTGTTTAAAATATAAACAATGGGATGACAGTTTCCAACCAAACATTCAAAAGATTCCTTGAACAGAAAAGGATACAATCTCATGCACCGAGGTTTAGAACCGGAATTTTATCATTCATTAAACAAAATGAATGAGAACCAACATGAATGACCACATGTGTAATTCTAACTTGGCACATCTATAATAATAGTTATGGCCTACTGGCAGTGACAGATTAAGAAAAAAATCTATACAGCACCCAAGGAGTGAATTTTCATTAAATCACCAAAATAACACATTGCGTTATTGTTTGTACTATAAGTGTGCAACTCCCATGATGATAAATTGGCATATAAGAAGGCAATTCAAATTAATCATAAGACAAGGAGTGGTAACAAAAAAGTAAAAACCAGAGAAACTGATGTTTACAAGAGAAAACAATGGGAAAAAACGAAATGGATGGAGAAATGTTGGATCTATGAAACTTTCAAAAAATTTCTTTGCTTGAACTGGCATAAATTTTACAACATGAACAATTCAAGTTTTGCTTGAATCAAAAAAGAAAAAAAAAAATTCCACACAGCTATGTATAAAGAAAAGAACTATGAAGCTAATCTGGACAACTTACGCATAACCGGATTTCCGCCATTTAACACCCTAATATATTCTTTCATCAAATAGGAAGTTCCAATATTTGGGCTTCACCACTTTAAACTAAATTGATGGCCAAACTTAATCTTCGTTACTCGCTCCACCCCTCTCTTTTCTTCTTTCTTTCCATTTTTTCCTTTGCGCACACAAGCACTTCAATGGGTATTTTCGCATTTCCATAATTAATGGAGTAACAGTATGGTCTATGTTACCCAAACTTTCTTTGCCTGACTATCAATCAGTACCACACCCTACAAAAACAAACTTATCTCCAGTAACATCCATCATACGCAGGTCACTTATCCATCTCAATTTTGCTCATTCATTGCATGTACCAAATCTCACAAGCAGATTAGAATGCATCAATCCCAATGGTTTCCCCCAAAACTCTTTCCATTCATTAGAATAGTATCAGTTTTTTTAGAAGATCCGAACAATATCAATTAATCATTTGGAGATGACAGAATTACTTTTTTTCTAGAACACTCGTAACATTCTAAGTCTAGAATAGACTTGATACCTTCAAGTCAAGATTATAAGGATCCAATAATAGAACATACATTTCTTGCCAATTCAGTCAAGTTCTCAGTTAAAATTCAGTATTATTTTTTAAAATAAAAGATCATAAATATTCAAACACTTGCATTTTATGATATTCTCATACTTCGATCGAGCTCTTCATAAAAACACAATATTAACACAGAAAAGATGACTTCATATAATAAGTTAATTTTACCCGAACAAAACGTGGAAAACCTCAAAATTTTCTTCCTCCCTCTGTGTATAACAACAGAGAGTATCTAACGCTAAACATTATTTTTTCCTCAACATTGACAAGGAATCAAGTATATACAAAACCAACAACAACAAAGCCTCGATCCCAAATTAATTTATGTCGGGATCAAATGCTTCCACTCCCCTCAATTAAGTGCAGCAATGAATCAAGTATAAAATTTTTCTCAAAAGCAAAAAAAACTGTTAAGGCCAATTCTCACAAGCCTCATAAATCAAACATTCTCCAAAACAATAAATTTTCGAAATGAATCCTACCATATCGCAAAATCACCTTTCCTCCGTCAATGCACCTCCAATCAACACCTGTTCCATCAAAACCATAACAAAAAAAGATCAGATTTTTACACTAAAATCACACAAACCCAAATCACCCAACAAAACCCAAGCCCCAATCTAACCATTCTAGGGTTTACTACTCGCCGCCCCGCCCCCGCCGCCGCCCTCCTGTTCTTCGACGATCTTACGGAGCCGCTCTTGCAGAGCCCTAACTCTGTCCTCCGTCTTCCTCAGCTTCCTCCACCTGTAGGTCGTCCAAATCGCGAACCCTCCGTACACGACTATGTACGATGCCCACACGTACGGGTACGTCTCCGCGTGCTCTTTCAGCTCTCGGTACCGATTCTCGAGCTTGTCCTTCCAATTCAAGGCCATTGTTGGGGATTCGACTGCGTTGGTTTCGGTTCGCCCGTCTTTGTTGTCGTCTTCGGTCGCCATTTGATCTGCAAAATTGGGGCTAATTAGGGTTTGGTGTTGATGTGAATGATTGGGAATGAACGCGAATTGGTGATTTTTGTGTAGAGGTTTTGGGAGGGTTTTTCTGCGCAGCGGAGAGTAGTAAGAGTCTTTAAGGCATTGTTTGGGGCTAATCACAAAAGCTATTATTCCAAAATATTGTACACCAACAACAACAACAACTACCGGTGGTGAAAATATCAAACCGCCACCACGATTTGGTCGTTTTGCAAATTACCAAATCGTAAACCCTCAAAATCGCAACCAAATCGATCGCAGTTTGAGCAGTTTGATCGATTTGGTTTTGCGATTTTTCTGCGACACATTTTCAACCAAAAAAAGTCACACATTTTGTACAAGTTCATACATGCCTATCAACAAAACATATGTCTATACACAGGGTCGGAGCCAACCAGAGAGTGGAGGGGGCCAACTTTACCAATGGCTAACTCGACTAACCCCTTTTATCTAAGGGAAAAGATATTTATTATCTGATTATTGTTCCTTTTCAAAGTGTTTCAAGTTTAAAAGTGAAGATCTTTCGGTGAAACAGACTTTTATTTATAACACATATAAGAAAACTTATTTGTGTAATAAGTCAATCTTGATGGAAATTGCCAAAGTATAAAAGAGTTGCATTGGAAGGGAAACATTATAAGATAGAGTATATTGTACATAAATGGAAATAAATTGTTAAGGACGTGTAATCGTAGGGAATAAAGAACTTGTATGTAGGCCTCCACCAACATATATACATTGTCAAATGGTGGGATTTTATATTGAAAAATGTGTGTGCACAATGTGTTTATTCAGTGGGCATTTATATGCTTTTCTTGATTGAAACACATGTACTCAATCAAAATTATAAGTCTAAATTCATTTCAAAATTTAAAACAACATGAAAAAGGCTTCATCTCTATTTCGTATCATTTCAAGTTTGGGGGTGGTTTTGCGGTTTGATGAACCACAGTTTTCTATAAATGAAAACCACCACCAAACCGCGGAATCGCGGTTTTCAAGCTTTCTAAACCACCCCTTAAATCGCTAGTTTAAAAAATCAAATCAGACCATACGGTTTGAACGGTTTGGACGATTTAGCAAAGACCACTGCCCACCCCTAACATCACTTATAAAAAATAGTGAAAAAGTGCAAAGATGTGGTTAGTCCCGGATGATGCGGTTATATCCACATCACATAGTATTAGTAATAAGCTTAATTGAGGTGGGTTTTGTTTAGTTTTTTATTTGTTTGTGTTTTTTTTGTCCAGAATGTGGTTAGTCCCGGTCCATCATGGATCTAGTAGAATTATTCAGTTTCTATAACTCTATTATGACCGGTTATATCCACTTAGTATTAGTAATAAACTTGTAATTGGTACAAAGATGCCTCTTAAAAGAGGCGAAATTGCTCAAAGGTTTTGATAAATGAAAAAGTGCAGAAAGTTTTGACAAATAAAAAAAATGCAAAGACTTGCATGAGCGTACAATTTAACGTAGAACACTCAAAGCAGTAACTGCTATTCTTACCTCTAATTTTATTAAGTACTCCTAAAACTATAATCCCAACACTAAAACAAGGACAGAGCTCCTTTTAATAGTAAAAACAAAGGCAAGAATCACACTATTGATCGTCAAAATACTATTGAAGTTCATCCACAACTTCAGTGTCACGTCAGGGATGTTCCTTAAGTCGTGCAAAGTCACAAGAAACCTTCTCAAACACCAAAGATTCTAATCTGATAATTGTAGGAGCAAAAAGGCCAAGGCCGAAGGAGGATCTACAAAACTACTTTGGAGAAGGAAATGAGTATTATGGTGAAGCTTCTATATAAGAGAATTCTTCTCCCTCCGATTGAGAATTGTAATGGGACCAAAAGAGCAATCTCTCTTCTTTATAGCTTGTAATCCTTGGAACAAATATTGATGGTACTATGGCTTACTTAATCCAATGTTTAGGATTTATTTATTGAAAGTTCAATACCACCAAGTAACATACTATAAATTACAAACATTACCTATACATGCAAACCAATGATGCAGCATTGCATTTGTGTTGATATCAAAAGCAGCAATGTGAATTTAAGTTCCAAATGCTTCAATAGTTAAATAATTGAGTATAATAGAATGGAACTAAACAGTGAATGTCTTGGTACAACAAAAAGTTCATTGGAATTTGGAGTATGTATCATCATGAATAAAAAGTATATGAAGAGATTTCTAACCACACATTATTGGATGAGACTACAATTAAAACAATAATATGAAGAGATGAAATAAACAGATATTCTATTGTTCAATTCAATAAATATTCCATATAACATTCAATTTTAAGCCAGGACTCTTCAAATCTGTGCTAAGCCTCAAACCTGTCGGCTCCTTCCATTATTGGACAACCAAATCCCAATGCTTCGCACCGACTACATTCCTTTCGTTTTTATCAAATGATTCAAATACCATCGTTCAATCGGATGGAAGCAAGCTATAGCGATTGCTTCTGTTTAAGAGAGATGAGCGAGTTACTTCCTCCAGCTTCCCGTTTTCTAGAATGACTATCCGATCAGCCATTAGAATTGTTTCGATTCTATGGGCGACAACAAGTACCTAAAACAATAGAAACTCCCACATAATATAAAGGGAAAATAGGAAATTCTTCTAATGAAAAAAATGATACTTAAATGTGCAATGCAGGCAGTTGCAGATGTTCGACACACAAGAAGCAAAAATTGAGGAGATTATTGTACTTACAGTGCGGTTTCTCATTAAACGCTCCAATGCTTGTCTCACCAGAAGTTCTGACTTGCTATCTAGTGCAGATGTTGCTTCGTCCAGTATCAGTATCGATGGGTTCTGATAGATTGCCCTAGCAATAGCTAGCCTGTGAAAAGAAATTATTAGTCCTTCGAGTTTCCGTAAAGGAACCAACATGTATTCCAGTTCAACTGATTGAGCAATACAATCATTATGTACCGAAGCTACGAAAGATGAAAGGATGGGGCGAATTCAATATATTCTTGCCTCTGCTTTTGACCTCCACTCAAAATTGTGCCCCTTTGCCCAATATCAGTGTCATAACCTCTAGGAAGTGCTTTAATGAATTCATGCATATTTGCAGTTTTTGCTGCGTGCTCAGCCCGCACAACATCAATTCCTCTAATTAAATCCTGATATCCAATGTTTTCTGCAACGGTGCCTGACAGAAGTGCCTGATAAATAAATACAGCGCGTATCTAAGCGGAGGAAGACCTTTTACAATAGACTCCGCACAAAATGAAAATCGGAGAAAGCACTTGGTACTGTTTGCAGATGAAGTGAAATAAATTGATAATCAGACGGTATTGAACATTGACAATTCCAAAGAAAAGAACGAGAGAATAGAGTAAAGAAAATCACTCACGACATCCTGAGAAACTAGACCAACATGTTTCCGCAGACTCTTCAATTGGATATTCCGAATGTTAACATCGTCAATGAGCACAGAACCTGGCATCATAACAAGAAATAGCATAAATTAATAAAATAATACCAAACAACCATATGAACCTACAGAGATAGTATGCATTTAAAGTCAATGCAAAGAGGTAAATGTAGAAGTCTTCGCATACCAAAAACCTGCTAAGTGGTTTTAAAATATAATAAAGTTTCATCAGCCATAGGAAAAGACATCTCACCTCGTAGAGGATCATAAAGGCGAAGAAGCAATTTTGTGAGGGTTGTCTTTCCCCCACCAGAAGGTCCAATCAGAGCAATTGTCTCTCCAGATTTGATATGGAGATTTAAACCATCTAAAACAAGGGGCATATTTTGTCCATATCCAAATGAAATGTCATGGAATTTCACATCTCCTGTGACAGAGACTGGATGAACTGCATCGGGTTCCTCAATGATCTATAATGGAAAATAATAATAAAAAAAAAAATCAGTTAAATCTAATCCAAATAAAGTTCTCATCATAAAGAAACAGGAGCAAAGAATATTCAAACTGAATTAAATCCCTGCTGAAGAATCACTTTAATAAACAAGTTAACTTCTAACACCCTACTGAAAAATTAAATTTGACATTAAAAAATCCAAAAAGTAGTAGTGCACGCAAATGAATGCCCAGTATGAACAACACGAAAAGCATGAAGTTAGAAAATATTGCAGATTACTGCAACAGACCAATGGTTCCAGATTTAGCTTGGTAAATAGAATTTTATAATCTCATCTTCAGGCACTTTCCAGTTTTTTTTTAGAAAAAAAAAATATTCCATTTGAGCACAGTAATAAATTAATAATACAAGGTAAAAGTTTACATGAAAGCTGAGAGGTGAACAAAACAAATACCTGAGAGCTGAACAACGTCAAATCAAACAAGCGATCTATGGCAGGCTCTCCTTGCTTCAGTTCATTATACGCTTTTCCAACATCCTGCATGATTCTTTCATTCAGCCTGAGGAAAGCATAAGGGTTCCTGAGCCATATCATAGGAGAAAAGGGGATGATTATGAAGAAACAATTTTATAATTGTTAATAAAATAATACATTGCTATCCATCCAAATATTTGAATACATGAATTAGACTTAAGAGGTTTTACCAGCCAGATTCTGATTAAATGTACAAGCATGAGATCTTCAAATAAAAGAGCCAAACATAACATGTCTACTTCAGTTCATAATTTGACACATAAACAGAGAGTGATTATCCAAGGTGGTAGTGCTATTTTAGTCATGTCCCCCATTAAAAATTTAAAATAGTTTGTGGAGGTTCCGTCCTATCAACAACATTAACTAGAGAAATATGCAGCGGCATTTGATTCCCCCGATCACCAGAGAGCATAACAACCTCAAACGACTGCAGATTTATCCAAATCTCATAACGAGCAGAAGAACAAAAATAAGATATGTTTCATTGCATGAAGAACTGATAACTTAAGCCGTATACCTTTCTCTCGCATCTGGAAGCATTAATTAATGGCAACATACCAAAGAATCATTAATAATAACTAATTAGCCGCAGAGAGCTAAAAATTAACAAGTTACCTTTACACGCAAGACCCAACACTCGTAAAATTGAGTATCCATAGTCCAGGCAGCATAAGTCAAAAACAGTTGTAAATTTCATTGTTGTGCTTCCCACTTTAATGCAATAAGAGAGGAGAGAAATAATTGAAAGAAACAAACTGTAGCTGGAGATCATAAAATTACCTGAATAGGCTCTATTAAGAGGAATAACGATGTTACAAAAGAAACGATGTTAGAACCATTGGAAGAGCCTCGCCAGATGATCAATGAGCCAGTACAAAATGTCAACACTGCCCCAGCATATATCATTTTTATGATTTGTGGAATAAGAGCTTTCATCTTTTTCTTATTCAAATTTTCCGATAGGTCAGCAAGTGCAAGCCTTCGGAATCGCACACCTTCACACAACTCAGCATTGTTTGCCTTCACCAAAAGCATAGACGGTAGGATCTGAAATGACACGTAACCAATAATAAGCACATAGATGGTGAGAAAATAATATGAATTTTTGTGAAATAGACTAATTTAGAAAGAAAGGAAAAACCTCATTCAGGTGTGCGGATAGCTTGGCCACACTAATATGCGCCTTCTTAGATATCTTACGAAGCCTTTCACCAAGATAGGCAATAATAAGACATGAGGGTGGGATGATCTACAATTTCAAAACGAAAGTCAGATTCAATAGCATTTGAGAAAGCTTCCTGCAAGAAGAAATCAATGAGAGAAGAATTTGTCATCTCACCAAGGCTGAAATCAACGAAAGGGCGGGGCTGATTAGTAACATTTGAGTCACCACTACAACCAACTGCAAAGTACAAGGTACAATGGTCTGCGCCCCAATGAAAAAAAAAGGAGATAAGTAACATAGCACACTGAACTCCAAACTTAAAGATGAAATTATCAAAATTGATCCAACATGTGAAACTGCCAGTCCTGCAAAACATTACTCCCAATCAAGGGAAGGGAAAAGATTTATCCATCGGTCTTTCACACTGCACATTGCCTACTGTGATCCGTCAATGCACGGATTTTACAATGCATAATCCAACAGTCTCTTAACTACATTCTAAGAGAAGTATACTACCTGTCTCAGCAAATCAATTTTGTTGTAGTAACAAAATAATAGTTGGACGCAGTAATTAGGAAGGACTTAAATGATTTGCAAAGCTCGCCACCAATTGCGCTAAATCAAGCGCGCAAAGGAAGAGTTTGATCCATGATGTGGCTGACCCCGACTAATTTGGGATTGAAGCTATGATGTTGTTATTGTTGTAAGAAAGTATATATAAAACAACTAATGTGGTGAATCAAGATTCGTGTATCATGCAATTTAATGCAAATCCAATGGTTCAAATGAATGTGTAAGAAACTGTGTCATTTACATTCAAGAGAGCATGAACAGTGTCAGCAACATCAGAACCCTCAGCAGTGATCCTATACGCTACGTCTCCACTGCAAACAGCATCTCCGCGTTCGAAGAACCCCAAATCGCTCTCCAAAACCCTCTGAAAAACATAAACCCTAATCTGATAAGCCGACCGCAACGCCGCGCTCCATAGAAACGCTTGTTGAAGGTAATTAGCTATCAATCTCACACAGAACAGAACCCCTAACACCAAACCCTCGATCGACAACCGATTCGCGTCGATTTGGACAAGAAAAGCAGAGAAAGTTCCGACCTTTGGAACGATTTTGGACAGGCAGTAGACGGAGATGGCGCTGCAGAGCCAGCCGCCGAGGATTTGGGGCCATTGGGATTGGACGAAGGGCTTAATGGGATGTAGAGAGGGGAGAAGGAGAGGAGAGTGATGGGATTTAGGGTTTCTAGGGTTTCGATTTGAGGGATTTGAAGGAATGCTTGAATGGATTGAACAAGATGAGATTTTCAGATTATGAAGTCTAAGCAAAGGAGATTTGATGTGAATTTGATGAGATTGGAGGATGAAATTTGTTGGTTTGGGTTTGGATTTGAAGAAAATCAGTTGGGCAGTTGGAGAAATGGTTTTGGTTTTCGCCATGTTAATGAGTGAACTAGAAAGCAAAAAATATATAAAAAGATGAAAGCAAAAAATATATAAAAAGATGAAAAATGCTAGAATGACACTTCGAATGACACCCTAACGTGACAAGTAAATCCCACATAAAAATAAGCGCAAAATAATAATTATAATAAGATATCTATTAAAATGTCACTTGGAGTGTCATTTTAGCATTTTTCTAAAAAGATATCTATTAGAGTGTGATATATGTAGCTGACTCCAACTAATTTAAAATTAAAGATTTGTTGTTGTTTATGTTTATATTAATGATTATAATAAGATAGCCGCAATTTTAAATTAGTCAAGGTCGAATACATGATCAAACTCTTCGAATTCACTCGATTTAAACCTTAGAAGAATGTTTAAGACAATGGATAGAGTAGAATTGTGATACAAATATAAATGATCATTCAAGTTACACAGAAAATAAAGAACTTTAAGAAATTTTTTCAATATTGGAGTACGTTGCTCTGATGAGCAGAACAGTTGCTGCAGCTAGATTGATGCTAATGAACTAAGTAACAAAAATCAAAAGCTCCCCCTCGTCTTCCTCTCGCTCCAGATGAGCCTTCTAGGTGTTGGTGGCTCTGGTGTAAATCTGCTGGCTTGCATGGGAAGAGATCATTCTGATTGAACCTCTTACCATCAAATTCTTGATCGCTCTTCTTGCCAGTGATCCGTTAATCTGAAATTGAAAGAGGGAAGGAAGAAATAGTGAATTCAGGGTTAACATGGATGTAATCTTCGTTAATGCGCACAAAGAATTAACACGGGAATATATCCTGAGTACAATATCACTATCGAAGTATAAATATAATAAAATGGCCTAATGATAAAAAAATATCCTAACCTTTACAAGTTGTTTCAATTATATCTTAATTTTTGAAATTTATCAATTATATGCTAACATTTCTTTGAAATCAAATTAAATCTTCCAACGTTTCTTTTAATAATCTTTTAAGCCCCATATTTAAATTAAGTTTACGAAGACCCACAAAAATAATAATTTATACATCAATATATGATACATTAATAGTCTAATTCGAATTTAGTTATTCGTAGAACACCAATAGTAAGTTAAAAATCAAGTGTATATATTCATATGAAAATGACATAAAGTAACTTATTAGAAGATTATCTATAGTTGTTTAATTTGATAAAAGAACTAAGTACCTCAATTATGTATGTGATTGAGTAGGCATATATGCACACAACTATGTGTATTATATACATGAAGACATATATATGTATCATGAATATTGAACTCTAATGCATATGTACGAATAAATCCTTAAAGGATGTTACATGAAAGTTGAAAAGAATGATGTGGACACATATTATGAAGGAAAATGGGGTCAAATTTGTTGAGGATGGAATTGATACTAAATCGAAAAGGTTAGAATATAATTGATACGACTTGTAAAGGTTAGAATATTTTTTGATCATTTAGCCTAATAAAATTGAGAAACTTTCTTGAAAACTCTAAACTGTGATTTGCAAGTTAACACAAGAAGAAAAGGAAAACGGCTGTTATGAACCTAAAGGTAGCATTAACAAGTTAAAATGCTACAGACCACCATGGCAGTTATTAAAGAAGTTCTTTTTCCATCACCACGACTTCCCTTTATGTACGTATGTATAAATGTAACACTCTTTCCCAAGTATTAGGTGACCCGTATTTGAAGACAAAATATCACCCACCAATGCAAATCATGCCACTCAAAATATGTAATATGAATTCTCCTTTAACAACTGGTGTGATTACGTATTTAGGACTCAAAATTTAGTGGAAAACAACATAGTTCAATGAATAACTGAGTCAAAGCAACACCAACTAATCTAAAATTCCTAAACTAAAAGTTCAAGTTCCACGCTTTGTTTCGTATTGTCTCCATAGACAATGTAAAACTCATAATACTTGGTGTCTAATTGATAACATATTTTGTGACATTAAGGTATTACAAAAGGTTTACAATTCCTAACCTTTCTTTTAGCGCATTAGTCACATTCATTAACATGGGTTCTGCATATAGATAGACTGAATCTTGCTTCCATAGCTATCTCATATGTAAATAGACTTCCACATTTAACCTAAATACAAATAACATGACCACACATCACAACTTTCTTACACACAAACTTTATTCAATGCCTCACTCCTATTTCACAAACTCTGTCGTCCCCTTTTTTTTTATTTCATGTACACAATCTACATTCATAATTCATTGCTATTGTAATTGTTCTACCACTTATAAAGGATATAGACATTAACCACAATTTCATTGCAGTTACGCACTTTTCCACTATAGGAGTGACTTGACTTGACAAAGCAATTCAAACTACTTGAGTGGATAAATCCGGAATCTAAAACCCCTAGAAACTCCGTAGAATCACAAATCGGTATCATTCCCAAAGCAACTAGTGACTTGCTATTACCCACACAAACCTAATTCATAGAATCTCCAACAACAACAGTCGGGTTACCATCGGCAATAGTTCTATTTCCCTAAATGTTTCAAATTTGCATCTGCTTAACCACATTGTGCATCAAAGGAACGTCTTCGCCTACTTTTACCATCGAAAGCTTAATTTTAAATCAAGAACAATAATGGAAACACTTAAAGAAATTGATAACTTCAGACCATACCCTCAATCTGTCGGACAAAATCGAGGGCGTGATGAGCTTGTACTTGGGCACCTCAGAAAGAAGCTTGTCGTAACTCCCCTGATCGAACAAAACCATGTTGTTCACCTTCTCCTTCTGCTTTCCCTTGCTCCACTTCTGCAAAATCGAACTCCAATACCATCAAACACAACAACAATGGAAGAAATAAAGAAAAAATGGTTCCGAAACAGAAGTGCAGCGACTTGACCTTCTTCTTCTGCTTGCCTCCGCCAGATTTCGCGGGTTTTGAGGACGGAGGCGGGGCCTTTTCCTTCTTCGGCGCCTGTAAAAGAGTGGATTGAAAAGCATCAAAGAAGAGCGCATTGATATGGCGTATAACAAAGCGCGAATGCTACAGAGATCGGTCTCCATTACCATTGTTCGAGATCTGAGCGGATTTCAGAGGGGTCTTCGCCGCAGAGGAGGTCGCTCTCTTTCGATGAAGAAGGGGGAGAGAGAGAGAGAGTAGCGAGGGAGCTAGGGTTTTTAACGTTTGGATGCCTTTTATATAAGGGAGTTGCTAGGTTTATCTTCGAGATGCAAGTGGAGCGGGAATCCCACGAGGACGGGGATTCCCGCAACGGGAATGGGGATGGAGGTGGAAATGATAATAAAATTTCATATCCATGTGGGTATAAGTACCGGGGGATGGAGAAAAAATATATTCGCGGGTATCTCCGAAGGGAATCCCTATTAGTAATATCCGTGAGGATCCCCATGAGTATCTCTATTGGGGATCCTCGTGGGGATACCCGAGGATATCCTCGTATATATCAAATACATCTATATATATTGTATATATCAATTTTATGAATATTACAAGGTTTTCACCCAAAACACTAATGATAAACAAACTCTAATGTGATTTATAATTTTAACTTGTTTGGTTAATAATATGTTTTGTTTTGAATTGTTTGCAACTATATTTATATGTTATACTTTATTTGGTTGGAATTTTCAACAATTGTGATCCTATGTATGTGTACCATACTTTTTATAAACTTAAAAAAAAAAATTAAGTAGGAAAAAATATTTCCCTACGGAGATCTTCGATGGGGAATGAAATGGGGAAAGATTTTTCCTCATGACAATTCCTCATCCCTACGGGGATTAGGTGGGGATAGGGATGAAGATGAAAGTTCATCCCCGCGTGGGGATAGATATGGGGATGGGGAGATGAATTCTTAAGCGATGATGAGGATGGAGATGGGATCCCCATCCCCTACCCTCCCCATTTGCATCCCTAGTTCATCTACTTTAGGCACTCATTTAGGCGCACTTACTGAGTGAAAATCGTATGATACACCTCGAGATGTGAGTCGCACTCAAGTCACAGGTATCGAAAAGGTGCCCATAAATGGGTGCGTCTTAGTGGGTGCCCTAAGTGGGTCAATGTAACGACTCAAAATCTTCAACCGTGTTTACGTCTTTAAACAGGCTTAACGACCCATACTGTGGGACACACACCGTGATATGTCCATTGGCCGAGGTACATTTTATATTTGTTGTGATGTATGCCTAGTATATTGTATATGTGTAAACTATTAAATTAATTTTATACGGGTGTGTAGGTATCGAGACGAGCGGGGACGTATCTCGAGTCGCATGTCGACGTGGGACCGAGGTAGCGACACATTGGCGTAAGTTTAATTTATTTGAATTCAATGTGAATTAATGTGGGTTTAATAAGCGGCTAATGTGGCCACATTGAAATGAATATGAAAGTGCCTATAGTTAGTTCAAATAAAACAAGGATCATTTGATGTACATCGAGACACGCATTAACCCATCAAGAGGGCAAGTGTCAACATGTTGAGTTACTCACTAGTGACTTGAGGGACAAGTGCGACAAGGTGGTCCATGAGATGAGCCTCGAGACACGTGTGCACACCATGATCAATGGCTATCATTCAACATGGTCAAATGTGTATATAAGTCAATGATTTTGGTTTCTTATCTCCATGAAATCGTTAGTGCAAGGAGGAGAGAAAGAACAGTGTTGCTGGAGTGGTTTAGGAGAGAATGAAAATGAGAGAAACCAGAGAAAATCAAGGTGAGTTTGGTGTTGTTCATTTGATGTTGATTTGTGGTTTGTTGTTGGCAAATGAGGGATGAGGGAGCTCGGACGAACTGCAAACGCAGTTCGTCTAGACGACTCAAAAGAGTCGTCTCCCATCTCCAAACGAGCTGGGGTTAGATCTCCAACCCCAGCTCGTGAAAAAAAAAATCATCAACGAACCAGGGAAGTCCCTGGTTCGTGAGAAGAAAAGGGACGCACGCGGGCCGTGCGTATGCACCCTTTCCACTGTGCTGGGCCGGGCCGGGGGCACAGGCCGAGCTCGGCCCATGGGGCGAGCCGGCCCAGTGCCCTGGCCGAGGTCGGGTTCGACCGCCGTTGGGTCGGCCCGACCCTAAATAAATAAATAAATAAATAAAAGAAAAAAAATGGAGAAAAACTGGAAAAAATTCCAGAAAATTGGGGAAAATTTTGAAAAATTATATTTCGACAAAATAAATAGAAAGTAATGAATTTCTATGAAAAATAAAATATTTGAGATTTCGGACGAGACTTTTACGGGGGTTTTACCTCGAAAAGCGCGAAATGACGGATTGGCCTAAAAATTAAAAAAATTGGTCTCAAATTCGATTTGGCCTAAATTAATAAATTATTGAATGTTAAGGAACTAACGGGAGAACTCATGAGTTTGGGCACGCATTTCGAAATATCAAGGGATCTAATAGGATATGACAAGCGTGTGAATTGTAAATAAAGCTGTGAGAATTCTATATTTCATTTCATTCTCTTATTGATTTATTGGTTTTTTTGTAGACATTGCTACTTGCAATCTTACATCAGGTTCTTGTTTCTATTCATGATTGAATATTGTGACATGATGTCTGGTGACGTGCTTCATTGATTCCAATTCCTATTTTTGACGTCATTTTTTATGTATAAAAAATTGATGAAAAGCATGCTATTGGGATAACTTGAATTGGATTGGACTTGTACTCGATTTCCTTTGGGCTTTGTAACCTTGTTTTGGAATCCTAGAGAGTTGGAATTATTTGACTTTGAAACTAAAGTAAAGATTATCTAGTGTCCATTGCACGAGAGATGCGCGGTTCACGGGGACATGGGTCAGGGGTTAAGACTCACCACTACACTTGCGTGCGGCACACGAGTTATGGGGCTCGGGGTGGTTGGCAAGAATGAGGTTGATGTTGCATAAGCGTAGAGCGCAACTCCGTTTTTTTGCGAGAGACATGTTGAGCGCAGCTCCATATAGTAGTGGAAAAGGTTTGGTGATAGGTTCTCACCGCTGACTGGACGTAGATCATCTCGACTTAGCCTGTGTCAGTCTCTATATTTTTAACTGTGGTATTTACTTGCATTACTTGTTTCAGCTATTTATTTCGCTACTTTATGCTTTTAAATATCATTCGTTTATTTTGGAAATGTGGCATAGAACTCTCCGAGTTAATACTTAAATATCACTATACTCACCGTCTAGTTTGTGACGGTGGGTGTAGATCCGTCGAGTAGACAGACCGGGGAAGAAGAAGATCGGCGACTTCCTCTCGAGCGATTCGGCGACTATCCTCACTCATTTGTATGTCTCGATTTTGTTGTATTATTATTGTTTATGTCATTTTGGGTTGTACATTGGGTTGAGTGACTAGTTCCATATATATACATGCATTTGATGTTGTATTTTCCTGGTTTTCCACATTTAGGATTTTGGATAATGAAAGCTTCTGCATAACATGATAACATAATTTTACTTAACTCTGACTTTAATAATATATTGTAACATGTGATTGAGGAATATAGGGACGAAAGGTTGACTAATACGTAATTACGTCATATGTGATTTGGATTAAGGTTTGATTACGGGATTAGGCCGGGCGATGCCCTATTTAGTAGTTGGGTCACAGTCAATCAATCATTTTCCTTATATAATAGTTGTAATCCACGATTAGGTTCATTACACACTTATCATAAGAAAAGGGTTTGAGTTTCGTTAGTCTTAATTAGAGGTGGACAAACAACGGTTTGGTGGTAAAAATCATCAAAACGCCACCAAATTGAAGGTTCACGATTTGGCTGTTTTGCAAACTTAACACCAAACTACGAACCTTCAAAACCACAACCAAACCAACTCGCTCTTTGCGTGGTTTGGATGGTTTAGTTTTACGATTTTCTTGCGACACATTTTCAACAAAAAAGTCACACATTCCATACTAGCTAGGGGTGGGCAAACCACAGTTGGGTGGTGAAAACCATCACACCACCACCAAATCGAGGGTTCGCGGTTCGGTCGTTTTGCAAACCACCACCAAACCACAAAAACCTCAAAACCGCAACCAAACCGACCGCGGTTCGTGTAGTTTGATCGGTTTGGTTTCTACGGTTTTCCTACAACACATTTTTTTTTTAAAAAGTCACACATTACATATAAGTCCATCAACAAAATATATGTTCAAACATGAACATCCATCAAAAACACAATAAAACACATAAACTCAATCAAAATTACAAGTTTAAGTTCATTTCAAAAGTTAAAACAACATAAAAAGGCTTCAACTTTATTCCAATTCATTCTAAGTTTGGAGGTGATTTTGCAGTTTGGTTAATTGTGGTTTTCAAGTTTTCTAAACCGCTCAAAACTGCCAGTTTAAAAAACCAGATCAGACAATTTGGACGGTTTTGGTGGTTTTGCGGAGACCACAACCCACCTTAATACTAGTCCATCAACAAAATATATGTCCATGTATGATCATCACTAAAAAAACACAATGAAACACATGAACTCAATCAAAATTATGAGTCTAAATTCATTTCAAAAGTTAAATCAACATGAAAAGAATTCAACTTTATTCCAATTCATTCCATGTTTGGGGGTGGTTTTGCAGTTTGATGAACTGTGATTTTCTGTATATGAAAACCACCACAAAATCGCAGAATAGCAGTTTTCAAGTTTTCTAAAACCGCCCTGAAATTGTTAGTTTAAAAAATCAGACCAAATCATGCAGTTTGAACGATTTTGGGCGGTTTTGCAGAGACAGCTGCCTACCCCTAATCTTAATCAAGGGTTTTGAGTTTGAGCCTTGAGTATAAAGTCTCTTAAATGTTTGATCTTGTGACGACCCCAAATTCGAGGCAAACCGGACACCGCCACATCACCGAACACGTCACCAATCTATGTCACATCACTTGCACACATGTCCATGACGGCCCGCGAACTAATCATCTTATAGTCCGACTTAGTCAATTTCGTCGTTTAAAAGATTATTTTGTCGAAATATACCAAGTCAAAGAGTTTTACCACTTAATTTGTTTATTTTCATTCTTTTTAAGTTATTTTTAATAGCGAAAGTCTTAATAATATGTAAATCAATAATATAAACGAGTCTTGCATTAATTAACAACCTATAGAGTGGAAACCCGACAAAAAGATACTATGTATATCAATAAAAGTGACAAAAGGTATAACAAGTGTCAATATACATGTATCAGATAATAAGTCTCCCAAAATGATCCCCAAAAAGAATGTATATGTATAAATACAAACACCTACGAGTAAGCTAGTGGAGGCGCTTTGGATCAGAGGTAGTCGCCAAGCACCACATTCCCCTTGCTCGTCGTAGGATATGCAACTTGCCACCAAGAAACAATGACAAGTTCCAGTGAGTAAATTACAGAGAAATTCGGTTAGTATTTACAAGAAATCCAAGAAAACGACTACAATTCATGCATATAAAGTAAATGAACAGGAATGTAAAATATGAATACAAATCGTGAGATAATCAAGAATATGGAATGCGAGGGTGGTGTATAGCTGTCGAGCTCTGGGACGTAAATACTAAATCGAGAACGCCCTGGAGGTAAGGAGATCCACACCCCCTCTTCGCGGTCGAAATGAGGACATCTATTGGTCGGAAGGTATACTTCCGCTCGACGCCTCAGAGGAGAGGAAATCTGTGACGGAGGTGAGCCTCACGTCAACTCGCTCTCGAGATCATCGACTCGCTGAGAGAAATCTCACGCGTAGTCTAAGGTATGCCCAACACCGTAGTAACAATCGCATCATCATCAACGAGAAAACCGGAAAGGGGTCACACCATCCCTTCGACCATACACAGACATAAGCGGGAATAGAGTAAACATGCAAGCTGAACTGGCGAAAAGTAATGTGAAACAAATAATTTACAAGGAAAATAAGTAAATTTTAAGCTGACTTTTTCGTGGGTTTACTTACCGCAAACAATCGCAAATATCTCTCCAAAAAGTCTCGCTCACACCTCGAGATACGCGTTCGATACCCGACTATAGTCTCCTAAGTCCTTAGTATCCAATTATACCTCTTTTGTTATTTTAGAGTCACATTAAGTGAATTTATAATGTGTAACAAAAAATTTGAGATTTTGTTTCAAAAAGTTTAATTTCGATGCACTTTTCAAGTTATACCGGGGTGTCGATGCCCCCAAAAAGCCTCAAAAACTATATTTTTTATTTTCCCATTTTATTCATAATTTTCTAGCTATTTTTCCTATTTTTTGATATTTATTTGATTTAAAAATATATTTTATTTAATTTTTTTGAGATTTTTAATTAATTAAAATTAATTTATGGATGGGTTTGTCACGGCCCAAATCACTAAACCCCGTTTTAATTCCTTAATCAGGATCATCGACCCTTGACGTGGGACCTACACCGTGATATGTGCACCGACCGAGGCACGTGGCTGATGTATATCATATTTTTGTATTGATGTGTGCCTAGTGTTATGTATTGTGTAGACTTACTAAGTCAGTTTGTACAGTTGTAGGCGTCGAGACGATAGCGAGGACACGCCTCGAGTATAGTGCGAGCTTGGGAACCGGGTAGTTAGCATTTTGGTAAGTCTTATTTAATACTAATATGAAATAAGGAATTACTTATAATCCTATGTTTGCGTTTGTTAATGTAAATCAAATTAAAGGCTTATAGTTGAGTAAATTAAATGGAAAGCATACGATTTGTCTAGAGATACACATTGGCACATCTAGGAACTAGGTGAATAATGAAATGGTGTCACTTGAGGTTGAGATAGTGGGAGTTAGTGGGATATATGACAAAGGTGGACCATTAGATATTCCTAGGGATACATAAATCCATGAAGATTAAGGGCTAGGAAGGAACATCACCTTAATATATATTATTAGTGATCAAACAACATGCAAACCAAATCACTCATTCATTTTTGCTGGAGAAGAAGAAGGAATTGCTGGAGATGAGTGAATCATCAAGGTGTTGAAGGAATCCATGAGAGTTTGTGAGAAATTCTAAAGCTAGGGTGCTACATCAACTAGGTAAACATCTTTTTAGTTGAAATTAGAACAAGTTCTGGTTTTAGGCTAGTTTCAGATAGTAGATGATTGAGTATTTGCAATTAATTTATATATTTGGGTTCCTCATTTCAAGTTGATAATCCTGCTATATTGAAGTTCTTAATTTGGTTTTGAAATCATAAAGATAAGAATTTTTGAAGTTGCAACACCAAAACTAGAATTCTGCATGTTGTATTAGGAATCAACCTGGGTATTTTGGTCATAATCTACCCATTTTAAATCCAAATTGATCCAAACCAGCGGCATTTGAAAGCTTATTTAAAGGGAAATAACTTTGCTCAAATGAAGGTATTTTGATTCAAATGTTTTTATGTCCAAATATGCTCTACAAATAGGTGTCGGAATTAAAAAGGAAAGTTTTGAAACTAAACTTATTAAGGGCATAACTCCATAAACACTTATTCAAATGAGCTGATCTTTTAGTATGTTGTATTTGGATATATTTTCTGCCTAGTGACCAAAAACCACATCTTCAAAAACTATAGATTAGGAGAAATAGATTTTCTAAATCCGCTGGTCGGATTAACTTCCAATTAGACCTATGTGTAGTAAAATCATGATATCTCTTTCATTTTAAATCAGAATTTTGCAAACTAAACCTTTCTGGAAATCTAAGAGAGAGACCAACAATAATTTTATTGATGGATAATTTCTATATTTTGACCATTTCATGCCTAAAAAGTGCTTTAAAATGTAGAACTGAAATTGAAACTTAATTTAGTCTTTAGGGGCTGATTTAGGAAGATTGATTTAAAGTATATTGAACCAATTTGAATACACAATAAACACCACTAAATTGAGCTTAAACCCACTATACTTGAACTAATGAGACACCAAACTCAGGAACCTAGGAAAAGGGTACGGGAGAGCGAACACAAGATTTGGAGTATCGGGAGGCCAGTAAAGCTAGGACTTTACTTTATTGTTGTGAGTATACCCAATGACAACTTTACTTGGCATTTCATTTCTATTAATTTTTATCCTTGCATAGTCTTTTTGACTATTTTGCCTTTGTATTCTTATATCATGTGTTCTTTGTGTCTATGCTCACTTGATGAGTCTAGTTTGCATGATATCCATTCATTTGGTTTGATTCATTGATTCTATCCCATGCTATGTCTATTTTAAATGTGGATTGAATGATAAATAGCATGCTATTAGGCTAGTGAATATCTTATAAATGCTTAAGATGACTTGTATTCCTTACTTGTTTAGGTGTGTAGATGTGCATATGCCTTGACAATCCATACTTGATATTTCTTGAAATTTAAAAAGTAGTTTTTGCATTTAGGTCCCGTACTCGATCGAGGTGTGCGCGACTCACGGGGTTAGAGTCCCTGGGGATGTCGGCACATGTTACTTGACACCTTTGTATGACACTCGGGGTTAGAGTCCCCCGAGGTGGTCTACACCTTTAGGGGTTAGAGTCCCTGGTAACACTTGGGTTATAGTCCCCTTGTGCTATATGATTATTGAGTCGGAGTGACATGTTTCACTCGCAAATGGGACCTAAATCACCACTACTTAGCCTAGTGTCGTATCGTTGTTTAACTATGATATTTACTCGCATGTGGTTTATTTTCCAGTTTTCCCATTTATATTCTTTTAAATACCATTTGAATATTTGGAAATGCAAATTAAACTTGTCATCGGGGATTACTGTTTTATTCTTGTACTCACCGTCCTTTTTATGACGGTGGGTGCAGAGCCGTCTACCCGAAATCGGGACAAAGAGAAGATCGACGATTATCCCCTGAGCCCGCGCGCATGCTTATCGCATCGATTGTAGGTCTTCTTTTGGTATTTTGATTGTATATGTTATATATGTCTTTCGAGATACTATTTGGGGTTGTATATTGGGTTGAGCGTTAGTTTCCCAAACTTGACTTAGACTATTTTTTCTTGTTTCACCGCATTTTGAGGACTTTATATATGTGATGTCATTTCCTGGTTTTTCACACTTATGATTTTATAAATGGCTTCCGCATGAGTTACTAATTGCTTCGCATAATCAATAAGACTTCCGCTAATTAATTAATTTAATAAAAAGTTTTAATTAACTATAAATTTTCTAAACTGGTAGGACTAGTGTATTACTTATCCTGAACATGAGAAAAAGGTGTCTACGTTGTAAAGGCTGACTAATATGTAGTTAAGTCTTGCGTGGATATGATTAGGGCTTAATTACGGGATTAGGTCGGGCAGTGCCCTAGATTAGGAGAGGGGCCGTCACAGGGTTGGGCCCGAATCGGGCTACCCGGTCCGGGTCCTTGCCGGCTCGAGCCGACCCGCCTCGGTTCAGGCTTGGTCGGCCCGACCCACCATTGGGCCTGGGCTGCCCATCCCTCTCCTTCCTCACGAATCGCCTCTGGAGAGACCGATTTCCTTTTAAAAAAAACAACAATCAATAATAACAACAACAACCACAAAACAACACCACCAACAACAACAACCACCCAACAACATCATCACCATTAAACTCTAAATTTCTCCACCAAAAGTAAAAAAAATTGACACACTCACCTCGATTCGGAGATCTTCGCGAGCGTCACCAAGTGGAGAGAGCACCGCGAGAGATGTGTGACCGAGTTGAGAGAGTGATGGAGAGCTTGGTGATGAGGAGTTGGAAGAGGAGAAGAAAATGGGGTGGAGAAGAAGAGCTCGAGTAGAGATAGGTAGTGAGTGAGGAGAGATATATTTTTTTGTTAGATTTTGGAAAGGAGAGAGAAAAGTGAGTAATGGGTTTAAGTATGGTGATTGGATAGGTAATGTGATGGGATGTGTGATGTGACAATTAAATCCCGACTATCCCATACACCCGCGTTACGCGCACACCGCGACATCGTACACTCTCGTCACTACACGCGCTCAACGCGACCAAGTGTAATTCTTAATTAGCGCAACGCCAATTATTAAATAATAGTAAAATAAATAAAAACGCGCCACACAAAAATAACAAATTTTACCTCATTAGCCGTGCTCTAGACTTTTTCGCGACGTCCATGTGGGTCTTAGCTTAGGATCATAATTTGTAATTTATCAGTTAATCGGGGCTAATTAAAGCGGGTCGTTACAATCTTCCCGACTGGAAGGAATTTCGTCCCGAAATTCAAATTTAATTAAATATTTACATTGGAACAAGTGGGGGTATCGCTCTCGCACGGTAGACTCTCTCTCCCAAGTGAGGTCCTCGTCCTTATGATACTGTCATCAAACGAGTACAAGTGGTATTTCTTTCAATCTGGTACCATACTGCTCCTGTATAGCCTGCCAAAGTTGAGAAGTAAGTCGATTGTCTCTGTTTGAAACTATAAATATCGGCACTCCGTGTAGTCTGATGATTTTTCGCTCGAAGATCATGCTCAGCTGTGGAAAGCTATACTTCATGGAAATTGGGATAAAGTGCGCTGATTTTGTCAGTCTATCCACGACTACCCAAATGGCATCGTGCTTGCGCAAAGTTGTCGGAAACCCACTAACGAAGTCCATAATGATGTGTTCTCATTTCCACTGTGGGATAGGTAGTGGCTGCAATAGTCCTCCAGGCCTCTTGTGCTCGGCTTTAACCTGCTAACACACCTCACAACTCCTCACATACTGGCTGACATCTGCCTTCATCCCTGGCCACCAAAATAAATGTCGCATATTATGGTACATTTTGGTTCTGCCGGGATGCACTGTGTATCTGGATCTGTGAGCCTCTTGAAGAATATCATCGCGTAACTCTGCCACTGTCGGAATCCACAATCTACCTCCATGTCTCAAACACTCATCAACGGACTCGCACCAATCTGGGAAATCTGGACTCTGTGCCATGTTCCTAAACCTCTGATACATCACATCGGTTCTCTGACACTCCAAGACGCGCGAAATAGATATTATCGGTACTATCATTTGTCCGCAAATATATGCCTCTGCAGTATCTAGAACCTCTGACAAACTCATGGCTGCTGCTGCCTTGAGTAAGCCAAACTCATGGGTCATCCGACAAACTACTGTCTCACTATCTGATCCTCTCATGCTAAGGGCATCTGCTACGACATTCACCTTCCCAGGCTGATACTCGATGACGAAGTCGTAGTCCTTCAGCAACTCCAACCACCGCCGCTGTCTCATATTCAGGTCCTTTTGGGTGAAGAGATAATTCAAACTCTTATGATCTGTATACAATGTGAACCTTTCACCATAAAGGTAGTGTATCCACACCTTCAGTGCAAATACGACCGCTGCAAGCTCCAAGTCGTGCATTGGATAGTTCATCTCATGGGTCCTCAACTGACGTGACAAATAAGTTATCACTTTGTCTCCCTGCATCAGTACGCATCCCAATTTAGTGCCACAAGCATCCGTATGAAGAGTCAACTCATTGCCCTGCTCTGGCAACACTAACAACGGTGCAGAAGTCAACTTCTTCTTCAACTCTGTGAAGGTTGCCTCGCATTCACTGGACCAATGGAAAATCACATCCTTCTTGATCAATTTAGTCATCGACGCTGCAATTTTGGAGAAATCCTGTACAAAACGTCGATAATATCATGTCAATCCCAAAAAGCTCTTGATGTTTGTCACGCACTCTGGTGTAAACCAATCGATGATATCATGAATCTTACTCGGGTCCACTGAAATTCGTCTGTCGTTGGTCACGTGTCCTAAGAATTTCACATCAGAAAGCCAAAACTCGCACTTACTAAACTTGGCGTACAATTTGTGCTCTCTCAAAGTTTTCAACGTCTCTCTGAGATGCCTCTCGTGGTCCTCATGAGTCTTGGAGTAAATTAAGATGTCATCGATAAAGACTATCACGAATCGATCTAAAAATGACCTTAAAACTCGACGCATCAAATCCATAAACACAGCTGGCGCGTTTGTCAACCCAAACGGCATGACAGTGAACTCAAATAACCCGTAACGCGTGCTGAATGTCGCCTTAGGTACATCATCTTCTCTGATCTGCACTGATGATATCCAGATCTCAAATCAATCTTGGAGAAGAGCTGTGTTCTGGCCAACTGGTCTATGACGACCCCTTCTCCAAATAAGGGCACCGCCCGGCCTAATCCATAATTAAGCCCTAATCTCCCATATATGACCTAACGAGGGATTAGTCAACCTTATTTAAACACCTAAAAATCTACCAATTATTCAGTATTAAAAACACGATACCACCTATAGTTAACTAGATAGTTCAAATACCTAACAAATCAAAGTTAATTTAAAATTTTCAAACTAACAAGTTATTCAGCGGAAATCTTCTTAAGTTATTGGTGGAAATTATAACATAAGGCCTAACCTATTATGGAAAACCAAGAAATAGAGATCACATGCATATATAAACAAAAGTGGTGATATATATAACATGTGTCTAGTCATATGTTCCTATCACTCAACCCAAAAGTAAAAATAGCATGTACATATAAAATGTATTACAAAAGAATACAAAACGTACAAAAATATGTCGTAGCAGTCCTCCACCTACTCAGAGGGAGTCGCCAATCTTCTCCTCGCCTGGAGTCTGCTACATTTCGGTGATCTCGCACCCACCGTCACAAACTATATGGTGAGTACATGAAATTATTTAAGTAATACTGAGAGACATTGATCCACATTCCCAAACAGGCAACAAGTATCAAATGACATAATTTAGTTAGCAACTATGCTGAAAGAAACATCATGCAAATAGATACTTGAGTTAACCAAATATGAAACTGACTCGAGGCTAAGTAGTAATGGATTAGGGTCGGTCGGTCGTGAGCTACGTCACATAAGTCTTTCCACTACAATTTGAGCTCTGCTCTATATCATTTCATTACAAATTGAGCTCTAGATCATAATTTCAAAAGGTCATACTTACGATTACGCCTTTTCTATTCCAAGTGAATCAGTCGTCACCGGAATGTATACTTGCTAACATACCCGAGTTTTAAAACTCGTCATGCTTACCCAAGTTATTCTTGCGCCAACAAACCCCAAGGTCCGGTTACCCCGTTCGAGGCACGTTACCCCGTGTGTCATGCAAGGTAGTGGAGAAATTCCCTAACATCCCGGAAAGTTTAGCGACCCCCGTATGAAAGCTGAATTTCTATCATCAAATGACCCTAACCACAAGAACGACTTTCACTTTCAATAATGACTCGGTAATATAATCCAAGATATGTAACTGCATATTAATGCACAAAGGACTAGAGTCAAAATAAACAAACTAACCTAATAGCACGCTATATCACTGACTTCCAAACATAACAATCAACATGACAAAGTATAGGAATTGGAATCAATGATAGTATATAAACAACATAGTATGCTATGAGCAACGTGATCAAATGAGAAATAAACAAGGAATAGCATATGGATTTCAAAGGTAAATTCAGTTCGAATAACTAAAAATGAATAAATAAATGGAATGAAATGTAAATAAATGTCTCACTCAGTTTACTTACAGTCCACAACAATTCCTAAGCTATTCGGCTTCTTGTCGCGTCACTATACGCACCCAACACCCCGTAATATCTCCTTTAGGGTCATAACATTTGACAATTTATCAATTTAGATTCAAGATTAATTAAACATTCCTAAATTGGTCGAAATTGAATTTGAGACCAATTTGCCAATTTCGCGCTATTCGAAATTTCAAATAGTTTATTTTTCATAGAAATGTATCAATATCTATTTATTTTGTCGAAATATAATTTTTCGGAATTTTTCCTAATTTTTCTGGAATTTTCCCAATTTTTCCAAAGATTTTTTTCTATTTTTCTCCCATTTTCTGTTTTTTTTTTTTTTTAATTTTTATTTGGGTCTGGCCAGGGCTCTGGGCTCACAGCTCGCTCCCATGGGCCGAGCCCGGCCTGAAGCCCCTGGCCCGCCCAATAGGCGCGCGCGTGCATCTTCTCTCCAACGGACGGGGGACACGATCCCGGTTAGGTTGGAGCAAAAAAAAAAAAAAAAAAAAAATTCTTGAGGAGTTGGGGTTGGCTCCCATCTCCAACCCCAACTGGAGTCGATGGCAGGGGAGACACCACTGTCATCTCCCTCATCACACCTCTCGGCCTCCATGGCCGAACCTTCCATGGAGGCCTTCATGGCCACGACAACAACAACGACACAACCAACAACGAAAATCAACTCACCTTGATCTCCTCTTTGGTCTCGGTCTCTCTCTCTCTCTCTCTCTCTCTCCCTTTTCTCCTTCTTCCTTTCCTCTTTTCGGTTTCTTCTTCTTCTCTGTAAATTTTCTTTCTTTCTCTCCAAACCGACTTTGGGAGATCAAATGGGATAAACTTTAGACTTTGGGGTTCTTTGACTAATAGATATGATTTGGGTTGGTTTAAATGTTAGTCACTCATCTCAAACCACACACGTATCTTGAGACACGTCGTGTGGTCTTCAACACTACACTTGTCCCTTGTGTCACATGTAATAAGTGACTCTAAACATGGACAGACAAGTCTAGAGATGATGGTTTGTGTATCTCAATGTATATCTAGTGAAGCCCATTTAATTTCTCTACTTTAGGCCTATTTACTATATATGTATATGTATTTAAGATGTGGTGTTTGTGCCCCATTTACATTAATTTATTAAGCTTACCCCACGAGCTGCTACCTCGGGCCCACGTTGACACACGACTCGAGGCGCGTCCCCGCTCGTCTCGGTATTTGCATACCCGTAGAATTGACTTAGTAGTCTACACATATACAACACCCAAATATAACATTTACCTCGGCCACCGTGTCTCGGTAGTGACACGTATATCGCTGCGGGTCCCACGTCATGGGTCATTTGGTCCTGATCAACGAATTAAACGTGTATTAATTATTTGGGTCGTGACATGGTCGAATAGATCATCGATCTTGGGCAAGGGATACCTATTCCTGATTGTCACCTGATTCAATTTTCGGTAGTCTATAAACATCCTCATGTTACCGTTTTCTTTCTCACAAATAAGACAGGTGCTCCCCAGGGTGACATACTCGGGTGTATGAAACCCTTCTTTGATAGATCTTCTAGCCGAGCCCTCAACTCCTCGTGCTCTGGCAGTGACATACGGTAAGATTTGCTCACTATAGGCTATGTGTCTAGCACTAACTCAATCATAAACTCTACCTGTCTGGGCGGGGGTAATCTATGTAGATCATCAGGAAAAACCTCTGGGAACTCACGTACTACTGGGACATCCTCAAGTCTAGCCACTGGCCTCTCGTCGGACTCTGCTATCCTTGCGATGATCTCCATATCCTGGGAGGTCGCTAACCTACCACTCGTGATTGGAAGTGATGTCGCGACTCTGGTAAAGGTGAAATCAGGAATTCCTGGTATCTGAAAAATGACGATCTTCTTAAAACAGTCCAACTGAGCGTGGTATGCCGCCAACCAATCCATGCCTAAGAATATATTGAACTCTAGCTAGTCTAATACTCGGAGATCTATAGGTAATTGATGACCACCAACCTCGACTGGACAATCTTTACAAATCCGATTAGGATATATCTTATCCCAACTACCATGTCTTGAGGATAAGGTGGGTGCTAACGCTCTCAGGTGTCAAACCCAACTCTCCTACCATCCGTCCGAAATAAATGATAACGTACTACCAGAATCTATCAATGTACGCATAGTGTAACGGCCCGAAAAGTTGACTTGTGCCATGTGTCAGGTCAAGGTCGTATGTGGGACCCACTCGTCGAAATACGTATGTCCGAATCCAATTTGAGATGATAATGCTAACTATGCGAGGAATTCGGTGAGCCGAAACACGAACGAGGACGCGCCTCGAGTCGCGTGCCGACGTGAGACTGAAATAGTGATTTTATGTGGGTTTAAAATGTACATTGAATATGCCTCGTGATGCGTGTAGCACGAGTATCGAGATTTTGAAATGAGGCGGGTTGGTGCCTCGAGGTGCGCTCTGTTCGGTTGTTGAGTTGCCTCGAGATTCGTGTTGCACGAATCTCGATTACACTTTTGATTTGAAATTAAAAGAGATAATGATAAGGAGAAAAGAAATAATATATATATATATATATATATATATATATATATATATAAAGAATGAGATAAGATTGAAAAGAAAGAAAAAAAAAGATCGGGGAGAGAAGGAGAGGAAGAAGGAGACCACGAGAGAGAGAGATGGCGGAGGCGCCAGCGCGGAGGGACGGCGATCGTGGCGAGCGGCGCGCGGCACGGCGACGCGGGCAAGGCTGCGACTCGGCGAGCGACGGCGCGATGGCGCGATGTCACCGGACGGATGCGCGATTTCGGACGAAATCGCGACGATGCGATGGAGGTGATATTATTTCACCAAGGCGAGTTGTGTTTGCAATGATTTTACGTAAAATAGGCCTAAAATGTCGAAATGGACACCGGGGACTTAGGAGTCGGGTGTCGGGTGCGCAAATCGAGACGCGAGCGATGTTTTGAGGTTCGCGATTTCTCGAGGTAAGTAAACCAGTTAGGGATTTATACAGTATTTCATTTCTCTCCATTAGTTGTTGTTGTGATAGCTTTATTGTTGTTCATCGCTTTGTGATGATAGCTATACGAAAAATTGTTATTGATTGAGTGGGTCCAATGGCAAGTGAGTCACGGTTACTATTTATCTCGCGATATGAGCTCGTATCCGTACGTCGCCGTCGATATCTCCCGATTGAGTGTACGTTGGGGGCTCTTATCAGGGACGTAGATATCTCATAGTCGCAAGGGTTAGGGTTGGGGAGGCATGGGGCTCGCCCCTAACCCGAAAGTCTCTTGGGATTTTTTCTGCGACTCTTACGACCTTTTGGTCGGGACTCCTTGTTATTTGGCCTCACTCATTGATGAATTGTTTACGATCTTGTATATTCATGCGTTCATTATTCCTTTCGTTCTATTTGCATGAATTCGACCGCTTTGGATATCATGAAATGTTGCTTTGGATATTGTGAAATGTTGTGTATATGTCCTATCTTTGGATTTACTTACTGGGCTCGTCATTCTTATGTTTGATCGAGTGCGAGCCGTGAACAGTAGCGAGAGGAAGGCTTCATAGCTAGGTGATTTTTTTTGTATATTTTGTAATTACTCTCCTACGATGATATTTCTTGGGTTCCACAATTAGGTTGCCTAACTCCCACGATCTTTTTGTTGAGTTATTTAATGTATTAGTTGCTTAGCTAAATTTTTAAATCTTGAAAAATACTAATAACTCAACTTAAAATTTTGAAATTACTTGTAATAATGGATTGGAAGGTGACTAGGCTGCGTTGACCTTGCGAGACTGGCTCGGGGGTCACGTAGGCTTAGGCCGGGCGGGGCCCAATTTTATGGGAAATTGGGGCTGTCACATCGCGGTTGGTATCAGAGCCGAAGTTGTAAGTACTCGACTCTTGAAATTAAGACACAAAATCAGCGGAAGTTAGGAATGGTTGAACTTAGAGTGGAACCCTATGATCCTGACTTAAGTCTTCGTTGGGAAGTGAGGAGAGTTGGGGAAACTATTGAATACGATATAACCGTATTTACTCTTGTGTATCACGTGAGACACGATGAGTAAATTGAAAAAAATGTACGATAAATTTATCGGATCTAGAGAAATGGATTAGGTCCAGCTCAGTGGTACAAGTCTCGCAAAATCCGTGGTCTTAAAAAGACGCGGGTTCGAGACTTGGGAGGCGAGAAGAAAAGGGAAAAAGGACGAAGAGCAGACTCTAAGGGAGAAGAGTGTTGAGATGACTTGAGAGCTAACGATTACATCATGCACGGACTCCTTAGCTTTGACGAAAGTTTTGGAGTAGTAGTGTTGGATCAGAAGCCCAAGTAACTCCACTTTAGTGACACTAAGCATTTATAGTCTCAGGGTTGGTGAAGTCGACCACCACCTTTAGGGACTTGTAAATGAATTACGTGTTGAGGTAGAGTCTGCAAATCGTTCTAAAAGTTAGTTGCCACCTAAGTATAAATCATACGAGATTGTACATCTCAAGAATTTTCACCTGCTGAAACGTACATTTAACGCGTTCGAGTGAACGGCTAAGGCGAGGCAGTCTCGCGAGTTTCAACGACATCACTCGAAAAAGTTTCACCGTGGTACGAATCTCGGAGCAGCAAAGGTTTATGACGTCTTGGCCACACCAGATCATATGGGGTCGAGCATCTTATTCGATTTCGTTGTTCGGCGAGACCGATGTCCGGTTGCGCACTAATGGTGGCGTCGATGTGGACGCTCGAGGATTTGGGGCCGAGTTCAAGGATGGAGAAGTACATTCCTCCTATGGATCGGTATGTAACGCTCGAAGAGAATCGATTCTCAAACCATTCGACAAAGGACCAGAGAGTCTTTATGCACGGTCTCTTGGACTCGAATGGTTCTGGGGTAGTGACGACGGCTCGAACACATTATAGGAGGCCTATGAGATGGCCATGGTTGTGGAATGGAGAGTTTGGTTTTGGTCATTTGATCTTATTGTCACAATGAGGTTAGCATCACAATCATAATGTAATTATGCATTGGAATCCTGTATTTGCACCCTCACAGCTCTTTTTAGAAAGGTTAGTTACCAAAGGATGGGAAGATAATACGAATTAATCATTCACCTTAGTTGATAAGTTCTTGGATGCTTTACTATGCGTTACTAAAGGGTTCTTCATTCAGCAATTTGTAAAATTACTTTCTTTGTATGTTTCGTATGGTGGGAAGCAGCATGTTCCTCTATCCCTATTAAAATCTCATGCTCAAAAAGCGATGAAGGACATCTTGAAAAGTTATGTTGATAGAACAGATGTGCAAAGTAGTTGTGATGAACTCAATGGAGAAAATAAAACAAAAAAGAAGGTAACCCAAGTAATAACCAATTCAATGAACCAATTTTTCTTGCATCGAGATTTGTTCTTGAATGTCTTGGTCACCTACCTTTTGAGGTTGTAGTTTTGTTGCTGACGTTTTTGCTTTCGGGACTGAGGGCTTTAACAAAGGAGGCCCCTTTAGTCATGTTACATGCTTGCGACAAAATTAAAGAACGTCTGATGCTTCATGGTATTGGATTTTCTCTTGATATACCAAAACATGTTGCCAATGACTTTTTTTCATGTCCACTGACGCGTCAATGGCTAGTGAGAGCGTGGGAGCACACGCATTGGAGTACCAGTCGCATTCTCGGCATCGTCACATTCAGTGCGAGGGTCTGGAGACGATCAGAGGAAAACGAGGGTTAGACGGTCGTGACAAAGAGAGCAACCTCATAACGTATTGCGTTTCCACCATATACGGCATATATGGCGCCGGTGTTAGGTGGTCTAGCGCAGAGTTACGCTAGTGGATTACAGCAACTAGCACCGTCAGATCCTTAGCATAAGTGCCATCAGAGGGTTGATGGCGAGGGGCGAGAGACGTGGTTAGAGATCCAGTCGAGTGCACAGACATGGACAGTGATCTAGTCATGCACAGGGGCAAGGATATGGACATGTTCCAGTTGGATTGGGATTTCAACGTACCTGTATGGACGTATGGACAGCCAGGTACAGCAGAGCCAGAAACATATTCATGCTATTGCCACGTCAGGTCCGACTACTATCCACCGTAACCTGATACAGGGTACGACGAGTTGGGTTGAGACTCACTCGATCAGAGAGACTAGCAGACAGTCAAATAGACTAATTTACATTCTCGCGGATATACAACAGATATATGTATGTTAGTGACGATGGATCATGATATTAAAATGTTCATTTGTATTCCAATATATGTTGCGAGGATGTTGCCCTGGCATATATTGATGGGAGGAGACAGATGGTGTGTTCTTTGCTTGGAGGTCTCTTGAGGAGCCCAAACCTTGTCGCGGAGGAGCCCAATTTCTACAGAGTAAGATGGGGGTATGGCCTTGGGCTAGTATGGCCTTGGGCGGGTATGGCCTTGGGTCTTCGTTCATAAAACACCATTGTCCTTTGAGACTTGCTTCAATTTCGAGGACGAAATTCTAATTCGTTGGGAAAACTGTAACGGCCCGAAAAGTTGACTTGTGCCACGTGTCACGTCAAGGTCATATGTGGGACCCACTCGTCGAAATACGTATGTCCGAATCCAATTTGAGATGATAATGCTAACTATGCGAGGAATTCGGTGAGCCGAAACACGAACGAGGACGCGCCTCGAGTCGCGTGCCGACGTGGGACTGAAATAGTGATTTTATGTGGGTTTAAAATGTACATTGGATATGCCTCGTGATGCATGTAGCGCGAGTATCGAGATTTTGAAATGAGGCGGGTTGGTGCCTCGAGATGCGCTCTGTTCGGTTGTTGAGTTGCCTCGAGATTCGTGTTGCACGAATCTCGATTACACTTTTGATTTGAAATTAAAAGAGATAATGATAAGGAGAAAAGAAATAATATATTTATATATATAAAGAATGAGATAAGATTGAAAAGAAAAAAAAAGATCGGGGAGAGAAGAGAGAGGAATAAAGAGACCACGAGAGAGATGGCGGAGAGCGCCGCGCGGAGTGGACGCGACTGGCCGGCGCGCGCAGCGGCGGCTCGCGACTCGGCGAGCGACGACGCGATGGCGCGATGTCGACCGGTCGGATGCGCGGTTTCGACGAAATCGCGACGATGCGATGGAGGTGATATTATTTCACCAAACTGAGTTGTGTTTGCAATGATTTTACGTAAAATAGGCCTAAAATGTCGAAATGGACACCAGGGACTTATGAGTCGGGTGTCGGGTGCGCAAATCGAGACGCGAGCGATGTTTTGAGGTTCGCAATTTCTCGAGGTAAGTAAACCGTTAGGGATTTATACAAGTATTTCATTTCTCTCCATTTGCCGTTGTCATTTGTGATAGCTTTATTGTTGTTCACTCGCTTTGTGATGATAGCTATCCGAAAAATTGTTATTCATATGGTGACCAAAAATAATCAACGTACATTCGATTTTTTTGTATAGCTCGCCGAGACGCGTCCACAATTAGGTTGCCTAACTCCCGATCTTTTTGTTGAGTTATTTAATGGTGCGACAACTACTTGTAATAATGGATTGACGCTCGTTGACCTTCGGCTCTGGGGTCCCTCGCACCGGGCCGAAAGCCGCTAGTGGTGGCGTCACGGCTGCCAACCGTGATACACTCACTTTTGTAGTGCCCTTCTTCCGTCTACATCTAAAACATGTGACATTATGCCTATGTCCGAGCCCCGACCCCGCTTGTCCACCGGCCCTATGCCCCCGTCCCCACCACCGCCGACTCCGTCTCGCCTCTCGGCCCCGACCCTGAGTTTGTCTCTGTGGTTGTTGGACTGTCATAACCTGTCGTGGTTGCGCAGGTACAACTGCATGTGCGATGATCGTCTGACCGTCATCATGTCTGCGCCTTTGTCCCCTCTAATCTCTCTGATCGCGATTCCTCTTGCCTTTCCTGTCGACCTCCCCTGGCCTCTATGGCTGTCGTGATGCACTGGAGCGGGGACGGCATCGCTCCACATCAAAATGACTCGTGGGCCAATGCCCTCTCGTAAACTTCCTGTACAGTCCTGGCTCCTGTCGACACAATCGCGCCCTCAATCTCTGGTCGGAGTCCTCGAATAAAGTAGTGGACCTGAAGTCGCTCGATCCCAGCTAGGTTCATCGCAAAAGTAAGCAGGTATTTGAATCTCTCCATGTATTGCAACACCGTCCGGCTACCCTGCCTCAGCGTCAAGAACTCCTCTCTCAGTCTCAGCTGAATCTTGATCGGGATATACTGATCATAGAAGAATTTCTTGAACTCTGCCCAAGTACTCGGCTCTTTGTGGCCAGCTTTGTGCGCGGTCCACCATACTGCAGCATCTCCCTTGAGCATGAATTCGAAAATCCTAGCCCGTATGCTGTCGTGAATCCTCAAAAGTCCGTGAAGTTTCTCATGTGAAATGACTCACTTCCCAGCTATCTCTGGGTCTCCGCCTCCATAATAGTAGCCTGGCTGAAAACGAACGAACTCCTTAATCAACTTCGCCTCATCTGATAAGGAGGACTCGAATGTGATCTCTTGGGGTGGAATCAGTATCGGTGCCACGGCCGGCGTAGTCGATGGTGTCGTGACTGCTAGCAGTATCTCAGTAGTAGTGGTCGTGATGGGGGTCGCCTGTACAGTAGGGCGACAATCGTCTCGCTTACTAGTAGTGGCGGCGGCGAGTGTGGCAGGGGCCGGTGTGGCCGCTCCCTACGCTCGGAGCAATCGAAGAATCTCCTCGAGCTGCAAACTATGGAGTGCGACCATATCGCGCAAGGTCTGATCCGAATCAGCGGGTGTCGAGTCGCTCGTCTGGCCCTTATCATCCGCATGCAGTACTGGCCGTCCATCCATGTCGAATCTGCATATCGCGAATGTGCCGCAAGTCAGCGTCATAATACGTGTACATAAGTATTACAATCAATATATACACATATAAGTCCTAGTACTACCCACTCACTTTGTTTCCCAACTAAAGTTCTAAGTTAGATCTTCGGGTTTCCACATCTAATGTTTGTTGTTAAGTTTTATTCGATTGTGTTAAACTTTCCCTGGTTTGCTGAGAACCGAGGCTCTGATACCAACTGTGACGACCCCAAATTTCGAGGCAAACCGGGCACCGCCACGTCGTCGGACTTGTCACCAAGCCATGCCACATCACTTGCACAAGTGTCCATGACGGCCCACGAACTAATCATCTTATAGTCCGACTTAGTCAATTTTGTCGTTTAAAAGATTATTTTATCGAAATATACCAAGTCAAAGAGTTTTACCACTTAATTTGTTTATTTTGATTCTTTTTAAGTTATTTTTAATAGCGGAAGTCTTAATAATATGTAAATCAATAATATAAACGAGTCTTGCATTAATTAACAACCTATAGGGTGGAAACCCGGCAAAAAGATACCATGTATATCAATAAAGGCAACAAAAGGTATAAGAAGTGTCAATATACATGTATCAGATAACAAGTCTCACAAAATGATCCCCAAAAAGAATGTATATGTATAAATACAAACACCTACGAGTAAGCTAGTGGAGGCGCTCTGGATCAGAGGTAGTCGCCAAGCACCGCCTTCCCCGGTCGTCGTAGGATCTCGCAACTTGCCACCAACAAACAATGACAAGTTCCAGTGAGTAAATCCAAGAGAAATTCAGTTAGTATTTACAAGAAATCCAAGAAAACGGCTACAATTCATGCATATAAAGTAAATGAACGGGAATGTAAAACATGAATATAAGTCGTGAGATAATCAAGAATATGGAACGCGAGTGTGGTGTATAGTCGAGAGCTTGGGACGTAAATACTAAATGAGAAGGCCCTGGAGGTAAGGAAATCCACACCCCTCTTCATGGTCGAAATGAAGAACTCGTTGGTCGGAAAGTAGACTTCCGTAACGACCCATTTTATTAATGTCGTTAATTATCTTAAATTTACCGTTAAGGATTACTTGTACGTGCGTTTTGTTTTGATATTTTGATTCTTTTGGGAACTAGGGAGTAACATGACATTGTACATATATACCTTATATGGTACGGTCGTCTACCTCTATACATAGTACTTTTCGTAGTTTTTTTCCACAATAGGATTTGTTTAATTGATTATTAATACTTTTTGCATTTAAGTACGACTTCAGCTGAATATGTCATTTATACACTGTACACACAAGTGGATACAAATTTCGAGACAGAAAAAAAGGACGGCAGTGCCGTACATGTGTAGTAGGGCCGGTGGCAAGGAGTACACGAGACACGTCACTCGGGAGACGAGGCCGCCACACTTCGCCCAACGCCTCGAGGAGAGGAAATTTGTGACGGAGAGGTGAGCCCCCACGTCAACTCGCTCTCGAGATCATCGACTCGCTGAGAGAAATCTCACGCGTAGTCTAAGGTATGCCCAACACCGTAGCAACAATCAGATCATCATCAACGAGAAAGCCGGAAAGGGGTCACACCGTCCCTTCGACCATACACAGACACACACAGGAATAGAGTAAACATGCAAGCTGAACTGACGAAAAGTAATGTGACAAATAATTTACAAGGAAAATAAGTAAATCTTAAGCTGATTTTCTCGTTGGTTTACTCACCTCAAACAATCGCAAATATCTTTCCAAAATATCCCGCTAATGCCTCGAGATATGCGTCTGATACTCGACTATAGTCTCCTAAGTCCCTAGTATCCAATTATATCACTTTTGTTATTTTAGAGTCACATTAAGTGAATTTTTAATGTGTGACCAAAAATTTGAGATTTTGTTTCAAAAAGTTTAATTTCTGCACACTTTTCGAGTTATACTAGGGTGCCGATGCCCCAAAAAGCCTAAAAAATTACCTTTTTATATTTTCCCATTTTATTATATTTTTCTTGATTTTTCTAGATTTTTCCATAATTTTCTAGCTATTTTTCCTATTTTTTTGATATTTATTTGATTTAAAAATGTATTTTATTTAACTTTTTTGAAAATTTTAATTAATTTAAATTAATTCAGGGGTGGGTTGGGCCCGAACCGGGCCCGGTTTCGCCTAACCGGCCACCGGTCGAGTCCGGCATTTCGGCACGACCCACCATTGGGCCTGGGCCACCCAACCTAACTGGGCTTGGGCAACCAAGCCCGGCCCGCCTGGCTGCCCATCCCTCTCCTTCCTCACGAATCGCCTCTGGAGAGACCGATTTCCTTTTTTTTAAAAAAACAATCAATAATAACAACAACAACCACAAAAACAACACCAACAACAACCACCCAACAACACCATCACCATTAAACTCTAAATTTCTCCACAAAAAGTTAACAAAAATTGACACACTCACCTCGATTCGGAGATCTTCGCGAGCGTCACCAAGTGGAGAGAGCACCGCAAAAGATGTGCGACTGAGTTGAGAGAGTGATGGAGAGCTTGGTGATAAGGAGTTGGAAGAGGAGAAGAAAATGGGGTGGAGAAGAAGAGCTCGGGTAGAGAGAGGAGTGAGTGAGGAGAGATATTATTTTTTTGTTTGATTTTGGAAAGGATAGAGAAAAAGTGAGTGATGGGTTTAAGTATGGTGATTGGATAGGTGATGTGATGGGATGTGTGATGTGACAACTAAATCCCATACTATCTCATACACCCGCGTTATGCGCACACCGCGACGTCGTACACTCTCGTCACTACACGCGCACAACGCGACCAAGTGTAATTCTTAATTAGCGCGACGCAAATTACTAAATAATAGTAAAATAAATAAACACGCACCACACAAAAATAACAAATTTTACCTCGTTAGGCGTGCTCTAGACTTTTCCGCGACATCCACGTGGGTCTGAGCTTAAGATCATAATCTGTAATTTGTCAGTTAATCGAGATTAATTAAAGCGGGTCGTTACAGATCTAAATCACCCAGTATCCAAATTATCTGACTACTCCGGGTTCGCTTCGAGTTGCACACTACATAGGTGCTCCAACTTTGACATTTCTATTGTTTTAAAAGGAAAATGATTTAGTGACTCGTTTTGAGACACTCAGAATGGACATTCGGTTGTTGGTGTTCATTAATTTGCGCATCAATGTATGTGCGCACATAAGACTAATGTATATTAAATGGACCCCAACAACCGAGTGTCCCAAAAGGTCACCCTAGCAAGGGATAGAAATGGGGTGGATATTGAGAAAGTGGGGTGTATCCAGCGGACCGGCGTCACATATCCTTTCATTCTCGACTTGCGCATCATTAAATATCGGACGATCCAGATGCTATAGATTCATTACTCCCCGATCATCGAAGCTCGTTCAAACGTTCAAGTTTTACAAACCCTAGATCAGAAGGCGAGAGTTGGAGAAATCAAGAGAAGCAACAATGGCTGCCAGAATCGCTGCTCGATACGTTTCCAGAAGGCTCTCGAGCGGCGGCAAAATCCTCAGCGAAGAAGAAAAGGCCGCGGAAAACATTTACATCAAGGTCCGTTTTCGGAATCAAATCATTGTGATGAGTTGAATCTGTTAGGTTTTCAATCTCGCGTTTTTGCGGTTCTAGGTTAAGAACTTCGATAGGTTTACTGTTGAAATGTTACATTATTGGCGAAATTCCGTATAACATCTCCGAATTTAGTTTTGTGATCAGACTCAGTTTATGAGGTTCAAATTGGTTAGAAGAATTTTGTTCTGACGTCAAGGCCAACGACTTTTGCGTGACCGATTTAAATTTCTCGGCATTGCCTAGACATCATTGCAAGACCATGAAATTCAAATGTAAATTGTTGTCTCTCCTATAAAAAAAATTATAAGATTTTAGGTTGGCAAGTTATATTATTTATTTGAACTCATTTTAAATCGAGCAAAATGGAAGAGTTTGATTCATGTTGCCGACCCTAACTAATTTGAGATTGAGGCTATAGCAGTGCAATTGTACTGTAGTAAATTTTAAATGATATTCAGATTTAGGACTTGGAAAATTTAAAGTACCTCTTGTTTTATTTTATTAAATGTATCTCTATTATCTATTTATTTGAAGCGACCATACGAGAAATAAACTCCACCTATGTAGAACACTATTTGCGCTACATAGCCGGTTTCAAGTCCGGATAAAGAGGACTCTGACGCCCATTTTTCATATCGAAAAATGGATAAGGGAGGTCCCAAACCCATTTTTCATACTCGAAAAGTGAGGTAGGGAGGCCCCAAGCTCATTTTCCATTCTTGAAAAATGGAGAAGGGTTACGATAAGTTGACAGCCAGCGTAAAACTTTTGTCACTTTTTATGAAATGGATCAAACACATGAAGTGAATGTTAAGGTGGTAAAACAACAACAATTACATTAAATGAACGTAGTAGAAATAGGGATGCTTAAGTGGATGTGTGGTAAAACTCGTAAAGATAGAATAAAAAATATAGAAATTCAAAGACAAGTAGGAGTAGCACCCTTGACACAAATTAGGGAAGGGCGGTTGCGATGGTTTGGTCACCTGCAAAGACGGCCTACAAATGTCTCCACTAGAAAACTTAACTCAATAGAAACTATAGAAGCTCGGCGAGGTAGGGGTAGACCAAAGTTAATATGGGACGCATTAATTAGGGGGGATTTGAATGGTTTGGAAAGCTCACCATCAATTGCACTTAATCGAGCACAATGGAAAAGTTTGATTCATGTAACCGACCCCAATTAATTTGGGACTGAGGCTATATTGTTGTTGTTGTTGACCATGCGAGAAATAAAAGCCAAGTTTAAAGCATACTAGCATAGTTGTCAATTGCTTCTAATCTATCCTTTTTTTCTAAGCGTGCATCATTCACCCTTTATCTAATCAGAATGCTCAGATGTCTTATGGAATGCCGAATTAATGTATGAAAATGAGTCAAGTTACTTTAAGAATTGTGCATGAATAATTGTATAAATGTTAATTCCTTGTTTGATGTGCATTTTATGATCGTTTTATAAAAAAATTGTAACTAGATGCACACCATCAATTGCACTTAATCGAACACAATGGAAAAGTTTGATCCATGTAGCCGACCCCAATTAATTTGGGACTGAGGCTATGTTGTTGTTGTTGTTGTAACCAGATGCACACCATTGTTGCATGTTTCGAGTCACTTATTATTATCCAGTTGTAAAGCATTAACTCAATAGTAGGCATTTATTTGAATATGGAGTGAGGCATTGAAAATCGTTGTGCCATGTGAACTCGTTGAAAATTTTGATTACTTCTACCACCTTAAAGTTTGAACTTATAATTTCTGATGTAATGACAAGTATCTCTAAATATCTAGAAGCAAAGCTTCATACTTAGCAGTTGCTTCACATTGTTAATTTCATGTGCAAATTCTCGATCTGCAAATAAACTCAAAGTAGAGAAGTCATCAATATTTTGGCTTTATTAATATTCTTTTCGGTGGTGTTGGGTTTTTTAGGAGTTTCTTCAATTTGTATGGACATGTGCACCATCTCTTAAACAATTTCGCGTTGGCTGTCTCATTTTTAGTCTGCAGTGCAATTCCAGTATTCGACTTGTGTAGGATGTCCAAATGTGATCATAGCAAGATTCTTAAGTGCCGATTATAAATTTCATAAATTTTAGCTTAGAAATTTGTGAATGGTTAGTAAGAAATTGGTTTACCTTTGACTTTCTTTTTCTCTTATTCTTTTTTGTGCCTTCACATTGTATGCAACTATATTATTTATGTGTGATAGCTGGTGATGTCTATGAAAGATATATTTGTGATTGCACTCTATTATGAATGGAATAGAATCACGTGAGGTGTTCTTCTTCTTTGATAACTATGGGTATCCCCTAGCCTTTTGGCCGGGCATCTTATACCATTTGGGGCCCCAACCTCATGATTCATGGCTAGGAAAGATAAAAGGATTAGATCCAATGACCAAGTTGTCATGAAACCCATTTTAGCATTGTTACCACCACAATAATTCAATTGGAGGCACAGAAGGCGTGCTGTTTATGCTTTGATACAAAACGGAACATGTGTTGATGCTGTCAGCATTAAGATAGCTGACCCTTGTTTTTATTGTGAGCTTTCCTGAAGAAATGTTTACTTGCAGAATATTGAGACCAATTCTGTAATGAAGTTAACTGGATTGAAGTATGATGGATTGACATAAGCCATTTCTCAGGATATATGCTGACACAAAGGCAGAATGTGTAGAAGAGGATCCAATTTGAGTTTGTTCTTTGATTTATATTATCATATGGATTGATGGAGTAGCTGACCCTTGTTTTTATTGTGAGCTTTCCTGAAGAAATGTTTACTTGCAGAATATTGAGACCAATTCTGTAATGAAGTTAACTGGATTGAAGTATGATGGATTGACATAAGCCATTTCTCAGGATATATGCTGACACAAAGGCAGAATGTGTAGAAGTGGATCCAATTTGAGTTTGTTCTTTGATTTATATTATCATAGGAATTGGGCTACCTTTGATAGGATGAAGGGTTTCTAGTTTCTACTACAGTTATTGATGCTTGCATGTCTTTACTGCTTCTGTTTCTTTTTAATTTCAGCTTTCAATTACTCTTTTTTCTGATCCAAGAAAAAAAAAATCAGCTTTCAATAATTCATATGGATGCAACACAAGCTCTCTCTATTATTGCTTGCTTGTTTTAGCTTCTCAAAGACTCGTGTTGCATTTAAATTTGCAGAAAATGGAGCAGGAGAAATTGGAGAAGCTTGCGCGTAAGGTATTGCTACGTTTATCTGTGTTTTAGTGACTTTGCTATATTCTTTTGTTCTGCTAGTTTTATTAGCACTAAATCGAGTGCAATGGAAGAGTTCGATCCATGTAGCCGACCCCAACTAATTTGGGATTGAGGCTTTGTATGCTTGTTTTATTAAAACACTCAGATTGTTTGGAAAGGGAAAAAAATTATCTGGCTTCGCTCATGCAAATTTCAGAAGAAGAAATTGAGTTCGAGTGGATTTAATTATTGGGTTCCCTACCATCTTACTCACCTGGCTAGTTGGCAATTTCGAAATGTAAATTACTCCGAGTATTGGTCAGGAATCCACATCTATAGTAATGGTGATTTACGGATTGTGCATCTTGACAACATTGACTAGGGTTCTTATGTCTAGTCAATGTAGTCATTGAACCATATGTTCAACACCAAGTTTGGAATTGGGGACATTATATTTGCTAGTATGCCTCAGTTTTGATGCAATTCTGTGAAAGTGTCTTTCATTCACAGAAATCATCCACAAAACACTAGTTCATGCATGGTTCTGTGATTTCAGGGCCCTAAGCCAGAAGAAAACCCAACACCAAGCTCTGCAGGGCCAGCAGTCGATGCTAAACCAAGTGGCACATCTTCGACTGCTGGTGTTTCAACTGATAAGAACAGAAACTATGGGGTTCTCGCTGGTGTTATAACTGGACTCGCTGCGCTAGGATGGTACCTCAAATCTAGCTCCAAGAAGCCAGAAGTACAGGAGGACTGAGTCGCAGGACATGGGGCAACATTATATACTCAAGAAATGCAGGTTTTTCGCTGCTAGACCACCTATTTTTTTCCTTACCTCAATTACCTGAGGGGCCAAGTATCATTGTTTAATAATTCTTGTTTTTGTTTGTCCAAAAATTTATGTGGTGCGGGTGGTCCTAAGCTGCCTGCAATGGAGCTTGAAATTTTCTTCATTGTCCAATGTTAGTTTTTCTTTGAAGCAACTTCATGAAGGGATTATATGAGTTGGAGAAACCAAATTGCGGAGTTGTTCACTGGTTACATATGACTTAGTAAAATAAATGAGCCCTTTTGACACCAAGCCTGTGTTTACCTGCTGATGGTTTGTTTTGTTAACTGTGTTTTAAAAACCTGAGAGTGGTTGAAGTCTAGAGATTGATTCATGGGGCCGAACTTGGGACATTGTTGTCGTTGTCATTTCTTTTAGCTTGGGAGTTGGAAGTAGCTAATAGGAAGCCTGAATGGGAATCTCAAGCGTAGATGGGGTTTCTGAAATGCTCTTTTCGATACATAGATACCATTGCATTTTAGTTTGGAAAACCTGGCAACTCCATTTAGCAAATCAGTCCTATAAAATACTACTTTTCTTTTGAAAAAATAGAAATTTCATTAATCTCAATAACTTTCTATACATTCAAAGGAACATGATGAGATATATAATCAATCACCGTAGCTAATTGATTCGTTGATTCCAATTTCTTTAAAGAACATTCAACCGCTATAAGGTTGATCTTCAAGAACTGCGACTATAACAATTGAATAGTTCGACAATGACTATTCTTTTTGACAATGACAATGATTGTACACAGATACATTACTTTAACCAAAATGAAAAGTAAATTTCAACGAGGGAAAACAATCTAAACCTTCTAACAAAGGAAGGAAACAACTACTTATAAAATAATACTTAATGATAATAGTACCAACTTCATAAATGCAAATCCACATAGTTTTTCGGAAGGATGTAGATGTAGAGAAGTGAATGTTGCCAATGATAAAATTGGTGGCAGCAATGAGAATGAAACTAATCATCTCAATATATCTTAGCTCGGTGGTTCAAAAGAAAGAATCAGAAAAAAAAATCAGAGAACAAAAAGTAGGTTGTGAGCCACCCATGTGTACTTCGGGTTCCCCACCAATCCTTTAATACCGTACTTTTTTTATACTAGAAAACCAGTAATTGACCTATGAGCAAGTGGCCCAATTAGAACCAGAGTAACCTTTGAGAAAGAAATCAGATAATGCATAGAAAATAACCCCTCATACCAGTGCATTTTTTTTTTTAAAAAAAAAAAATTTAGCCGGAGTCGACCTTCCTAACCTTGTCATTTAGTAAATAATGTCTCGTCCGTTTTACTAAAAATCTTTTGGCTCATCCAGGTGCACCTTTTATGCATTGAAGAACCCAATGAACGACTTTTTTTGACATTGTGTATACACTCTCTTAACTTAAGTCTCACTCACTTACCCCATCTTAAACTTTGAATTGAGTATCATACAATACAAAAAAATGTGGTGACCTAAGTTCAAATTATCTAACAAGTTTTTTAATGCCTCTTGGTCTTAGATCCAATGAAGGAATTTTTACAAAAATACTAATGTTTTTAGTTTAAATCCACAAAATAGGGTGGTGTTTTTTTTTCTCCAGAGTAGGCAATAGCGCCTTTTCAAAAGGCGCTATTGCAGCCACGTGGACTTTTTGCTGACGTGGACGGTCCACGTGGACTGCCCTTACACATATAGGGTTTAGGGTTTAGGGTTTAAGGTTTACACAGATAGCGCCTTTTGAAAAGGCGCTATCTGTGTAAGGGCAGTCCACGTGGACCGGGTTACACGGATAGCGCATTTTCAAAAGGCGCTATCCGTGTAACCCGGTCCACGTGGTCATCCTACATGGACATCGGCCGACCGAATAGCGCCTATGGATTGTACGGGTTGTCCGCCTCGCGATACGCGCTATCCGTGTAACCCGGTCCACGTGGTCATCCTACGTGGACATCGGCCGACCGAATAGCGCCTATGGGTTGTACCGGTTGTCCGCCTCGCAATCCGCGCTATCCGTGTAACCCGGTCCACGTGTTCATCCTACGTGGACATCGGCCGACCGAATATCGCCTATGGGTTGTACCGGTTGTCCGCCTCGCAATCCATGCAAACATCATGCACGTATCCCGAGGTGGCAACTCATACCGGGTTACACGGATAGCGCGTATTGCGAGGCGGACGGGTACAACCCATAGGTGTTATTCGGTCGGCCGTACAACCCGTAGGATGACCAACCCGTGGCGTTATTCGGTCGGCCGATGTCCACGTAGGATGACCACCACGTGGACCGTCCACGTCAGCAAAAAGTCCACGTGGCCGCAATAGCGCCTTTTGAAAAGGCGCTATTGCCTACTCTGGAGAAAAAAAAAGTGCACCACCCTATTTTGTGAAATAAAATGTAAATGTGCCCTATTTTTTGAAAAACACCTCCAATGAAGTCTCATGTGGGATAACTTGTCAAAGGTTGATAATATCTCACTCATTCCAATTGGCTAGTACCTAAAATTTTTAATTATTTATCATTAATTAAGGATAAAGTAATGGTTAAGTATCTTCTTTGTCTAGCCCCCGCTTCTTTCTTCCTCTAAAACCTTAAATTTTTACTTATTCTCCTCCATGATTTTTTATCAAGAACCATCGCCGATCAAAAATTCGATCCATATTTTTGATCGGCGATGATTTAATCACATTTTTTGCACTTTATTCATCCAATAAGCTGCATATCTAACCGAGTTTGTGAAGATTGGTTCCACCCTTGTTGCAGTACATCTTCCTCAACGATTGTGCGTGGATTTATGCGGCAGCTAAGTTGTTTTTTTTTTTTTTTTTTTTTTTTTTATTTTCAGTTAGTTTGTCTTCCTTTGTTGGAAGTCTTAGGTTTTACTTCCCTTGTTGGAAGTTTTGCTATTTGCTATTTCGTTCTAGTGGTGTTTATGCATTGTCATGTGTTTAAACGTTGTAGACAACAGTCTTTGATGTCGTACTGTTTCAATTTCACAATCGCATTCACAGTCAAATTAATGACAATTCTTTTAAATAAATAGCATTAACAAATCAATGTGCTTTTTGATTATTTGTATATATGGTCATGTATCGAGCCATGAATGATTAACGAAATTTTTATTTTTCTTGAAAAAAAAGGATAAAGTACTAATACACTTTTGATGTAATGACCCATTACCTTAAGCAGGTGATTATGTTAATTCGAAAGTTAATTAACCCGTGTTAGACTCGTGATTAAGCCCGACTTGTATTGAATAACGTGCTTGTGGATTTGCATGATCGTAGTGTGTTTGCATGGCTTGTATTATTAATTATGGAAATAATTGAATTTATTGGCCTATAATTGAATAATTGACAAATTATGAGATGCCTAATACCGTGTGTGGGTCAAGGGTAACGCACATGAGTCATGGGGTAGCGTACACGCCCAAGTGAACTCGTTGGCGCGCACGAGGAAATTATAAATGCATGAATATATATGCGCGAATATATATTTATATATAATTGTATATATAAATATATATTGAAAATGAATAAATAATTAATAATTGGTGGCGCCTAGTGACACGCGGGGTCGAGAGTGACACGTGTGGGATGTACAGTAGTGTGCAAGCTCGAAAGTGGTCGTTGGTACGCTTAACGAATTTATGAGCGCGAAAATACATAAGTGTATATATATATATATATATATACATATAGGTTAAGTATATCTTATATATAATGCAATGCCCCCTAGAATCATCTTGAAGCCAAAATAGCTTTATTGACAAAAGTACCCATCAATGTTAACATTTGATTGGATGAAAAAATCTTTGAAAAAATAAAAGTATAAGTGTTTAAGTAAATCCGACTTAACTAAAAAATGGGGATTTAAAAGTAATAGTCATGGAGAGAGAGAGAGAGTGATATATATAACCGTGTAATAGTTATCTTTTATTTTTTGGTGGATATGAGTAGTTATCTTAATTGAATCTTTTGGTTTAATTAGCCAAGTTGCTAGAAACATTAACGTACGTAGCACGTGCCCTTCCACGAGTAAATATATATACATAAATCCTAAAGTTTAAATTAAATTAAATGTTAAGCTTGAATTCACCTCGAGATATGCGTAGCGTGAGAGTCCAGGAAGTGAATCATTTGTATGTTGGTGAGTTGAGAGATTTTCCACGCCTCAAGATGCGTGAGACCACATCTCAAGGAAAATAATGTGATTTTAATCCGAGTTAAGGAGGCAATAGGTGAAGGACTTGCCCGGGGCGATTGCGAGAGCTGATAGTCTTGTGGACTTTAAGACTAGTTCTTCCACGAGCGAGGGGAAGAACAAGGAAAAGAAGCCGTTCAAGGACCACTACAAGAAGGCGAGAAGAAACCCTTCCCTCCTAAGCAAGTGAGCTTGAAGCCAGCCTCGAAAGCAGATATGAAGCCCCAACAAGTTCCTCACACAAGGGTTGCTTCATTTGCAACGGCCCTCACAGGGCACGGGACTGCCCAAAGAAGGAGAAAATCTCGGCCTTGATCGCGAAAGATTATGGCCAGCCCCGGATGAACCCACTGCAATTGTTGAATGCCATTCAACAAGCCAAGAAAGGCCATTCGGAGGGGCTTATGTATGTTGATGCGGAGGTGAACCAAAAACGAGTCTTGGCAATGGTGGATTCAGGAGCAACACATTCATTTGTGGCGGACCACATGGTGGAAAAGCTGGGATTGGACCTTGTTGAGAATTCCAGTCGAATGAAACCCGTGAATTCGGAAGCAAAGCGAATTCAAGGTATGACATCTAATGTGAATCTTAAGGTTGGATATTGGGAGGGAAAGATCAACCTCATGGCAGTTCCCGTGGATGATTTTGATGTCATCCTAGGGAATGACTTTCTACATTTGGGGAGCATTGCCTTGATGCCTTTCTTGAAGGGATTGTTTGTGATGAACAAGTCTCATCTTTGCTTTGTTCCGCAGCTAACATAATTTCAGGGAAATAAAGTACAAAGTTGTCCCATCTTTCAGCCATTCAAGTGAAAGATGGACTAAGGATGGGTGAACCAACATACCTAGCGGCTTTGGTGGAGACTAAGGCATGCACGACAAAGAAAAGTCCCCGATGCGATTCCGAGGAATCTTGGAGGACTTCGGTGATGTAATGCTGGCTGAGTTGCCGAAACAATTACCCCCCACAAAGGGTAATTGACCACGAGATTGAGCTGATCAGTGGCTCAAAAACCCCAGCACAAGCCCCTTACAGAATGGCTCCAAAGGAGTTGGAGGAGCTGAGGAAGCAGTTGCAGGAGTTGTTGGAGGCTGAATTTATTCAGCCATCCAAGGCACCCTATGGAGCACCAGTCTTGTTCCAGCGAAAACACGATGGATATCTTCGGATGTGCGTGGACTACAGGGCACTGAACAAGCTGACAGTGAAGAACAAGTACCTTATCCCGTTGGTGGCGGACTTGTTCGATCGGCTATCCAGTGCAGCCTACTTCACAAAGTTGGACTTGAGGTCGGGGTACTACCAAGTCCGAATTGTAGTTGGAGATGTTCCTAAGACGACCATGGTGACTAGGTATGGATCATTTGAATACTTAGTCATGCCATTTGGCTTGACAAATGCCCCTGCTACATTCTGTAATTTAATGACGATGTACTGAGGGAGTTCATCGATCGGTTTGTGGTAGTTTATCTTGACGATATTGTAATTTATAGTCAGAACCTCCAAGATCATGTGGATCACTTACGGATGGTTTTGACTACTTTGAGGGCTAACCATTTGTATGTAAAGAGGGAAAAATGTGAGTTTGCTGCGCAAACAATCTCTTTCCTTGGTCATGTTGTAGGCCGAGGCAAATTACAGATGGATCCAGAGAAGGTGCGGGCGATCATGGAGTGGCCAAACCCCACGAAGGTCTAGGAGTTGCGGTCATTCCTGGGTTTGGCGAACTACTATCGGCGGTTCGTGGAAGGCTACTCAAGGAGAGTGGCACCGCTGACATATATATTGAAGAAGGATCGGGCTTGGGCATGGACGGATCGATGCAACCAAGCCATGGCAGAACCGAGGCAGGTAATTGCCTCTGAACCAGGATTGGGACTGCCCAATTTTGACATACTTTTCGAAGTGCATACTGACGCATCGGATAGAACATTGGGGGCGGTACTTATCCAGGAGGGACACCACATTGCCTTCGAAAGCAGGAAGCTGAAGGAAGCAGAGCAGAGGTACCCGACTCACGAGAAAGAGATGCTGGCTGCGATTCATGCTATCCATCTTTGGAGGCATTATCTGTTAGGAACTAGTTTCGTGGTGCGGACAGACAATGCGGCGATCACCTACTTCATGAGTGAGAAGAAGCTCAATCAGAAGCAGGCAAGGTGGCTGGATTTCCTAGCAGAGTTCGATGTTCAGTTCGAACATAAGCCTGGAAGGCTTAACTCAGTCCCGAACGCTCTTAGTTGCAAGGTGGTGGCTGAGATGGTGGCAGCAGCGGTGAGGCTGGAAAGCGAATTCCTGCCTCGCATCAAGGAGGAGACAAGCAAGGACCCTGTTTGTTCAAAGATGCTAAAGTTAGTGGCTGAGGGGGTCACTCGGAGGTTTTGGTGCGATGATGGAGTCATTTATGCAAAAGGGGGACGTCCATATGTCCCTAATACTGGCGGACTAAGGCGACTACTTCTAAGGGAGACACACGATGTTCGGTGGGCTGGGCATCCGGGCATGGAGCGCACTTATGCCCTCTTATCACGATCGTTCTTCTGACCTAAGATGGAGGAGGACGTAGATCAATATGTGCGCACTTGTCTTGTGTGCCAGCAAGACAATACAGAGAGGAGGAAGGCACCAGGGTTGCTGGAGCCTTTACCTGTACCAGATAGACCTTTTCAGAGTATATATATGGGTTTCATCACTGGTCTTCCTTAAGTGCAGGAAATGACTAACGTGCTGGTGGTGGTGGATCGATTCTCAAAGTATGCTACGTTCATAGCTGCTCCGAAGAATTGCGATGCAGATCTAACTGCGGAGTTGTTCCTGAAACATGTGGCAAAATATTGGGGGATACCGGAGGACATTATCAGTGATCGAGACGTTCGGCTCACTGGAAGGTTTTGGGTTGCCCTGTTCAATTTTTTGGGTTCGGAGTTGAAATTTTTTCGACAGCAAACCATCCCCAAACGGATGGGCAGACGGAGAGGATCAATGCATTGCTGGAGGACTACCTCAGACACTATATGAATGCAAATCAGTCCAACTAGGTGGATCTACTTGATACAGCCCAATTCTGCTACAACCTTCACAAAAGCTCGGCTACGGAGCTGAGCCCATTCGAGGTGGTGACAGGACAACAACCGGCTACTCCACATGAGGTAGCCAAGTCAAAGTCGATGGGATCGAGTCCAACGGCTTATCGCTTTGCGAGGAATAAGCAGGAGCTGAGGGAGGCAGCTCAAGACAGTTTGGCCAAAGCTGTCCGGATGATGAAGAAGTATGCTGACCAGAACAGAAGACCCTTGGAGTTCCAGGAAGGGGACCTAGTCTTGTTGAAGCTTACTCCTCAGATACCGAAGAAGTTCAACAAGAAGGAGACGCACAATGGCCTGGTACAGCGATATGAATGACCATTTGAGGTGGTCAAGCGAGTTGGGAGGGTGGCTTATCGCCTTAAGCTACCAGAAAGGTTGAAGATACATCCTAAATTTCATGTCAGCTATCTTAAACCTTTCCACTCTGATGAGGCAGATCCAGGGAGGAGCACAGCGAGACGAGCTCCATCCTTAGTACGAAAGGAGTTTGCGGAAGATATTGAGCAAATTCTAAGCCACGAGACGCGTGGCCAAAGCAAGAAAAATAGGCGAACTTTTTACTTAATCAAGTGGGTTGATGTTGAGGAACCTACTTGGGAGCGAGATACTACTCTGTGACAGTTTGAGAATGAGATAGCAGACTACAGAAGCGGCAGCAACCGAGCAGTTCGATGAGGGCATCGAACATTTCGGCGGGGGGATGTTTGTCACCCCCTCGATAGCATGACCCGAGTAGGCTGGGCTGGGCAGCGAGAAACCTAGCAAATAGCCGAGTTCTGGAGGGCTCGGATGGTTCCATGAGGTTTGGTTGCGGGATAGCATGCGGAACAGGTGAGGCAGCGCAAAGGCAGCGCACCTAGCCACGTTGCCTGGGCGCAGACGAGGTTGCGCCTAGGCACGGTGCCTGGGCGCAGACGACGTTGCGCCTTGGCACGTGCCTTGGCGCAGGCATGGGCAAACCTTGGCAGGTTCCTTGGGCACGAGCAAGGCAAGTTCCTTAGGCAAAGAGCAAGGCCGCGCCTTGACAAGTTCCTTGGGCACGCGCAAGACAAGTTCCTTAGGCAAAGAACAAGACCGCACCTTGGCAAGTTCCTTAGGCACGAGTAAGGCAGGTTCCTTGCGCACGAGCAAGGTCGCGCCTTGGCACGAGCAAGGTCGCGCCTTGGCACAGGCAAGGCATACCTTGGCAAGGGTTGACAAAGCTTGACTTGGGCGTTGACCAAGTCAAAGTACGCTTGGTCTCATTTCTTGATGTTTCCTATTGGAGCTGAAGAAACGGATTAACATCTACTATAAGGAGAGGTGGTCTCTCATAGGGGCGGCATGGGCACAGGAGCAAGGAATACCCTCGAGCATGCCTTGGGCACTATGTCAAAGCAAGACCCACGGACCCATGGTCCGAGCCACCTCGAGCCAGTGGGACTCGATCGAGTCCCGGCTAACACCCAGGGTGCCTGGGCACAGCCAGACACCATCGAGCAGTCCCTGTCCCTAAGAGAAGCATAGACCAAGTCCCTTGAGGCGTGGATGGACCGAGTCAAGGCGGTTCTAGGCGGTTGGGTAACTACCTTGGTCATGGCCACTGGCATGACCAAGGCACGTCCAAGAATGTCTCGAATACATGGAGCATGTGCTAATTGACCAAGCAGTTGAGGCGGTTATTGAACCAGGTGGCAGGAAGGGAACAAGGCAGTTAGGTAACTGTCTTGACCACAAGGGGAGTGAGGTTTTACTTAGTCTATGAATCGATGTAATCAGGACATGTGTCCTAGACGGTTATGTAACTACTTGTTGGCTGATCTATAAAGCCATGGGCTCTAGGCTTGGGGAAGCATAGAGTATCAGTGTTGTATTCTCATTGAGAGCTTAGTAAAACGTTTCTTTGTTGCTATTGCTTGTTGTTCATCTACTTTGAGTATTGGTAGTGCTGAACTAAGGTGGCCCTTAGGCACTACGGGTTGGGTTGAGAGAGAAAAATTTCCTTAGGGTAAACCCCTCACTTAACGGCCCGTGACAGCTAGCAGAGGAGCAATATGCATAAGTCCCTTTTGTGATTGGTTCAAAAAAACGTACAATATCAAAAATGTAATCGATAGATGGATGGCTAGATCATACATCGTATGATGAGAAAGAAATTAAAGAAACGAAAAGCACATATCTAAATAGGCGACTGCTCAGCAACATGAATGGGCAATTGTTATAGCAACTACATTGTAAATATCCTTTTGGGTGAGGGTGGAAGGATATGGAGGAGCTTAATAGGTGATAAGACAAAGTTAATCAAAATAGCAGTTCATTGATACAATGAAAAAAAAAACCTCCCAATGCACTACTTTTGTTCAACAAAAGCAATTAGACTGCTTAATTGGCTCCAGTCGGTTTAGTTTATTAACTCTTATCTTCAATTTATATTTGCAAAACCAACATGTTAATTGGCTCCGATCAGTTTTCAATTCAATTAGTTGCTAATTTAATTTAAAGCATAAACCAAAGAAAACTGAGCTAACCAACTGTAGATACATTCATGCACAAGCTCAATAAGCTAATATGTCAACCTTCCTCCACTTAACTCTATTATTTGGCTTTAAGAGGATGCACTAGTTCTTCAACATGGACTGCATCTCTTGGTCATGTTCCACACTTCAAAACTTTGTTTCTAATCATCAAAGCTTCCATGGCTTTAAGAGATTAACTTAGGAATACAACAATTTAAACCCAAGAGTTTCAACGATTTAAACCCAAGAGTTCCTCACCAGATACCGGCCTTGCTTGAGTGCTACTCGCCGGTAGTAGTCTGTTGGGAGTCCGAAGTATGGCACTAGTCTGACTCTAGGCTCTAGGAACACACACTTTGAGCTTTCACTATTACATATACATGCGGTGAGCACAGTTGCCTGTTTTTATTTCCGCATGTTTATTTAATAGTTTTGTTTAAATTCCAGTATTTACTTTCTGTATTGCTCACTTAATTTCCTTGGGAATACTCACTCTGGACTCGTCATCTGCCTTTTTGTGATAGCTTGAGTGCAGATCCTAGTACGAGCCGTGGCAAGGGCAAACTACCGGGATATTTGTGGTTCAGAGATATATAGTCATGCTTGTACGTTTGTATATACATATTTTGTTTATTTTGGGATTTGGGATTGTGAGACAACACATGACTCTATACTGTTGATATTTTGATACATTAAGGTACATGATTGTGTTGGGTTTTGGGGTTCATACGCTGCGGAAATTACAAAACAATTTTGACAAAAACCCCAACAGGATCCGAATCTAATTCCATTAAAAACGTTTAAACCATGAAAACTTAATCATACATCGGTCGCAATATACCTTTCTGAAGGTTGATCGATCTCTAAGGCGTCGCCAACGACGAACGCCTCTACCAGCAGTCCACACACGAACGGCGGCCAAGATTCGAAATGCTAGCTTCGATAGAATACAAAACCTTTTTGTTTCTCTCCAAAACAATCCAGAGCGAACCAGAAAACCCTAATTCGTTTCTAAAACGAAAATAGAGTTTCAGCCCTTAATCTTTCATACGTGTGTTCTAACTTAAAGCGTCTATTTATACAACCCTTGTATATAGACGGTTAAGTAAATTGCACATATACCCCTACTTAAAGAAGTATAAGTGTAATACACCACAAGGACGTTTGTCATGAATTTTATCATATAAAATTCATTTTTTCGAACCATCTTAAAATCTCGCAAAACCATTCTTAGTGTGCGACCCAATAGGCTCATACAACGTTGGCAGTGTACCAAAACACATTTTTGTATACAAGTCATAAGCGGCCTCTAGCAAGACATTATGACTACCCAAGTTGTACGAATATCAAATCGATACAACCTAATCAATAGTGTATATAACATCATTTTGTCACACGATATCCTTTTTTATCAAACATAAGGCATGGAATTGTCACCCAACATGTTCAATCATACTAGTCTCGATCTCAGGTATATCGAAAACATCCAAGTGACATTGATCAATATCAACTCACTTAGACTAGGCCTTTTAACATGATCTAACACATCGAGGGATCCTTTGGATATCTCTTTATATGAGAGGACAAATTATATCTCGATTACACAACTTCATCACATTGCTCACATAGTAACCAATCACAATCTTTATAATCGTCCAGGTTAAAGACAACGTTTGATTGTGTCAAATCACTTGTGTGTTCCTAATGTTGAAGTCTCTGGTAATCTCAAGTCGATGATGAAAAATATACCTATCATGAGAAACAACTATGACTTAATCCATGTGATGTTCTCATAGCGGGTCTGGTCAATCTTGTGTTCCCTAACAAGTACTCGTGATCTTGATTCGTATCCCTATACGTATAATCATCATATGATCATCAATCAAGACTCACACTAGTCTTAATTCATTATAGTTCCCAGTATAATGATCGACTAGGGACATTTAAGATATTTCTGTAAATACCCATGGATCTTATTATAATGTAAACATGCAAATTAATTATAATAAACACCAAATGAAATCCTCTATTTTATTAACTAAAAGTATTCATAAAGACAATTAATATATTAACCTAGGGCACATGCCCAAATGATTGATATATGATGATATATGGGTTTTCCACTATAGGTATCAGAGTTAATGCATGACTTTAATGTTATATATATTTTGTCATGTTAAAAGACTTCCGCTGTGATTTATTTGGGTTTAAAATGATCTTTGCAGATGACTTAAGTTCGACAACAATTTAAATAGTAAATTGTTGTAATTTGAGGTTAATAATGATTCTATGGTGAAAGAGTTGGCATGTGGGACACAGCTGGCACTGGTAGGCCAGGTTGTGGGCCCGCATCGGCCCCCATGACGGTCCATTTGAAAAATGGGTCGTTATAATTTCCTTGTGTATTTTCTTTGTTGCTATCTCCATTGTTCTTCTTTTGTTGAATTTGTTTCTTGCCCTTGTTCTTTTTTTGTCCATTTTCTTTGTTGCCATTGTTCTCCTGCTGTACATTCTGCAACAAACAATTTGAGTACCATTGGACATGAACCAAAACATAAGTTATATGGAAAATAAGCTAACAAGAACTGGCATCAACTCACTTTAACATTGTTAGTCCTAAAGGGGCACGCCCGTTTGTTGTGCCCCTTTGAGTAACATATTCGACATGTCATGACCCTTCCTTCCCTTGAAAATTTGTTGTCCTTAACCTTCAGGGGTTCGTTCTTGTCTTTGCGTCGATTCTTCTTTGGTCTCCCGGGCATTTTTTTGAACATAGGTGGCTCAATTCTAACACCATATGTCTCAGGCCAAAGATTATTTCCTGGAACTACACCCATTATGTGCTTGTATGCCTTTAAGTATGTTTCTTTATGATACCAATGAGCCACAAAATCCTCGAGTGCCTTAGATGGATGATATATAATACAAATACTATGAGGACATGGAATTATAGTCAAGTTCCATTCTCTGCATGAATATGTCCTTGCCTTCATGTCCACCTTGTGTTTGTCAACTCCATTGTACATACTAGACACTTTATATTCGTTGTCTTCGTTCCATTCCGCCCTCCAATCGAAAGATTTTTCCTTATTTTTTTCAACTTAGACAAAACCCGAAGAGAGACATCACAATGCCTCTTGGTTGACTCTTGTTTCTTCTTCACCAGCCTTTTCATCACCTTACGCCTTATGCCCTCCAACATCGATATTATGGACTTGCACCTTGCCTCTAGAATCCATCCATTAAATGTCTCGGCCAAGTTGTTATCGACGACATCACAATTAACTTGTGTGATTACATATAAAATCTTCAAATACATAATTATTCAAATTAATATAATGATTTCCATAAATAAATAATACAAGCTTTTCATCACCTTTTCATTGAAATATGCCTTTGACAATTTCTCAACTTCGTACCTCATTGCATCTTTCTCGCAACCAACGCCTAAATCTGCCAATGCACTCATTTTATCCTGTCGTCATGATATATAATAGAATTATAATAAGATAAATAAAATTGGATATCAATACAAGATACTTAAGTGAGTGGAGACACAAAGAGAACCTTTAGTTCCGGAACAGTTGTAGCTCGTGCACAGTTCCAAAATGCAATCTTTTTTTCTTCACCTCGCCATTTCTTTACCCAATTATCATAGACGTGTCTCGCACACCTCCTACGCTCTGCCTTCGGTAAAACTAATTGAACCGCATATTCTAGACCCTGCAAACATTAATGACAAATGATAAATGAAAAACAAAAAACTAGCTTATAAAACTACTTTAAAAAGTGAGGTAATCCCGAGCCACAGACCTTCTGCATGTCAAATTGCATGTCAGACATAATAGTAATGCCTTCGCCATTACCAAGTTGAATATCGCATTGTATGCACCTGATGAACCAAATCCAAGTGGTCGTGTTTTCAACTTGTACAATAGCCCATGCTATTGGAAACATCTGGTTGTTTACATCTCTCCCAATTGCACATAAAAGTTGGCCCTTGCATAGACCTTTCATGAAACAACCATCAAGTCCCACAATCTTGCGACATCCCTTGAGCCAACCTTTTTTACATGCTTCAAAGCATACATAAAATTTGGTAAAAGTTGGTCTATCACCCCCCATCCATACTAGACTTAACAATACGAGTTGACCCGGGGTTTGAGGTGTGGATAATTCTTACATAATCATGCAACAAAGCATATTTGCGTTGGTAGTCACCAATCAGTTCCGTGAGAATAATATGTCTTGCTTTGGCCATAACAGAGAAATTGACATGCAACTTCATCTCTTTTTGACATATGGTTGTCAACGTTTTCAATGTAATACTAGGTTGATTATACACATGATCCTTCGGTTGGACAGCCACATACTTATAGTTGGCAAATTTCACCTTCTCCACTCTTTGACACTTGTGTGTGTGAATATAGGTCTTCACGGTGAGAGTCTCATCGTTGTTTTCCATAGAGATCAAAATTTTCCATGGGCACCCTTCCTTGCACTTTGCTCTCAACCTTCTTTATCATTCTTCACCAATTTAATGCCAAGCCCCTTATTTATGGAATATTTCTTCACAGCTTGTCGTGCCTCACCCATAGAGGTGAAAATCATTCCCAAACTGAAAACTGGAATATCAGAGTTAGTGTCGAATCGCAACCTAGGGTTCTTCCTCCTTACAAACCTATTCTCATTTTCAGAACCAATCTCACTGCAATATGACCACATATCATCACTTTCAAAGTACTCACTTTCATTACCATCACTATATTCTCCAATCGGATAATCACTCATTGCTCCTACAACTTCATCATCACTTACCAATTCTCCAACCAAGTAATCATTTGCCGCTTCTTCGCTATCTTCATCCCCCTCATCCCTTTCACATCCATCAATCTCGTCTATTAGTTATAATTCTCTCCCATAAACCTGCAACTCTCACCCTTCAACTCTAAATTCTCCCATTTCGTCCTGTAGCTCTTCTCCATCCCCTAGTATACCTTGTCAATCTTGTCCATTATCATTTTCGGTCTTCATTATCTTCTCATTTTTATTCCTTGACTCCCTAACTTTTTTTCGAGCTTCCTGCAACTCTTCGTCGTCATCATCATCATCTGTGAAAACGGGCACGTCAAATAGCATGTCATCAAAAGTAGTGTCCTCACATTCGTAATCCTCAAGCAAAAAAGTATTGCTTGCATCAACATTCGTCTCCTCATATAGGTCCTCTTGTGTTTTAACAATTTTCTTTCATTTGCCTACAACTTGAACAAAAGGTTGATTTTGCACCCCGCCGCTAACAACATTTATGTCCCTCACATGTTCAATGAAATATTCTAACAAATCTCCATTCTTTTTCCCTTCACAAGCATTCAAAACATCAACATCGTCTTTCACTATAACAAAGTATTTCTTACCACAATTAAAATAGTACAAGGCGTTAATAGTAGTGTAGCCGAAGACTTTCATGTAAGACATGACATTTGGATATGACAAAAGGTCAATATCAAAATGGGAACTAATGAGTTTTCTCTTCCCATTAATATATTGATCGCCTCTAAACTGACCCCCATAAGATATGAAAAACCTCAACGTCTCAGCCATTTGTTAAACCCTGTCCACATTGCAATCACCAAAAAAAGTAAAACATAATCATTCGTTAAAAGTTATAAAAAAACGCAATTGTCACAATATGTTAAAAAACCTATGATTTGCTAAACATAGCAATTATTATAGGCGTTATTGTCACTCTTTTTTTTGAGAGGGCAACTAGAGTTGTCGTCACGCTTATAAATAAAAATTAACATATTTATGCAAATTAAGAAAAAAAATAAGCATAAGTCTTAAGTCGTTATCCCACACTACATTTCAACATTAGAGAACAATGAGAACAAGAAATACCGACTTCTATTATTAATATATGAGGTACAAGTTTTAATATGGAGAGTTTAACTTATAGGACCACTTACAATTTATAATGTCGTATTAATATGAAGTAGGGGTCTCATTCATTCATGGGAGTTTGGCTAAGAAAAAAAATAAAATAAAAAGCTGACTTACAATTTACAATGTCATATCAATATGGCGTAGGATCTCATTCATTCATGGGAGTTTGGCTAAGAAAAAAAACAAACAAAAAGCTGACTTTGTAGGCGAGGCAATTGTTGTGGTGTCATCCATCATTATAAGACTAGCATTAGAAAATATTATCTTTTAGATACAAAAGGCCTCTCAATGCAAGATCCTTTTTTTTTTCTAATCAAACAAAAACCTGACTGGGACTCATAATTTAGCATCTTCTTCACATAAAAAATTACACGAAAATCCAATGAAATATGTGTTGACTCGTTCAAATCAATGGAAGTTAGTATCTTATCAATCTCAACTAATCAATTCTAATACTTAAATTGATTGGGACTGACTGACTCTATTTTTTAAGAAATACAGTGTATCCAAATTGCCCTTTATTATTCTACACAAAACATACATCCATCAGCACCCATTAAACCTGCAAAATAACACAAAACCCTCACCCTCACCTCAAAAGTATCAACATTGGCAGCCGAAGCATCCTAAAGCACACAAAAAACCACTACAATCTCATAAAAATTCAAACAACCAAAGAAACAAAACACAAATTCAAACAGAGAGGATGTGCGGACAGAATGAGGGAGGACGGGTAGGGTAGATGATCGCGGACAAAGAGGAAGGGGAGATGATTCGGATTACTTCGACCGAGAGAAAAGAGAGTGGAATCTGAGGGAGGAGAAGCACACCTCACGAAAAAGAACCCCGACCACCACCGCGAGAGAATGGAACTTCGAGAGAGCGTAAGCGAGGGCAGAGAGTGTGAGCGAGGGAGATGCGCTCAGAGAGGGGATGAGTGAAATCGCAGAGAGAGGAGAACGCACAGTGAGCCAAGGTTGGAGATGACGCATTGTCTGGGGATGATCTTCTATTCTTTCACAAATACAAAACAATTAGGGCTTGGTTTTAAATTTTGGTTTGGTTTTAGTGAACCGATTTGATTCAATGAACCACCGATTCAGCTGATTAGGATGGTCGCGTGGCGATTAACGTTTGCCACATCATCAATGTAAACAGCTAAACTAACGGAAGTACTAAAGTTACACTACATTTAAAGTTGAGGGACCAAAAGTGTAAAATGTTCAAAGTTCAGGGACCAAAAGATTAATTTTGCCATAAAATTAAGAAATTTACGCAACAAATATAGATAAATAATACACATCGTCATGCAAATGTAAAATATTTTTAGGGTCGTTACAATATCATTTTAATACTTGAATAGATATGTTTTGGATTTATATTGTTATTTATTGATTCATTGATATTACTTGATAATTGATACGTATACGAGCATCACTTACTGAGCAAGTTGGAGTGTTCATTCCCCAATTAACATTTCAAGTTGTCGACGTGTGCTTCGACTCAGGAACGGAGAAGATTAGGAGTCTATAGTTTTCTCTACAGTGAAGTGAGTTCGCTACTGTTTTTATATTGTATTGAATTATTATTTTGTACTAAATAGGGTTGGGATATGGTTTTACAACCAAGGTTTATGCCGGTTTTTATATATCGTATGTTTTATCGACAAAAGTTTAATTTTGTTGTGTTTTTAATTATTTATTCAATATACGATATATTGTTTGCGTGATTTTCAGGTATGAATGATGGTTGTATTGTTACTCTAATTGAGTCCAACTAGTGTACCGGGGGCCCAGGGCTTAATTAGGGTTTCAGACCAAGTATTGCCTTAATCGGGATATGGGATGCTACACCAGAGGTCTTCGGGAAGTATGACTCGACCTATGTGGTCAATTCATCAATAACTCGGCCTTTGAACTCGAGGCACTCTAATAATCTTCACACTCCGTTAAACACTATGGGAAGTGAGAGATCTACTGTCTAATTCTCATCGAGACCGCATCTCAAAGTTCATTTTATGAACCTTCTTCATCTTCCCTATTTGATCGATGATTTTCTAACCAAAAAATGAACATAACTGTCAATTTCATATTTTATAATTGTTGTAAAATTTTTGTGGATCCAAAACTCTTTATAGCCCATCTTTTTGTATTCCAACTATTCACATTATTAACATCAACTTCATGAGATGTAACTATCTATCCTTAATTCTATTTTGTAAGTATATGATATGTAACTTGTGCCCTTAGTCTTCTCTTATTATGTCCAAAGGGTCAATATAAAGGGATAAAATTCATGTAATGTAACACATCATGTTGAAATCGCATCTCTTCTCTTGTTCTCTTTCCATTTCTTTGTTTTACTTTCCCAACTTTAGTTCTTACTATGTTTTACAACAATAATAATGAATTAAATAATAACAAGTACATAAAATAAACGTAGCAAAAATGAGAATGTTTAAATGGATGTATCTAAAACTCAAGATAAAATAAGAAATACATGAGTTTAAAGAAAAGTAGTAGCACTGATTAACACAAAGATTAGGGAATGTCCAATGCGGTGATTTGAACACCTTCAAAGACATGACCCACATTAAAAAATTTCGATTTGATAAAAACTGAAAAAAAAAAAACTCAACGATGTTATGATAGATTGAAGCTAACTAGGGGCACGTTGATTAAAAGAGGTTTAAATAATTTGAAAATCACATCAATAGTACTAAATCATGGCAATAGAAAAGTTTGACATATGTATTTGACCCCATATAATTTGGGATACTTTCGTATTGTTGTAATTGTAATGGATTAAGATTCATGTCATCGCAAATTTATAATACATGTTGTAGAGTAGTATCTCTAGCTATGTATGTTAAAATTGAGAGTTTCGATGATAAATTTTGGGTTTCAGAGTAACAGAGTTGACCAAAATGTGGATTGTCGTCTACTTCATTTTTACCAATTGTTCAACAAGCTATGAGATTGTGTTCTTTTTTGTAATGTCCGTAGTTATCCAAACTTTCTTGCCCTTATTGATTAAAGTCTGATTAGTCATCCAAACTGCCTTGGCCCTTATTGATTAAAGTCTAATTAGTCTCACGAGAAATGATTGAGAGTACCTTCTTTAATACCCCAAAGTAATGGGAAGATATAATGTAGTTGTTGCGACTCGAACTCGAGACCATTGCCTTAGTCAAGGTCTTAAACTTGAGTTGCTACCACTATACTACACCGCTCAAGTGGCAAACACACCTCTCTGAAAGCATGTGCCATGAACTTTTGTGATTTTTCGTTGATATGCACGAGTCTGTCCGTGCTCGATTAGACTTCAGGGACACAGGCAAAGGATTTTTATCAGTTTGATAGAGTGGAATGTTTAGGGTCCAACTTGCCTAAATACGACCCGTGAGAAGCCCTAACATCAGCTACACTTAACTAGTTAACTTGCTCCCATTATGACTCAAAACCTCAAACCTCTTGCACCGATAACTACATATTAAACGGCCCTATGGGTGACAATTTAATATTCGAACTCGTCGGCCCAATTTTGTCCAGTCCGAAATGAAAAAAGGTTCAGATAATGTTTTAATAAATTCGAGTCGAATCCGAACAAGGTTTTGTAAACTCAAACCCGGCTCGGACCCGATTCAAATTTTAAATAGAGTTAAAATATCTTTGATAAAAGAGTATATTAAACAATTACTACTTATTAAATAAATTAACAAACATTAATCTATTATAATACATATAAAATTTAATCTATTAAAGATATTTTGATTGTAAAATGAATTAAGTTTTATTTTTTATACTTAAATGGTTGTTTATAGAAATTTAATGTTAAATTACATGAATTTCACTGATTGTAATAAATGAGTATTTTAATATTTAAAGAGGCTTTTAATATAAAAAATTAATTTTAAAAATTGCAATAGGACAACTCAAATTTTTAGTAAAACGAGCCTCAACAAAAGTAGTCTTCAGCCGAGTTGTTGGGATTATCTAGACCCGACACCCCTAATTGACCCTATTATCAATCCGAAGAAGGTATGCATTATTCCAATCTACATTTGCATTAGAGATGCCAAATAGGTGGTGAAGTAGGATCCACACCTTTCACCTCTCCACTCCTCTTTTGGCTCTTCCTATTGCATCAAAAAAAAAAAAAAAAAGAAAAGAAAGGGAAATGGTAAAACAATTCAACCTCTCATAACCAAAAATAAAAATAAAAATAAAATTAAGATGATTATTGAGTATTGATGCCCATCAATTTCACATTCAGAAACCAACAAAATCCTCAAATTCATCTCCAATTCCAATATCTCCGCTGCATTATTAATGATTGAAAATTACACAAAAGTGTCTCCCCTCTGACTAAAAAAAAAAACTTCTCTTCATCATTCTCTTCTTCACTAAAAAAAAAAAGTGAGAGATGAGTCCTCACAACACTACACCGTCATATTCTTAAAAAAAAAAAAAACCAAAAAGAGATGAAACGTTGATGAGTTCATTTCATTTCTCTCTCAATTTCTTGGTGATGGCGAAGACGGCGCCGATCCCCGCCACCACCACCGCCGCTATTACGATCGTCCTTTTCAGCGAGTTCGCCGCCGCCTCCTTCTCCTTCCTCTTCCTCTCCTCCGTCGCCTCTGCTTCCATCTAACAAACAAAACCCCCCAAAACCAAAAACTTACATACTCTAAAAACACACAAATCAATAGCATTTTATACATCGATCGTGATGAAGATTCAAGTTTCGTACCTTGAATTCTTTGGATTTGGCGAGATCGGAGGAGATGGGGTCCACCGCGAAGTCGTTCCCGGCGGCGGCCGGGTGCAATTCCGCGGCGGCGTCGACCGCCGGAAACGCCGCGCTCGTTTGGGTCTCGAGTACGGTCGTGGGGCTCGCCATTGTCAGGTTTGTTGTGTTTGATCGTTTTGGGATGAAATTGTGAATCAACAGAGGAGATGAAATCGCAAGAAAACTTGGAAAATGAGAGATGGGTTTTTGTGTTCTGTTCTTCATAACCGGGAACGGCGGTGGCGCCGCTGATAATCGCACACGTGGCGCGCTTCGGGACACGTGTAGGGGTGGTCGATGGTTTCTTTTGGTTCTATTCTAACTGTCCGTCAAAACGGTCGGAATTAACGGACTTGTTACCGGGAAATAACGAATGGTTCCTGAAAATGTCTTTGGTCATTGTGGTGGTGTGGAGTGACAAAATAATTGTGGTGGTGTGGAGTGACAAAATAAGTTGGTGTATGTCGTGTCAACTCGTTTATGACATTAATCTGTAAAAGCTTAACCCTAACACTAACCCACTTATGTCTCGATGTCCAGAAGACTCCCCCGTCACCTCTTCAACTTCACTGCTCATGTCGAGTTTACCACATCACTAACTAAATGATTAAATGTGCACTGCTTGAAAAATTGAAGAACCAAATGTGTAATTTTGAAATTTGAAGGACCAAAAATGAATTTTGCTTTTAAAAATTTGCAACTTACCTTTAAATTTAAAGTTCAACCAAACATTGAAAATATTAATTTTTATTGTGAGTTAACTCTTATAAGTCAAGCAAAAACGAACTAAACAAAACCTAAATCCTAAATAACTGAAGTCGAGATTGGAAGCAATACTTTGCCCTTTATTGTATAATTCTAACAGACAATGTCTGCATATAAAAACCAAAGTATTGTAACAAAAATAAAATAAAATAAAAATCAAAGCATCGCTAATTTGAACTAGAGGCATAACCTGCCAAAAGGCAAGGTGAAGACAAACTTTGAAAGGTTGCAACTGACTCTTATAGAATTAATCTAACCAATGAAGGGGCCAAAAAAAGATTGAGACTCCCAGGGTTGTTAAAAAAAAAAAAAACTTTACTCATCAGACCACCTTTGCAACCGCTAAACAGCATTACCGTAGCGCACACAAGAGATCATGTGATCGGTGCAACTGACCCTAAGTAGGTAGGAAGTGGGGCTTTATTGTTCTGTGTTTTAGGCGACATTTTCTATCTTAAGCTTATGATACACACAACAATCCAAGAGTAACGAAAATCTACATTTAAGGGACTTGAGTTGAAGTGAAAAGAAAGTTCAAATTCACTGGCAAGCAGAACATGCAAAGATATTTACATGAATCAAATTCACTCCAAATGAAAGCACAAACGTTCTCACCAGACCAGTAAAATGTGTACAACATTTATTCATTTCGTCCCTACAACCATCACAAGAGCTTGGGAGCTTGTTAAGAGTTCAAGTACCAACTGCATCAGTCTTTGTGGGTCTCACCCTCAGACTTCTGAAAAACAAGAAGACAGAAGACATATTATTAGGAGAAGGGATTCAATAAAGAAACAAGAATATATTTGCATGAAAACGCTAATATCATCATAATGCATCTCCTCAACAAATTAATGATTAATGCGTTATAGATGAGCAGTGACAGATGTGAGCGTTGTTGGGCTAGCAATATTATTTCGTATATTTGCAGAAACAAGATATATCGAAAGAACCAAAGAGAAAATCAACGTAGAAAAATTTACTTATCCAATAAACCTCCGAAACCAGTAACCAACATCTATCTATCTTGAACAGCCGTTCCAGCTGCACTAGAACATGTGAGTGTAGAAATTGGCTGTTTGTCCACCTCCCTGGGCATCAAAACAAATATTGTATGCCTACGCACTAATCATGAAAGCTCACGATATTATGCACCTCCTGTAACTTGGCAGCTAAAGATAATCAAAACAAGAGAGAGATTCCTCACCAAAAGCCACATCAGAGGTTCAAACATAACAACAATAACTAACCAATGGATGGAACTAACTCAAGCAAATCAAAGAATTTCATGAAATGGAAAAGATCAATTGCATACATACTGCAGGAGACGCTATATAGGTTACATAAATCAAGATTTTGTGACCTGGCATCTGTGCATGAACCCATATGTTCAGATTGGGTTGTTTAAAGTTTCTACTTCGTTTTAACCATACACGCTAACACCACGTATCAATAAGAATCAGAGAAAACCTAACATATACTTTTTTTTCTTTTATTTTCCCATTCCAAAGGCAACTATAAAACTCCAAAACCGAATGCACTATTGACATGCGCAGAGCCATAGTGAAGGTGTTGAACTGTGTTGTAGCCAGGGCAGCCATAAAAAAATAGTAATAATTAGGCCCATTTCGAAGGCAGAATACGTATTAGTTAATTAGATAAAGATAGGTTGTTATGTGATAATTCCTAATTATGTGGACCCAAGTCCTTAAGTCTTTACGTTTCCTTTTTAGTAGAATCCTAGTTGAAGTTGAACTTACATGGGAGTATAAATAGTTGGTCTTGAGATGTAATTAGGGTCTTTTTATCTTCTTGACATTGTTAAACGAAAACAAAACTTTGGAAAGCTTTTTTAGGTTCAATTGTTAGCCCTTTTATCTTCTTCTTTTGGTTGCTTCATTAATTTCAAATATAGCTCAGCCTATTTTCCTATTTAGTTCACCTTGATAAGGCGCAAAAAAAAAAAAAAAAAAAAAAAAAAAAAAAAACAAACAAAGACCAAATGTGCTCGATGCACTACGCAAATGAAGGAAAAAAAATCAAAAGTCAAAAAGAGGAACAAAAATGCAAAAGACAAGAAAAAAAACATCTCTCTTCATCTCTCCCTCGTTTGCCTCTGCCCTAAAGCTCAGAATCTTAAATCCCAACATTTGCACACATTTAGAGCCAAGAGGAGAAGAAAAGGGACAAGGTGTGGTCCTTTTGACAGAAAAGAACAAAAAGCAGCCGGTGGTCCTACATTCATTCACCTATTTTGAAAGCTTATGTGAACTCATTTTTTATTACTTTCTCATCCCATTTTTCTTCAATAATTTATATTTTTTATTTCTCTTTCAATTTATCATGTTGTTTTGCTTTTTCTCTTTTCTCTTCTTTTAAACCATCAAAACCCTAAGTTTATAGTCATTATTCATGTGAATAAGAATAAATTTGTTTTCATATCTTCTTTAGTCACAAAAAGAGTTGTTCTCTCATCGAAGAATTGTTTAAGATGATACATAATATGTAAAATGGATTTATTTTTTGATACTTGAATTGATTTCACTATATCTCCTCCATTCACCAAATCAACTCCGCCTCCATATGCACAACCATTTTTTGAGTTGCACTCAGTTGTGGAAGCTTGGTTCACATCTCTTGTTTGAAATCACTGATCCTTTGCTCCAAAGAATAAATTGATGCCCAAAGGGTCTGCTCTCGCAACCATCATCGTTGAGATGGATTGAAGCAAAATGGAACGAAGAACAACTCAATAAAAAGAATAAACCTCACCCAATCCATGGTTTTCAACTCTATTAATTTCAATTCATCAACAAAACCTAGTTAATCGAGCGTATTTACTCTATTTATACTAAAACCCTATTACATCAAAACATCGTGTCATATACATATAGCAAAATATAATTCTCCTACTTAGCCTTATATAGCTACTCTATTTCACTCTCTAGATCTCAGTCTTTCTATCTCTTGTTCTTCTCCTTTCTTTCCTATTCTTCACTAATTTCACTAATTCGTTGTGCATTCCATGAGTACTACAAACACTAATTAGATCATTCAAATGTGTTATTGAATATAAATTCCAAAGATTGTAGTGTCACAACATACCCTACCATAGAAAAACAATTGCATACAAGCCAAACAAAATAATTCTGCGGCTAATTCCGTACATTCAGTTGAGGTTAGCTACATAGATCAAATTCGTCCTCTCCACACCTCATTCTAATGCAATTCACCATACACGCGAGGATACCGCCTATCAATCAAAACCAATCTTAACTGATACTATTTTTTTTTCATTTTTCCATCCTGAAGGCAACTATATCTCCTCCATGAAATCAAATGCACTACTGAATTCAACTAAATATGCTACTAAGATCATTTAAACACCCTCAGAATGAATAGAACCCATTAATCAACATGATCTCGAGTTCGCTGTCACCAAAATGAAGCTAAAGATACAAGCTCCGATCTTTCATCAACAAAAACATGATCTTAACCATAGTCGAAACCATATCGTCAAATGCCAAATCAATAACGAACTTGCATTACCTTCTCAGATTTCTCCTTCTCAGCCGCCGCTCTCTCCTTCTCAGCCCTAGCCCTCTGCTTCTCCAACCTCTCCCTCTCCATTTTCTTCACAAACCACCATAAAACCAAGTCAACAACCAATCAATCTCACAAATCAACCAAACAATCAAAGCACAACACCAGATCAAATCAAAGAAAACCTGGATGTAGACGTTCTCAGCTGCTCTCTCTTCCTCGCCCAGCACTCTGCCCTTGCCGTCGCTGAAGTAGCGCGGAATCATCCTTCGCGATCCTTCCATTTCGCGGATCAGAGAGACTCGTCTCGCCAGAGACCTCATCGCCATCGCTGCTGCAATTTATGCTCAAATTGCTTCACTTCCCTTCTTGGTCTCCAAGAAATTGACCAACAGTGACAGCACCGAAACCACATATATACTTGTCAAAGGCGAGCACACTCCGAAACCGGGATCGGCAATCCTAATCCGGTTTTTGAAAACCTGGACACCTGGTCCGTGCTTCTAGTGGTTTCACGAACTCGAGAGACTACTGAATAATGTACGGAGTACTTATGGCACGTCGGTGAAACTACAATATTACCCTTTTTTTTAGACTTGAGACTTGGGAGAAAATTCCATTTAGAGATGTTAATGGGGCGGGGAATCTCCACGGAGAATGAGGATGGGGATGAAGAATTTAAATGAGTATGGGGACGGGGATGGGAAAGAAATTGGATCTCCACACTGTAACGACCCGTTTTATTAATGTCATTATTCATCTCGTAATTTCAAATATATGGACGAAATTTAAGATCCTCTTGGACGCCGCAGGTGGGGTAGGACACACGTCGACTTAGGTACACTATTAAGTTTTGTGTTGGATTGCTTATTTGCGATGCATTTCATAAATTTATTTGTTAATATATCGCATCTGTGTATGTTGAACAGCGATATCGTGCGAGGGTGTGTGATGGGTAGTCACCTCGAAGTGCATGTTAACGCGAGCATCGAGAGGTGAAGTACGGGTACACTAGGAAAACTCAACGAACTTACATAAATATGAAAAAGTTATTAAATTGAAATGGGTAATGTAACCATAGGCTAACTATATTGAAATTTAAATAATAGACTATAACGCGACTCGAAATGCGTGTTGAGACGCGGGGCACCGAATACCAGGTAGCCGAAGGTTAGTGAGACCATAAGTTGGTTAAATTGGATAAATAAAACACTAACCATATGGTTTTATAAGGCTTAATGTAATGTGACATCAATTAAATAAGCTAAGCCTATAGTTAGCACTCAATAATGAGGACCATGAGATAGATATCTGGATGAGCACAGTGAGTAGTACTAGGAAGGGGTGTGCTATTGGAGTCATCAGGATGTGTGGGACAGTATGGTTATGAACCACAAGATAATCCTCGAGATAGGCACGTACACTTGATCAAGACCAAAACTTAAAATAACAAGTGAGAGAGATTTCATTCAAATCCACTCAACTACTCATGCAAAATCAAAGAAAACCAAGGAAGAATAAAGAGTTCAAGCTGGGAATTCAGGACATTTGAGATCAATTCATGAGCTTAAACCTAGGTAATCATCTTCCTCATCTCCTACACTCTTCAATAGACTATTTTTGCTATGTTTGGTGAAATTCGAAATTGATGGTGAGATATCTTATTTGTGGTTAAAATTTGACGAATTACATGTTATTAGATCATATTCATAGAGGATTTACTACTGTTGTAATTAGATTTGATGATATTGATGAAATTGGGAAGTTGTGTGAATGCATGAATTTGGAGAATTTGGCTTAAAATTTATGTTCAGGAGTTTGCTAGATGTTGTCGTGAACTTAATATTGTATGTAAAGCATGTGTAAACTAATAAGGTAGCCAATTGAGAGGAGAAAGACTGAATTCTCGATTTGAGAATTCTGTCCTAGAATACAAATAGAGCGCTACCTGGAACGGTTAGCGTACTAATCGTTATGGATTTGCAACTATTTTTCGTCCTGAAGAACAGTAGCGCGCTACATGAATTCCTAGCGCTACCATAACCTAGCGCGCTATGTATACCCTCAGCGCGCTAACGACATATTAAATATGAATTTACAAGGTGTTTTGGTAACTTTCCACTTAATACATGTCTAAACACTAGGAAATAACCTAAACCTATAAAAGTTGGACTTAAGTGACTAGGGGGACCGTAGGTCGGTGTCGAGAGCTTGTCGAGTTGGATACGGGAGTCGGGGAGGTCGAAGAGCGATTTGAGGTTTGTAAAACCCAACTGAAAAACTCTGAGTATTTGATTCTATTTTCTATTTCATTTCCATCATTTCTCTTGTTGTTTCTACTACGTTATTCAGTTACTTGGATGTGGGTTGAGGTTACTCCCTCTGGTTTTCCTGGTTGTGTGTTCATGATGCACTGGATTGTAGCACGTGTGACCTAACCCTTAGTGAATGACAATATAAGCTTGCCCTTGGTGCACGTGTCGGTGACTCAGCGGATTTGGCCAGCACCGTGAGGGCCCACGTGTCGGGCCAATTGGGTGCGATCATTGGTGGGAACTTGGTGACCCGAAGTACAGTCTAGTCCATCTAGAGCGAGCACACACATTTGTTATCTTATCTGTTATATATTCATGCGATGAACCATTTTACAGGTGCATGTTTATATTTCGCATGTTTACTTGACAATACTTCTTGCATTTCATTTACTTTATTATGCGAATGCTCAGAGGGGTTCCTTAGGATTTTACTTACTGTACTTGTCATATGTTTTGTTGTGATGATCGAGTGCAGATTCTAGTACCAGTAGGGGCAAGGGATCCTAGGCGACTACATCTGATTGTCTGTCGTTGAGGACCTACTAGTACGTGTTTATTTTGATATTTTATTTTATTTTAGGTATTGGGAGACTTGTAATGACACAATATATATACCCTGTTTATGGTACTGTCGCTTATATACAAAGTACTTTTTCGGGTTTTTCACAGTAGGATTTGCTCTTATGAATAATGTTTACCATGCTAAATTACTTACCAAATGTATCAATTAAGGCTTCCGCTGATATATGTGTTAACTTGTAAGATACAACCCACTAGTATGGTTAGGCATTAGAGTAAACGTTTAAATACTTAAGGAGAATAAGTTAAGCAACTGATAATCTACTAACTAATTCGATAAAACATATGTGGGCACGAATTCTAAGACAATAGGGGGATGGGCAGGTGGCGGACACGTGTAGTTGGGCCCACTGGGCAAGGAGTACACGAAGACACGTCACCTCGGGGCGACGAGGCCGCCACATGCATAGAGATGGGGATGGGAATGAAGAGGAAAATATCCCTACAGGAATCTCCATTGGGATACTCAATGGAGATACCTAATGGGGATCCCCAATGTGTACATTCGCGGGGAATCCCCATTGTCATGAACAAATATATTATACATGGATTGACTTCTCAAAGTAATCTTGTTTTATTTGTATTGTTACTACTTATTACTGTATTTATATAAAATACTTATTTTTTTCTTTTCTTTATAAAGCAATCAAATGCTTTATTTCATCATTTTTCATCTAACGATGATGACGAGGAAGTAGATGATGACATAGTGGTTGATAACGATAAGGAGTGAAGCTATACATTACTATACATTTTGTACGTATTTTTAATAAATTATTTAATTTTCTTAAGGTCTCTTTTGTTGGGTTTTGGGGTTCATACGCAGTGGAAATTACAAAACAATTTTGACAAAAACCCCAACAAGATCCGAATATAATTCCATTAAAAACGTTTAAACCAAGAAAACTTAATCATACCTCAGTCGCAATATACCTTTCTGAAGGTTGATCGATCTCTAAGGCGCTGGCAACGACGAACGTTCTCTACTAGCAGTCCACACACGAACGGTGGCCGAGATTCGAAGTGCTAGCTTCGAGAGAATACCAAACCTTTTTGTTTCTCTCCAAAACGATCCAGAGCGTACCAAAAAACCCTAATTCGTTTTGAAACGAAAATAGATTTTTGGCCCTCAATCTTTCATATGTGTGTTCTAACTTAAAGTGTCTATTTATACAACCCTTTTATATAGACGGTTAAGTAAATTACACATATACCCCTACTTAAAGAAGTATAAGTGTAATACACCACAAAGACGTTTCGTCATGAATTTTATCATATAAAATTTGTTTTTCTTGAACCATCTTAAAATCTCGCAAAACCATTCTTAGTGTGCGACCCAATAGGCTCATACAACGTTGGCAGTGTACCAAAACACATTTTGATATACAAGTCATAAGCGGCCTCTAGCAAGACATTATGACTACCCAAGTTGTATGAATATCAAATCGATACAACTTAATCAATAGTGTATATAACATCATTTTGTCACACGATATCATTTTGATCAAACATAAGGCATGGAATTGTCATCCAACATGTTCAATCGTACTAGTCTCGATCTCCAGGTAGACTGAAAACATCCAAGTGACATTGATCAATATCAATTCACTTAGACTAGGCCTTTTAATATTCTAACACATCGAGGGATCCACTGGATATCTCTCTTTATATGAGAGAGACAAATTCTATCTCGATTACATAACTTCATCACATTGCTCACACAATAACCAATCACAACCTTTATAATCGTCCGGTTAAAGACAACGTTTGATTGTATCAAATCACTGTGTTCCTAATGTTGAAGTCTCTGGTAATCTCAAGTCAGAGGACCGAAAAATATACCTATCATGAGAAACAACTATGACTTAATCCATGTGATGTTCTCATAGCGGGTCGGTCCAGTACTTTGTTCCCTAACAAGTACTCGTGATCTTGATTCGTATCCCTATACGTATAATCATCATATGATCATCAATCAAGACTCACACTAGTCTTAATTCATTATAGTTCCCAGTATAATGATCGACTAGGGACATTTATGATATTTTTGTAAATACTCATAGATCTTATTATAATGTAAACATGTAAATTAATTATAATAAACAGCAAATGAAATCCTCTATTTTATTAACTAAAAGTATTCATAAAGACAGTTAATGGATTGACCTAGGGCACATGCCCCAACATCTCCCACTTGCACTAAGGTCAATCATACATGCATCTAATGCCTAATGATCTAACATGACCATCATGTTTTGCTTGTAGAAGAGTTTTTGTCAATGGATCCGCAACGTTGTCTTCAGTAGGTACTCTGCAAATCTTCACGTCTCCCCTCTCAATAATTTCTCTGATGAGATGAAAACGCCCGAGTATATGTTTGGATCTGTGGTGTGATCTAGGTTCCTTGGCCCGTGCTATTGCCCCGTTATTGTCACAATACAAACGAACATGGTTAGCAATACTTGGAACCACACCTAGTTCAGAAATGAACTTTTTGATCCAAACTGCCTCCTTTGCTGCATCGGACGCTGCAATATACTCAGCTTCTGTTGTAGAATCTGCCACAGTCTCTTGCTTCGAACTTTTCCAACTTACTGCACCCACATTCAAAGTAAACACATATCCAGACTGCGATCTAAAATCATATATATCAGTTTGAAAACTTGCATCTGTGTAACCATTTACAACTAGATCATTTTCAAAACCTCCATAGACCAAGAACACTTCCTTAGTCCTTCTTAAATATTTAAGAATGTTCTTTACTGCTATCCAGTGACTCTCACCATGATCTGACTGATATCTGCTTGTAGTGCTCAAAGCATATAATACATCAGGTCGAGTGCATAGCATGGCATACATGATAAATCCAATAGCTGATGCATATGAAATCTTATTCATACGATCTCGCTCATCATTTGTCTTAGGACATTGAATCTTGCTGAGACTTATGCCATGAGACATTGGCAACAATCCTCTTTTAGAGTCTTGCAAACTGAACCTATTCAGCACCTTGTCTATGTAAGCACTCTGACTTAGACCGATTAGCCTCTTAGATCTATCCCTATAGATCCTTATCCCTAGGATATAGGCTGCATCTCCTAAGTCTTTCATTGAGAAACACTTCCTTAACCAAGACTTGACATTCTGCAATGTTGGGATGTCATTTTCAATGAATAATGTATCATCAACATACAGTACCAGAAAAATAACTACACTCCCACTGACCTTCTTGTATACACAAGGCTTATATTCATTCTTAATAAAACCAAAATCTTTGATTGCTTCATCAAAACGAAGATTCCAACTCCGAGAAGCTTGCTTTAATCCATAAATGGATCTTTGAAGCTTGCATACATTCCTAGAATTCTTAAGATGTACAAAACCTTCAGGTTGTGTCATATACACGTCCTCAAGCAGCTTTCTATTAAGAAATGTTGTTTTTACATCCATTTGCCATATCTCATAGTCATAATATGCAGCAATGGCAATTAAAATTCTTATGGATTTAAGCATGGCTACTGGCAAAAAAGTTTCATCATAATCAACACCTTGAGTCTACCTGAAACCTTTTGCTACAAGTCTTGCTTTAAAAGTATGCACTTTGCCATCCATGTCAATTTTGAAAACTCATTTACATCCAATGGTCTTACCACCTTCAGGTAAATCAACCAAGTTCCAAACTTGGTTATCATACATGGATTGCATCTCAGAGTTCATGGCACTTAGCCATTTATCTGAGTCTGGTCCAGACATAACCTCATGATAAGTGGTGGGCTCATTTTGATCCATAAGCAACACATCACGACTATCAGTAATGAGAAATCCGTATCTCTCTGGCTCATGTCTTACCCTACCAGATTTACGTGGGCCTTATGTCACTTGTGGAGGTTCAACTGGTTCAGAACGTTGTTGAACTTCCAAAGATGCGATTCGATATTTATCTGTGATTCTTGAACTTCTTCAAGATTTATTTCTCTCCCACTAATGTCTTTTGAAATAAACTGTTTTTCCATAAATGCGACATACCGAGCAACAAACAATTTGTTCTCAGCGGGATTATAAAAGTAATATCCTTTTGTTTCCTTAGGATACCCCACAAATAAACACTTGTCAGATTTATGTGCTAGTTTTTCTGAAACTTGTCGCTTTACGTAAGCATCACAACCCCAAATCTTAAGGAAAGACAAACTAGGTCTCTTCCCGTACATATCTCATATGGTGTTTTATCAACCGCTTTAGAAGGAACTCGATTTAGAGTGAAAGCTGCAGTTTGTAATGCATAACCCCAAAAAGATAATGGAAAATTTGCATGACTCATCATAGATCGAACCATATCTAATAAGGTTCGATTTCTCCTTTCAGAAACTCCATTCCATTGTGGAGTTACTGGTGGAGTCAATTGGGAGACAATCCCACAATTTCTAAGATGATCATCAAATTCTTGGCTCAAATATTCACCACCTCGATCTGACCGAAGTGTTTTGATAGTTTTACCAAGTTGATTCTGCACTTCATTTTGAAACGTTCGAAACATCTCAAATGATTCAGCTTTATGTTTCATAGGATATACATAACCATATCTGCTGAAATCATCAGTAAATGTAATGAAGTACTGATAACCTCCTCTAGCCATTGTGTTTATAGGACCGCATACATCAGTATGTATTAGAACCAATAAATCACTTGCCCTTTCACTGTGTCCAGTAAAATAACTTTTAGTCATCTTGCATAGTAAACAAGATACGCACGTTTCATATGTTTCTAAATCAAATGAATCTAGAAGTCCATCTTTATGGAGCTTCGTTATGCGTTTCTCATTTATGTGTCCGAGACGACAATGCCAAAGATAGGTTTGATTCAAATCATTTGACTTGAATCTCTTTGTATTTATGTTAAAGACTGGAGTATCAGTGGACTTTTCATGCTTAGAATATAAAGACCATCACACAAATCAACATTTGCATAAAATATACCTTTACGAGAAATGGAACATCTATTATTCGCAATAATAAAATCAAAACCATCCATATCCAAGCATGAAACAAAAATGATGTTTCTGCTCAAGGCAGGCACAAAATAACAATTATTTAAAGTTAAAATAAGTCCACTAGGTAAGACTAAGTCATATGATCCAACAACAAGGGCAGCAACTCTTGCTCCATTCCCTACGCGGAGGATGACTTCTCATTTCTTCAACTTTCTACTTCTGGTGAGTCCCTGCACATTTATACAAATGCGAGATCCACATCCGGTATCTAATACCCAGGAATCACTAGTAGATAAATTAATTTCAATAACATAAATACATGTAGTGGTAGTCGCACTACCCTTTTTCTTCTTTAGATCTTCCAGATAAAGTTTGCAATTTCTGAACCAATGTCCAGGTGCATGGCAGAAATGACAATTTCCTTCCTTTTCTTTTGGGTGTTTTGAAGCAGGAACATGCTGGGGCTTGACTTGTTCCATAGGCTTTGCGACAGGTGCAGCAACAACCTTGGCAACTCTAGCCTTGCCTTTGCCTTTCTTCTTCATTCCCTTTCCCTTTTGGACCATCAACACATTACTAAAGGGTTTCTTGATATTTTGTTCAGCAGTTTTGAGCATCAAATGCAAATCTGAAATTGATTTCTACATATTATTCATATTGTAGTTCATCACAAATTGTGAGTAACTCTCTGGTAATGAATTCAGGATCAAATCCTTAGCCAACTCTTGGCTTATGGGAAATTCGAGTCTATCAAGCTGGTCATCATAGCCCTTCATCTTCAGAACATGAGGACTAACTGACGCACCCTCAGTCATCTTGCAAGAATGTAGGTTCTTGACTGTCTCGAACCTTTCTTGCCTAGCTTGCTGTTGGAACATTTCCTTCAGCGTTACAGCCATGTCGTAGGCTTCCATTAGTTCCATGTTCTTCTGAAGTTCAGGAACCATAGTTGCCAGCATAATACATGCAACATCAGTAGAATCGTTGACATGTTTATCATGCGCATCCTTCACTGCTTTCGTAGCATTGGCTGGTGGGTCCTCAAGGATTGGAGCATCCAGGACATACAACTTGCGTTCATGCTTGAGAACAATTCTCAAGTTTATGAACCAGTCAAGAACGTTAGTCCCAGATAGCTTATCCTTCTCAATGATGGATCGCAGTGATAGGGGATTATTGTTACTTGAAGAGGCCATTGATCTACAATAAAGATTATGCAAAGTTTATTTTAGTATAGAGGAATAGACTCCCATTAAATTAACAAACCTCCTAAAACATATTGTTTATTTAGGGGACTAAAATCCATATTTCACCTAATTCTATGACAGCTATGACATGAAACACAGAACTAGATTATTTAGGTATGTAACAGTTACCAATTACATCTTATGTAATTTTAGATACTTTTATGAGATACGGGACATCTTATGTCTTATCATGTTTTTTTTTTTTTTTTTAATCTCATCATGTGCCTAAAGCTCAAAACTATTTTGATAGCTTTATTAAGTCGGACCATTTTAAATATTTAGGTAACTCTTACCAACTTGTCTTACCAAGATAACACAATACACTCAACTATGGCTGAAACTATATTAGTGTGATCGAGGCATTGACAAGTGTTTAAAATGGATGACACGAGACTTAAATTTAATAGAGGGGTTTTATTCAGTTTTAATGATTTTATGTAAACAATGAAATATCATATATTTTATTGATTTGTTCAATCACTAAACAATTTCAGAAATTTTTTAATACCGTTAACTAATAAAAGAATTTTCGTGCGCTAGGATTAGTTAGACGGCGGTCCATTGGCCACAATCGATGATTGGGAACAGGGCGCGCCGCTTTTTTAGGAGGCGAATTTCAATTCTGAAAATTAAAATTCGCTATAGAAAATCATATTTTTCGCTGATTTTATTATCATAAATTAACCCCTTAATTTATCCGAAATTAAGTCAATTAAAACATTTTAATTAACCCGGACCCACATCTAACTAATCATCTTATCCTAATCCAATTAGGATTTAAGATATTTGAATCCTAGCATATCACCAATAACAAAATTCTCGATATTTATCTCCTATCTAATAGGGATAACGAAACCGATTTTGCTTATATCTCATGATCTAATTTGTTATCTATCTCTTATCAAATAGAAACTTCATAACATAATAGATATAACGAGATAAATAAATAATTTCGAAAAATAATTATTTGCCATTTCGGTCCTCATCCAAATAATCACAAACATGTAATTGAATCATGAACTACTATCACAATCGAACCTAATCATATGAGTTTCGAATTAATAATAAGACTTATACAATTTAAGAAACTTGAAACAATGTAACATAAATATGCATACTGAATTACAGAGATTTCATCCATGCATCAATACACGAAAAATAAAGATTATACCTAATGGTGTCATGGATCACAGAACACAAAATTCAATTCATTAAAATTATTCGAATTAACCAAACATGGTTACTAAACTGATTTCAATTAAATCACGAATATATGTATCATATACACAAAACATGATAATAAATCTCACAGAAAACTTATGTATATAACATATACATCAACTATTAACATGTTTTCAATCATATATCATGTATATATCATCGAAGAAAACATGCAACGAATTTAATGGAATCGAACTCGAAGGCTCTGATACCACTGTTGGGTTTTGGGGTTCATACGCAGAGGAAATTACAAAACAATTTTGACAAAAACCTCAACAGGATCCGAATCTAATTCCATTAAAAACGTTTGAACCAAGAAAACTTAATCATACCTCAGTCGCAATATACCTTTCTGAAGGTTGATCGATCTCTAAAGCGCTGCCAGCGACGAACGCCCTATACTAGCAGTCCACACACGAACGGCGGTCGAGATTCGAAGTGCTAGCTTCGAGAGAATACCAAACTTTTTTGTTTCTCTCCAAAATGATCCAGAGCGTACCAAAAAACCCTAATTCGTTTTGAAACGAAAATAGAGTTTCGGCCCTCAATCTTTCATATGTGTGTTCTAACTTAAAACGTCTATTTATACAACCCTTGTATATAGACGGTTAAGTAATTACACATATACCCCTACTTAAAGAAGTATAAGTGTAATACACCACAAGGACGTTTATGTCATGAATTTTATCATATAAAATTCGTTTTTCTGGATCATCTTAAAATCTCGCAAAACCATTCTTAGTGTGCGACCCAATAGGCTCATACAATGTTGGCAGTGTACCAAAACACATTTTGATATACAAGTCATAAGCGGCCTCTAACAAGACATTATAACTACCCAAGTTGTATGAATATCAAATCGATACAACTTAATCAATAGTGTATATAACATCCTTTTGTCACACGATATCATTTTGATCAAACATAAGGCATGAAATTGTCATCCAACATGTTCAATCGTACTAGTCTCGATCTCTAGGTAGACTGAAAACATCCAAGTGACATTGATCAATATCAATTCACTTAGACTAGGTCTTTTAACAGTTTAACACATCGAGGATCCCTTTGGATATCTCTCTTTATATGAGAGGACAAATTCTATCTCGATTACACAACTTCATCACATTGCTCACACAAGTAACCAATCACAACATTTATAATCGTCCAGATTAAAGACAACGTTTGATTGTGTCAAATCTTGTGTCCTAATGTTGAAGTCTCTGGTAATCTCAAGTCGAGGATGAAAAATATACCTATTATGAGAAACAACTATGACTTAATCCATGTGATGTTCTCATAGCGTGAATCGGTCGATTACTTTGTTCCCTAACAAGTACTCGTGATCTTGATTCTTATCCCTATACGTATAATCATCATATGATCATCAATCAAGACTCATACTAGTCTTAATTCATTATAGTTCACAGTATAATGATCGACTAGGGACATTTATGATATTTCTGTAAATACTCATGGATCTTATTATAATGTAAACATGCAAATTAATTATAATAAACAACAAATGAAATCCTTTATTTTATTAACTAAAAGTATTCATAAAGACAGTTAATGGATTGACCTAAGGCACATGCCCCAACATCTTTTTGTTATATACATGGATTGGCTTCTCTTATTAAAGCTAATTGTATTGTGCTTTTATGAAACACTTATTTCTTTATATTCTTAGTCGGTCAATCCAATGCTTCATTTTGTTACTTCTCATCCAACAAAGATGGGGATGAAGCTGATGACGACTTAATAGTTGATAAAGATATAAAGACTAAGAAGTGAAGGTATGAATTTTGGCTATGCATTTTTTATATATTTTTGATAAGTTGTTTAATTTTCTTAAGTTTAATTTTTATCACTTACATATGCACTAAGTTAATTTGTATTGTCATTTGATGAAACACTTATTCCTTTTTTTATTATTCTTAATAGGTCAATCAAATGTTTAATTTTGTCATTTCTCATCCAACATAGATGAGGAGGAAGATGGTGACTTGATGGTATAATGACGGGGCGACTTTAAGAATGGTCTTCAATTTTTATTTTGCATATTATAGACAATGATTTTGTTGATACTTAATTACAAGTGTTATATGACGATGAAGTGTGATGTATGTATTTCATACCTTAATTTTTTTTTGTTAGTTTATTTTAATTAGGGGATATGACGATTGTTTCTCATGGGGATTTGAACGGGGATTCCCCACGGGGAATTAAATGAGGAATAATTAATCCCACGGGGAATTCCCCATCTTAGCAAGGATTAGACGGGGATGAGGATGATGATGAAATTTCATCTCTGCATGGAGATGAGGATAGGGATGATGATTCAAATTTTGAATGGGGACGGAGACGGGGAACCATTCCCTGTCCCCGCCCCCACCCTATTCACACCCCTACGTCCATTGGTCGGTGCCGTGTGTTGTGTTGTGTTGTGTTGTGCGCGTATTTACATTAGATCTTTGCGTAGATCTCGAGGCAGCTTTGCTGAAGTTTGATTCTTCAATCGCAGAAGAACCATTTTGTGCAGAGAGAGAGAGAGAGAGAGAGAGAGGGAGCGGGAAGGGACGAATTGATTTGTGAGTTTGATTGATAGAGTGATCGGTGAAACGGAGATTTGGGAATCATGTATCATCCATCGAGAGGAGGTGTTCGCGGTGGTCGCGATCGTAAGTTTCTTCCTTTTCGACATCAATTTCGATTTTTAGGGTTTCGATTTCTAGGGTTCCTTTTATTCCTATCTGTCTAAATCTAAATGGGTTGTGTATATATTGCAGAGTTTAAGTGGGACGATGTGAAGGTTGATAAGCATCGGGAGAATTACCTTGGTCATAGTATTATGGCTCCCGTCGGAAGATGGCAGAAAGGTGTTATTCTGTATTTTTTTACCATCAATTGCACTTAATCGGGTACAATGGAAGAGTTTGATCTATGTAGCCGACCCAATTAATTTGGGACTGAGGTTATGTTGTTTCTTGCGTGTTTAGTGTTTTTTTTTTTTTTTTTTTTTTTTTTTTTGGTTTTAACCACCCGGTTAAGCTCCCAACGCTGGTGTTTCGATTCTCACAACTCGAACTGAGTCACTAGTTAATGGACAACAACCCAATTCTTTGGCGAGTGTTTAGTTCTTCATAAATTAGGATACAAGGATACATGCATTAAACTAATTTCATTGTAAAGGTCTACTTTACCTTCCCCTCCCCAACCCTTTTTCAAGAGAAGAGAACCTTGCATTTTGAACTTTAAGGTTAACCTCATTTTCTAAAACTAGGTCAAAGGACTTAATGGAGGCTTAATCTATTTCCCTTGTTACGAGTTCTAGTGAGGTGTTATGGAGGCTCTTGGATGCTATCTAAAAGCTATATGCGTGCGACACTCACAAAACATGATATCGTGTTTGGCATTTGGCAGATGGGCTTAGATGCCATACATATGCTTTTATCTTAATGAATTAATTTGAGTATGATCTACATGGGAACTTGGGAAGTCTTCACTTGTGTGAATAATGTTGGTGTGTAGTATCTCGGTCAATACCTAGGTGCCGCTTGAGGCGTTTAGAGGTACCCATCGTCTAGTCCTTAATTAGGCAAGCGATGGGCCTGAAAATAATTATTTTAACCTTTTCAAGGTCGTCTTTGAAATTTACGAAACCATTTTTATTATTTTATTTGTTTGAAAATATTTTTTATTTCAAAATATGTGGAAAAGTGTGGAGGTGAAAATATGCTGATGAGAATGTGTAAGTGAAAAATATGCCCCTCAATATTGAGGGGTCTCTCAATAAATTAAATTTTTTTATTAGGGAGTTCTAAGTAATATTATTTTGTCCGTCTATGCGCCGCCTAGGCACCTTCTAGGCACTGCCTAGAATAGCCGGACCTAAAACGCCTAACACCGCCTTGCCGCCTTGAAAACATTGATCTCGGTTGTTATGTGTTTTTGCGGAACGCTTACGGGTTTTCTTTGTTGAAGATAAGTGTTTTTGCAGTTTGTGCACAGAGGTCTAATAGAGTGATTCTTTCCTAAACCATTGCTGCAAAATCTTATTGTCATCATCAATTATATTCATCTTATATGTTGCTTTTGATGATGACATCTGGAAAAAATATTAAACATGTACAAACTACTATGAAGGAAGGGTGTAGCAGTACTTGATAATCTCAACACTGATGTGCTTGTGAACATTAGATAGTCCTGACTTATCCAAATATTGATTGTATTTTCGCTCATAACCTCCATGTCATAAATAATGGAGCTATCTTATTATGACAGCGTCTGTCCTGTTTATTGGCTGTTCATTGGCTTTTATGACTTTGGTGGGTTTTGCACTGAATGATATTTGTTTATAGGGTTAACTGGTGAATTTTAATTCTGTATACAGGCAAAGATCTCCACTGGTATGGCAGGGATAAGAAATCCCAGTCAGATATGGATGCAGCCAAAGCTGAAATTCAAAAGATCAAGGAAGAAGAAGAACAGGCCATGAGGGAAGCTCTTGGCTTAGCTCCTAAGCGAGCAAGTCGACCTCAAGGTAATCGTCTTGATAAACATGAATATGAAGAACTTGTGAAAAAAGGGTCCACCGCAGAAGACTTGGGAGAAGGTCATGCTGAAGCTGCACAAGTGCAAGGTCTTGGCTTCTCAAGGTATTATAACAAAATTTTATTTTAGTACTGCAATATATTAAATAAGTCCTAATTTCTTTCAAAGTAACCAGGTGTTTATCTAGCACTTGTTACAAGAAAGTGCAGTTATGCCGAAAGATGTAAAAACTAAGGCCAAGTAACATTTATCCTCCAAGCATCAACTGACAGATTGGGTTAGAGCCAAGTTTAAATGATAGAACTGTGGTTATACTGCAGCCAAAGCATCTCTGGCGAGATGGATGGAGCATCACTTGCCAAAAGGCAAAGTTTAGGGAGTAGGAGGTCGTGGGTTCGATTCCAGTTGAAGTTTAAAAAAATAAAAAAACTGTGGTTTTACTGCACATACAATGTTATGGCTTTGGTTCTCTAAAAAAGATTATGGTTTTGGAAACTGCGGATGCCTACAATATTTTGTATTTTAGGCATCCTTTTCAGCTACCTTCACTAGTTGTCAAGTAAAAAGCTTACGGCAGAAATTCAATGAATGAAATAATTTTTCTTGCTGTGTGTTTTTTTTGTGAAAGACTGAGTGCATTATGGCATTTGCATGATTATGCGAGCGTAGATAAGTGAGTTTCCTGGTTTTGCTTGATGATATTGTGTAGATAATCTCATTCCCTTTTTCGTGGTGTTGAATCTTCTTCTTTCTTGGCATAGAGCTCCTCGGACTTGGCAAGAATCTTCTTCTGTTGCCCCTAGCAGACTGGAGGTCTCATCAGCGCCTGCAAAGGAGGTCCTACCAAAACCCCCACCAGTACGGAGCAGTGTGGAAGAAGGATCAGATGGTGAAGACAGAAAGAAGAAAAGGAAACATGAACACAAGAAAAAACCTGAAAAGCGCGAGAAGCGTCATTCAAGGGATTCGGAGGACAAGAAGAGACATAAGAAACACAAGGAGAAGAGGAGGCATGATTCTGACTCTGACTGAATTTGGTATCCTACGGTCGATGCGAACCATCATAAGCTATTAGTTTGGTACTCTCACCAAATTATTCTTTATACGGTTCTCCAATTTTATTGCGTCTAAAGAGACAGCGCAACCTGGTTCGTGATCACAATTGTTAAACCATGTATATGGAGCTTTTACCTTGTTCAAGATAGCTATTAAAGGTTCTTGCAGTTCAGTGAATTGGCTGATGGTTCTGAGATCCCATGATAAATGGGTGGTGACTTGATTGTCTGATGCTTGTTATTCATGTATTGTAGTATGGCAAGGATTTGCTTTTTTCTCTGTAAAAACAACAACGTTTGTTCTTTCTAATTAGTCATTTGCCTCATTGCATTTCGTAATTTAATTCAGTCCTACTAGTTATAAAATTTAATCCGATTCGCAATAATTGAACCGAATTTGATAGGATGTGCGGTTTATTATATCCAGGTACACCCCTAGTAGCAAAACATCTGACAATTCAAAAGTCAAATTGCTTCTTTACTGATTTTATATGTGCATAAAAATTTCTTTTAATCTATAAAAATTTCTTTTAATCTTGCAAGCATGAACTAAATTCTTATTGGCACTTCTAGTGCACCTATTCTATACTTTAGGTTTAGAAAAATACTAGAATGACAACAATGTCACAATACAAGACAAATGGGCTCGCAAGAGCCTTTTATGTGATCTTGACCTTATATTTATGTATCGAGATTTATGTATGCCTGAATCTCGAGGTGCACATGTGTCTTGTAGTGTGACACGTTGTTGACATTCTAGCACTTCTCTTAGGTTTAAACATATTTATAAGTAAAGTAAACGTACCTCTGCATATTTCCTATATTATAATTTATAACTAAACTAAACGTACATTTGGGGATGTCTTCTTTATTCTCAAAGCACTGCCCTTGACCACAATTTGCTCTCCTTTGTGTCTTTCTTAAATAGCTGAACGTAAGTCATTGTTGTACTTCTACTACTAATTATATCTACAAAATTAATACCGGATCTTAATATTCAAATAACAATAACATTGTTCTTAATCATGCCAAGCAAAACTCTAGATAGGTTAACAACACAATTACCATATTTAATAGTGACACAATCAAGCAAAACAACTACAGATTTTGGAACACATTCACATATCAATGATATCATATATAGATTCACAAACTATATCACTAATCATCTTAAATTACCCAAGAAGCTACGGAGATAGCACTCATTTTCTTGATTAATTTGATGGTCTAGGCAAGCAGTCTAGGACCCATATTTTCCCCTATAAAAGGAGCACTAACTTTAGCTTGACAATCACAACCAACACAATAGATTCCTAAACAGTACTACTACTTCATATATATAGTTTCATTGCTTTATAGTCTAATACAACTCCTACATTAATGGCTTCTCATAAGCAGATCATATCCTCTTTACTAGTTCTGTCCATGATCTTCACAATGGTTATAGGCCTCCAAGCTGGAGGCATAGCAATCTACTGGGGTCAAAATGGCAATGAGGGCACCTTGGCGAGACCTGCGGCACCGGGAACTACAAGTTTGTGAACTTAGCCTTCCTTGCCACATTCGGCAACGGGCAGACTCCGATGATCAACTTGGCCGGCCACTGCGACCCCTACTCCAACGGCTGCACCGCCTTGAGCAACGACATCAAAGCCTGCCAAAGCAAAGGCATCAAAGTCATGCTAACAATAGGAGGTGCTTCAGGGAGCTACTCCCTTGCCTCCAAGGCAGATGCAAAACAAGTAGCAACCTACTTGTGGAACAACTTCTTAGGAGGCCACTCCACTACTCGCCCACTTGGCGACGCCGTCCTGGATGGCATCGACTTCGACATCGAGGAGGAACTGGTATGTACTGGGATGACCTCGCGAGGTACCTCTCGGCCTACGGCGGCAACAGGGGAGCAAGAAGGTGTACTTGACAGCTGCTCCTCAATGCCCATTCCCTGATTCATGGGTGGGAGGTGCATTGAAGACTGGGTTGTTTGATTATGTTTGGGTTCAGTTCTACAACAACCCTCCTTGCCAGTATAACCCGGCGAGCATGGAGAACCTGGAGGAGTCGTGGAAGACATGGACTTCATCTGTGAATGCAGGGAAGATATTCCTCGGGCTTCCTGCAGCTGCTGATGCTGCTGGGACTGGATTCATTCCCAGTGATGATTTAACTTCCAAAGTGCTTCCTTTGATCAAGGGGTCTGGAAAGTATGGTGGAGTGATGTTGTGGTCTAAGTACTATGATGATCAATCTGGGTACAGTGCCTCCATCAAGAACGATGTGTGATTCATTTGAGTTGCTTGTCAGTTCTTCATTGTGTGTAACTGTGTATGTATGAGTCAGTTGTCATGTACTGCGTGTTTTGTACATATACATAATACATGGTAAATAAAATTGTTTGTGTTTTGGATCAAATCCCTTCTTACATCCTCTGCTTCAATTAGGTTTGGTTCGGTCTTACATCAACAACAACCATAAGCTTCAATTCCAAATTAGTTCGTTTTGCTACATAAATCAAACTCTTGCACTTCATTCGATTAATCAATACCATGCTTTTGATAACTTGTCAAAATCTTTTGATTAAATCCTTTCTAATCAATGCCTCCCAAATTATCTTATATTTTTATTTTGACATAAGTAACTTCTATGTTTAGCTATAGGTCATCAAGTTTTTTTTTTATTATTTTTTTTATTTTTAGTGTCGCTTACTTTTTTTAAAATATTTGTATTTCTTGTTCCAACTTTATTATGATTCTTACTTATAGTATGTACACACTACGAGTGAGTAGTGGTCTTGTTCTCTCCGTTGGAAAAGCCAAGGCCCCTTGTAGGTTGATTATTGCTCAAGCCCAGACCAGTTGGTTAACCCTGACATCACATCGGCCGGTTCACAACGAACAAAAATGCACATTTCTTATTTGGACAGTGCTACGTTAACAAACATTAACACATCAAAATCACACAACTACCCGAGGACTGTTCGATTCACATAAAGATGTAAAAGCAATCATCTCTAGTATCAATATCTCTAAGTCGGTTCGTCGGTTACATGCATTGACTTCAATAATACGAAAGTTTAGCGGGTTTAGATTGAACTTATGCGAATTTGTGCCGTAAACGTGCCAACTCATCTATGACACAATCAAGGAGTCGTGTCACGAGTTGACACACTAACCCATGACACGGCCTGCCAATTTATAAGGAAATATATATACATATATATATATATATATATATATATATAATATTGTGTTTATCAAAATTGTCTTTCTAAAACTTAAGTTATTTTATAAAACAAATATTTATTTATTTACCTATATTTTCTATATAAGGATATTTAAAATATACTTTCTATATATATATATATATATCAATTTTGGCTTTTTTTTCTCAATTTTAATATATTATATAAATATGTACACTTGTTTTTGTTTAAGTTATAATTAGAATATTGTATATAAATAATTTGGTATAACTTTTGAAAATAACAAAGCAACACTAATTTTAATTTTAGCATGCAATAAGTCTCATAGTCGAGCTAGTCAGATCACTAAAGTCTATTTGTCTTCTATAAAAAAATATTTTAATATATATGAGAACCCTTTATCTTCTTAGCCTCTTTCACCTTGATGTCTACTAACGGTCCATTCAATTTAACGAGTTATACGTGTTATGTCGTGTTAACTCGTTCAAAATTCAAGTCGTGTCGTGTCTACTCGGGTCGTGTTTTTGTTTATCTTAATCGGCTCACTTGAGGGGTCAACCCGACGTGAACATGAACCGCTCCCCCGTTTTGCCACTCCTTTTCCACGCCTTCGACAGTGCTTGAAGTCTCTGAACTCTTACACAGAGAGAAGGAGATGGAGGGAGAGAGGAGAGTGATCGTGTCGGCTCTGCAATTCGCTTGCACTGATGATGTCTCCACCAATGTCGACAAAGCTGAACAGTAATCTTCGTTTTCATTTCTCTTTCAATTTTTGTTCTTCTTTATCTGTTCCCTACAAACCCTAAAACACGAATTAAAGGCCGAATCATGGCTTTGATCAGCTGATTTCCGTCTCAAAATCCAATCTTTCGAATTGGGGAGTTCTCGATTTCAGTAAACTCATACGATCTTCCCAGTTGTTACGGTGATTGATTGTTTTCTTTGCAGATTGGTTAGAGAGGCGCACTCGAAAGGCGCCAACATCGTTCTAATTCAGGTTTGTGAACTTTGGGCTCTGTAGATTCTTAAGAACCTTTTTGAGAGAATTTTTTGTTATGATTTGTGGGTAAAAGTTCGATTTTTTTTTTTTTTTTTTTTTTTTTTGCATTTGAATGGGCTGTGTATGTATTGATTTATAAGAGAGAAGGACTCGGCGATCTCGCGTTGTTAATGGCTTTTTTAGTTGAGTTTGGAATTTGCTTGTTGATGGATAACAATATAAAATGATGTTTTATGATCATACAGTATGGCTTGCCCTAGTTATGCAATGCACCAAATTAATTCATACTGTATAGCGATGAGTCTGATATGTAATAAGGTCAATTACCATTTTCTTGTTTCGTGGAAGAGAAAGAATGTGATAATTCACTATATGTTACTCCCTCTGTTCCATGTTATCTGTCACATTGAATTTTTTTTTCTTGTTCCACAATATGTGTCACACTAGGAAATCAAGGGTGCATTTATGGTCTTTTTTTCCAATTTTACCTATAATTTAAAGTTATGTCATTAATGCCAATTGGGGGTTCCACATTAACTTCTAAAGCAAAAACTCTAGAAAAGTAGGCTATTAATGAGGGGTAATTTAGTCTCAATGTCTATCTTTTAAAGACTTACAATCATCACCTTAATTCCTGTGCACAAGCCCAAATGTGACAGATAATATGGAACGAATGAAGTATATGATTGCTACTTCGAGGCCTATTTCCTAGTCTTGGTTGTGTTGTTGAGGTACTCTTCTTTTACCCTGTGAGATTTTGTATGCTCAAGGCCCGGTCCAAGCCATGAGAGAGTGTGGAGTGACTAGTTTATGTGTAGGCTTAAGTTTGGAAGTGGAAGAGTTCTCTAAAATGCCAAGGCTTTTTGGTGTTCTAACTCCAAACTTATAAGTAGTTATCTTTTGACTCAACTATTCGACTTGAGAGAGTCCTACTGGTCTAGCCAGTTGTGACTTGCTTTCAGTTTGATAAGCATGGGCTTGTGTTCTTCTCGTGTCTCATAGGCCTTTTTTCTTTTTAGGCATGTATGCTAGAACCTCAGAAGCAACAGGTCTTCCAACATGGGTCTAGCTTCGTCATTCGTTTTTGGTAGCCCTTTCAGTTTTTTTTTTTCTTGGACTTTGGGTTTTTAATAGGTTGTTAGGTCACTTTGGGCTCTAATACCATGCTCAATTTTTTTGTAATATTAGGCATGGTCCAAGACATGAGAGAGTACTCATTCACACTCTCCCTCCTATATAAACTTGGACTTTGGGTTGGCAAGCGACGTGTATTCGTTGGCCTCCGATTCATTGAAAGCGACCTGAAACTTACCTTATGGTCGTTCTAGAATTGGGAAACTTTTGAATGGAGCTCTTCATTGAGATATGGTTAGTGGCAATACATTAGTTGAATCAGATTTCATCATTTCATCTGATGTTCGGGACGAGGAGTTTGGATAGATAATTAGATATCATTGCCTGTATTTAAGGATGGTGAGGGGGGAAGGACGTATGTGGCAGTGTTGGCAGGTTGCGTTTGCTTACTTTGCGAATGTAGGCTTCATCTCGAGGTGTGGGTAATGAAAATTTATGGTGTGAGGAAGTCGTGGACAATGTTGTTTTCAATCGGAGAACCTGTTTATAGTCTGTTTATGTATAATACGCCCAATATTTATTTAGAATCCCTGTGCATTTTAAAGAATTGTGAGATGCTACTGGATAGGGGTGGTTCACGCTTAAGTGTATTTGAAAAGATGGAAGGTTTGTGAACATTTTCACTTGTGATCCTTCAATTTTGTATGGGACACTAGTTTATGCGAGGAGCCTTGTCACTCTCAATTAGAGAAAATCAAGCTGGGAGTGGAGAATTGGAGAAGTTGATGATGAGAAACAACATGGAGCAAAAGAAAGGGTGGAAAGCAAAAATGACGTAGTTAGTGGTTCAGATAAGGGGACAATAATGAGGAGGGTCGTCACTTGTCTAAGCAAAAGAAGATGGCTTAATTATTTCTGATGGTTGCAATGATGGTTGCAAGAGGAGGATGTTGATACTGTTGGGTTTTTATTTTATTTTTTATGTTAAGGCACTTTAGTTCCTAAAACCAGCTGAACGAGAACATAAATAACGTGTTGAACAAAAGGGTAAAACAGTAAAACCTCTCCAACATACTTGAAAGGCACAATTTCTCCTTTTTTTTGTGCACTTCTTTTGTTTCTTCTTTTCTCAGATCTAGTTTCACATTATCGCGGCCACATTCTCTTTTTGCTGTGAAATCATATGATCGATGATGATGTATTCGAGATCGTGGAATTTATAGTGAAGAAACGGAGATTATGGTTGAAGTGAAAATGACTCACCTTTGTTTTCCTTAGCTTTTGATAATAGTTTGCTTGCGTAGCTCCTCAGGATTTTTATTGGAGGGTTGTACTTAGGCATGCCTCTTCCTTTGCCCCAAATACCCATCATCCACCAAAGGGAGAAGTGATGGTCACTTGAAATTATCTATTTCTGTCGTTGCTTCTATTTGATCATCTAAATTTTTCCATTTTTTTTTTTTTTGCTATAGTCCCATTCCTATAGTTTTAGGCAACGGTACATCACAAGCGTGCAAAAATGAAGTATAACTAACCTCTAATGAATTTCTTTCTTTGAGGAGTGCGGGTGGCCTGGTGAAGAGTTGTTTTGATTTCTTCCATATGGTTGGTAACGCTTCTCCTTGATTTTGACCCCTTTTTGACTGCCTTCAGGAACTATTTGAGGGATATTATTTCTGCCAAGCACAAAGGGAGGATTTCTTTCGACGGGCGAAACCTTATAAAGGGCATCCAACCATTTTAAGGTTAGAGAAGTGTATATCCATCTGAACTTTTTTTTCAATGCCCTGTGTCTTCTTTGGTTTACATTTCTATTATTCTTGTGTAGTTTGCTATTCCTCCATCATCTAACATGAGCATCACATCACCCTCTCTATATATCTATTTGTATTAATTTCTCATTGTCCTAATGGCATATTGAATTCCTAGTATTGGTATTATGATTGTATTTCTTTTTCTGATAGTCTGGTAGTTCTTTCATCTGAAGAACATGTCATCCCAATTCACGTCATTTGCGCCAAGCGTCTGCTGTCATTCTTATTATATATGATTTATTTCACAGCAATTAAATTTATGTCTTATTTCATTAATTAGTAGTAGCATTCTTAAAGAAAATGTAGCGATATTGTCGCCTTGAATGAGCAGGATTTTAAGCATTAAATACTAATTATGAAATGGCACATTCACCATGGACTGGCAACTAGGCCTTCTGCTTATCTTGGTAGTCTTGGTTTAGTATTCTATTTCACTTAGCAATCCATATTATTTTCTTTACTGTTAAAAATTTATTTTTGAGATTAATTTGTAGAAGATATTCCCTTCATTTATTTATTTGGTTGCTTTATATTTGATCCATGTTCTGATTTCTGTGTGTAATAGTTGTAATGCTTATAAACGGTTGCTTTCTCCATTCAGAAGAGCCTTGTCCTAATGCCATTCGCATATATGCAGAATGCAGAAACTTGCAAAAGAGTTGGGAGTGGTGATTCCAGTGAGCTTCTTTGAAGAAGCAAATAATGCCCATTATAATTCCGTAGCTGTAATTGATGCCGATGGTACAGATCTCGGACTATATCGGAAGTCTCACATCCCAGATGGACCAGGCAAGCATGTTTCACAGGTTCTTCTATTGATCTATTCCCATTATATTATTTTTACCTCTTGATTTTGCTTTTCAGGCTATCAAGAAAAGTTCTACTTCAATCCTGGTGACACTGGCTTCAAGGTTGTCTTATCCTCTATTTTATAGTATCGCATAGTTCCTTTGGTGATCAATTCATATTAAGAAACTTACCTAGCTAGTATTTTCATGAAACAGGTATTCGAGACTAAGTTCGCAAAAATTGGAATAGGTCTGTAGACTTTATTCATCAGTTATTTGTTGGTCCAGTATATCAATGAGGGTGGTCTAAGTTCTCATCTTGAGTACCTGTAAATGCATAACCAAATTTGCAGCATACCTACTACCTGTGTGGACCTATGGTCGAACCACCACATTATACTTTGGATCTTCTCTGATTTTAGATTCACTCATTTTTTACTCTTTAGCGTACTCTTTTCTTAAAAGATATGATGAAGTAACATGTTTGTAACACTTATTGTGGCAGCTATTTGCTGGGATCAGTGGTTCCCTGAGGCAGCTCGTGCTATGGTTCTTCAAGGTGCGGAGATATTGTTTTATCCTACAGCTATTGGTTCGGAGCCACAAGATGACGGACTTGATTCTCGTGACCATTGGAAGCGAGTAATGCAAGGGCATGCTGGGGCTAATTTGGTATGTTAGCCCTGATATAGTAGGATAGACATTGAATTAGTTTGCAGCATTCAGAAGGTTGTTCTGTAGAATGTATATAAATTAGTTTTTTTTCTAACCCTAACGAAAAATGCATCTATAGCATGGCCTATTTATTTGTGCTGTCCACTTGGCCAGGGCTGTAAATTTAATGGGATGAATTGCATCCTGAATCCCTGATGATGGAGGGATATGGCTAAATTGGTAGATGCTACGGACTTAAATGGATTGAAGTGATCAGGCATGAAATGAAGTTCTGATCCTCAAATTACCTTAAGGTTAAATAATCATCTAGGATTTTGGAGCAAATGAAATAAATTGGTTATTTGCTTCATCAATTGTTAATTTGGTTAATTCAAGTCCGAGATTGGACTCTAGCTTGTTTGGAAGGAATGACCTTGGTTTGATATGTTCAGGTACCTCTAGTAGCTTCAAATCGCATTGGAAAGGAGATCATTGAGACCGAACATGGAAAAAGCAAGATCACTTTTTATGGGAACTCATTCATTGCAGGTTAACTTTCACTGTTGATTGTATATCTTCTATATGATGTGAATAGTTATGGTTAAGGTCTTGTAAGTTATACTTATATCTGATTTTTTTGTAATAGAAGATAAGAATATAGATATAGAGATATCTGATTAATATCAATACTGAACTGACAAGCAGGACCCACTGGAGAAATAATTGCATCTGCCAATGATAAAGATGAAGACATTCTTGTAGCAGAATTTGAGCTGGACAAGATCAAGTCCAAGAGACACAGCTGGGGAGTCTTTCGAGATCGACGTCCTGAACTTTATAAAGTGCTCCTTACATTAGATGGCTGCAACCCTTGACTGTAATTCAATAGTCTCAAATTACCACCTGAAGGTAAATTAAATCTTTGTTCTTTTAACTAAGTTCTTCAAATCCTTTTCGGAAAAACAGAAAATGAGTAATACATGGAGATTCCATGTTAAAGAAATTCTCTTTTGCATATTATCCCAGAAATGTGTAACAATAATCTTGTACCTACAAATGGTTTACACTGCTTAATCATTAGAAAAGCTTGGACTTTATGTCCTTGTGTGTCCAGAATTAAGCAATTTCTTTGAATTACATTTCGATATACAGGTAATTATGTCCAAACAGTTGTTTCCTTAAATTTTGTTTTTCGAGAGCTCTGATCAATGTATAGTTACTGTTAGCATCATAAAATCAATCTGCATATTATGGTCTGGCAAATATTGCATTGGCTTCGAAGCGAATAGGATGGGTTTTCTTTTAGAGGAAAAGGGTGCTTGCCAATGTAGAAGGGTGTTAAGAAAGCAGATTCAAAGGTCGATATAGCAACAAAGGCTGAAGCAATTCTCGAAGGTAACTTACTGTCTGCTTGATCTAAATTTCATATTCTATGATTATTACTGATTAGTGCTGCTCACCTTTTGTTAGGATTTTCTTACTCTTACAGATAAATGTTTAAAGTTGAAGTTATGAAATTAAGCCTTTTGGTCAGCATTTCCTGACGGATAACTTGAAACTAGCTTAAAGATTATCTGCAAACAGAACTGGAGTCTAAATGCAGAAGTTAGATCTTAAGGGAAAAGGATTTATATACTTGTGTAACCAAACGAAAATCTCATAAGGTGCTTATGGATTACTAATAATAAGAAGATTTAAATAACTTTGTTACATCCATCTGATTCTATATGGTATGCTTTGTAATTTATTTCAATTGTCACTTCCAAAGACATCCTACAATGCCCCTACTAGAAAACTCGACTCAATAGATATTGAAGAAATTCAACGAGGTAGGGGTAGACTTTGATCAAAGTAGCCAACCGCAAGTAATTTAGGATCGAGGCTATGTTGTTGTTGTTGCTGTCACTTCCAAAGAGCTTGACTAATTCTTTTGGACTGATATTTTAAGAATAAAGCTTTTTTGCTTTAGAAAATATTTCTCTAGATGCTTCAGAATGCTGAAATCAATCACTTAAAGCTTTACTTAAAAATCTAGCACTTGGAACACAAATGACCAAAAGACTAATAAAGTGCCTTCAAAAGTAGAAGAATGGATAATTCCCTTTTTTTCCATGGTTTGTATGGCTTAAGAAAAAGCACTTGGAAACTGTAGTCTGGAATCAACATATTACCTCATACCCACATCTTATCACCAACAGTGTGCTAGATAAAAAAACTCAACACTGATTGGTTCCAATTTAGTGGTGACAACAGATCTGGTTGAAGATAGGTCTGGGAATGTTTTGTCTTAGAATCTTTTGTTTATGTGCTTTCATGCATGGATGCCATATCTTTATTTTTGTCAATTCATGAAGTCTAACGAAAATGACCTTAGATTTGTAGGGATATCAAATTGATCTTTCTTGGAAACTTTAATAAGTTGTCTCCATCTAATGTAGGTCCTACAGTTTTGGTTACTTTCTGAAAGCCCTAATTCTACTGCTCATACCTGCCATGAAAATGAGCTTTGAAAAATCTGATACTTATTTTTATTTCCATTTTTTGTGTTATCAAGGTGACCAGAATAGTCTCTTCCATATCTATGCTAATACAGTACAAGTTCTTGGACAACTTTTTGCAGTGAAGTCATTACTGTCGTAAGTATCCTGGAATCCTACAAATGCAAGTTTTTCGATTATAGTCATGGTGTCCAAAACTTTTGCCCCAGCTAATCCCGGCCGTGAGGAAGGTAGGACCATAAGGGCGACAATCTCTAATCAAAAAATTGAAAGTTTTTCAATTGCTAAAACCGGTACCTTTGGGCCAAAGCATCTCTGGTTAGATGGATAATGCATCAATTGTCAAAAGGCAAAGTTTGGGGATAAGAGAGGATCCAAGTCATCCCACATAACCCTCGTTGGTTAGATATGAAGGGAACTACTAAATAATGAAATTTCACATAAAAAGAAGTTAGGACTTCCTGTCTGAAAAGAACAGCATTTCTCATTGTTGTGTAGATAGGAGAGAGAAAGAAGGATGAGTCATGAGTGGGATTGGGAGATGGATTAAATGGGTGTTTCATGTGCATTGCAACTGCGATGAATTTCACTTGGAAACCTAGAGAGGCCAAGTTAAGGGAGGATTAGTATGTTGCTTTGTGGCATTGGTTCATTAAGCTTTTTAATTATTTTATCTATTTTTTGAAGAGAGACACAATAAACAATTTATCACCCAATGAAAAAGGGCTAAAAGTGAATATTGGAAGGGAAATGGTAGAATGACACAATCAATAAGTCACACCTGAACCTTGGCATGCGGGCATACATAGATCCCTTGTGACTTGGGTCAAGGCCGTGTGGAGACTTCTATAAGGATGTGACTTCGAGTTTGATTTATCCCGTTGTCATTCTAGTATTGATTTTGCAACTCTAGTGAGATGGACGAAACATAACTTGCTAAAAAGGCAAGGTTGGAAGAGGTCCCAAATTCGAATCATGTATTTAAGTTTCCTTCAAAAAAAAAAAAAAAAAAAAAACTTTTATGTTCCAATCTGTCCCTAATTAAAGCTTCTGGTAGACATTGAAACTGGACATAGAATCCCCAAGAATAATGGACAGTATCTTTTTAGGCGATATATGGTTTCCTAATTATTGCTGCTTGCTCATGAAGAAATCACATTTAAGGCGACTTTTAAGTTTCCTAATTACTGCTCATTAAGAAATCACATTAACTTCATCTAGAGATTAGCAATTGCTTGATTAACTTTAAAAAAAGAATTGTATCAACCCTTGAAAGACAAAATTGAGATAAGACAGATTGAATTTTCATCAACAATTAATCAAACTTTGGATTAAACATTAACTAATCACCCATGCACCCATGTTTGATTCTTTCAAGAATTGGCTTCATCTATGCTGCTGCTTTGATCAATCTTCTCATCATCTACTTCTTCTCCTTCATCACCCTCATCATCATCTTGATCTTGATCATTATCATTATCATCATCAATTTGCTGATCTCGAGGTGGTTGTTGTTGTCCATCTGGTTGCACCAGATGAAGCCTCAACCGTCCATCCTCTCTACATGCATGCAAGAACTCACGGGTTGGGATTCTAACCTCCTTGAGCACAAACCTCCCATCATGTCTATAAGACTTGAAGCAAATCCATGGCTTCCCACTCCTCCCTATGCATGAAATTGGTGGAGGAAATGTTTTGATCACACTTGATGAACCATTACTATTCATACTCCTTGATCTCTCAAATTGCCTCCTGTACTTATAACTCCTATTATGATTAACAATCGATGTAGTCGACGACGTTGATGACGACGATGTCGATGACCGATCATCTTCTCTGCCGTTGATCTCCTCCACATCATCAAAGCTCTCAAACCCAAGCCCCTCCGTGCATAGCTGTAGATGCTGTTGTTGTTGTTGTTGTTGTTGTTGTTGTTGATGATGATGGGCATGTGTGGTACGACTACTACTACTACTACCACCACCCATCAAAGACTCTGCTTTCTCTGTTTTTGTTGGTGTTGATGATGGTGATGATGGTGGGTGGTGTTGAATTTCTTTGAAATGAAGCTCGCCGAAGATTTCATCAGTGAATGAAGGGGAGGGGTCGTTGATGGACTTGATTTGATTCCACGACAGAGATTCGATCAGCGTGGGCTTCTCCGGCAACGCCCTTTTCTCGAATATCTGCTGCAGCCCCCCACAAGACGCCATTGCAGAGAAAGTAGTATTGATGAATGAATGAATGAATGAATGAATGAAACAGTACTGGATTCGATCAGAATTCAATTCAAACAATCAATCAGAGAGAGAGACCCAGATCGAAGATTGAGAGGTTGTGAATTGATGAAGTGGGTGATTACGTGGGGGCTCAACAATTAACAATCAACGCCGCCTCCACCACCACCACATCCACAAACCTCCATCACCATCTCTCTCTCTCTCTCTCTCTCTCTCTCTGTTTTGCTCTGTTTTGCTCTGCATCGTTGCTTTAGCGCTTATTACGTGTTTCATTCATCACGTACACAGCTAACTCGCTCACGTGTGGGCGATCCACTTTGCGCGATTGTTCCTCGGGATCTGATCCGCTCGTCCCTCGAGAATATTGGGGTGGTGCCTTATGAGATGGTTAGATTCTGGTCTGATGACGTCAGTCCGTTGATGGACCGTTGAGGGCTCTCGACCTGTTGTGTTGTGGGCCTTCTTATCTTTGTAACCAATTTAGTTATCTATCTCGACTGACTGCCGTACCGGTCTCTCTGGTTCACTAACGTGATTTGAGGTCTCCAACGTGATTTTCTCTTACTCAAGCAATTCTTGCTAATGCTATTATAACCTAATCAATGGTCAAACTATTAGGGGCGGTTGGTTCGCTCTAACTTTTTTGTAATTTTATTCACATCCCTCAATGTTTCTAAATCAATAGTCTAATTTTGAGGAATAGGGAAAATTGGTTGGAAGTTTTTGCCTTTGTACGGGAGTCTCGCTTTTTGAGAAGTGAAGCCTCGTCCATCTCATTGAGAATATATTACCTTTTAAGTCTTTTTGGACATTGGGTCGATAGACGCGTTTAGAGGTGCATTGCTCGGTGCCCAAAGTGGTTTGCCAAAAATTTTCCAAGAAATAAACTATCATATTCCCTTATGGCTCGTTCGGTTCAAAAGTAAAATAATCCCAAGATCACGAGATTATTTTACACTAGGATTATAACATGGGTTTGGGTATTAATTCCAATAGAGGGACTTGTTCGGTTGGGGGTATAGAAGGCGGGATTAAACATGATTTCAATATGTGAAGTTACTAAAGTGTCCTTTTATATCTACAAATTCATTCCCACATCCTTGACAAGCTTACCAAGTCAAATATACATATTAAAGCAACTTCAACAACAACAACAACAACAACATAGCCTCAGTCCCAAATTAACTGGGGTCGGCTACATGGATCAAACTTTTCCATTGTGTCGATTAAGTGCAATTGATGGTGAGCTTTTCAAACCATTCAAATCCCTCATAATTAATGCATCATATGTTAACTTTGGTCTGCCTCTACCTCGTCGAATTTCTACAGTTTCTATTGAGTTAAATTTTCTAGTTGGGGCATTTGTAGGCCGTCTTTGCAGGTGACCAAACCATCGCAACCGCCATTCCCTAATCTTTGTATCAATTGGTGTTACTCCTACTTGTCTTTGAATTTCTATATTTCATATTCTATCTTTACGAGTTTTACCACACATCCACCTAAGCATCCTCATTTCTGCTACGTTCATTTTATATAATTGTTGTTGCTTTACCGCCCAACATTCACTTTCATAGAGCATAGCTGACCTCATTTCTATATTAAAGCAACTTCAACGACACATAAACAAAGTCATTCAAAATTAGAAGCCTAATAAATCCATTCGCTAAGCAAACTAAATGTAATTTGAACCATCACATTTCCCATCAAATTCAGTGAACAAAATTTATGAATAGTGAAGAAAATTCAATGTGAACTCGTCGGCTATAATAATTGTGATATGTTGTGTGTTGTCTATTTGTATTAGTATGAATGAAAATTGAAAATTTAATGGTGGGTCTCGTAGGATCGCGCGGTATAATTAATAAATGTGGTTGAAGTTTGAACAAATATTTAGTAGTACTAAATATGTCATCGATGGATAGTGTTGATTCATGATCATGGAAACGATCTGTTGATTTGATTCGCGCGCGAACGATAACTATAGTGCTACATTGATATACTAATGTCACACACCATAGGTTTTTTGGTGTTGGAGAGTCGAGAATAGTAAATGAATTTGTGTTTTGGGTGTTTACGATTAGTATATTTTGGTTATTTGAAAGCCACCAAGATTGAGATAAAGTAATACCATTGAATTCATGGTTTTAAATTATCACAATCCTGTGGGTTAAAATAATTTTATGGACAATTTTATACTCGAACCGAACACCAGTATTATTTAGTATCATCGCTTATCTCACCCTATCCTATGAACCGAACAGGCCATTAAGGATTCAAACCCCCCAACTTTTTACTCATACACTCTATATCAAATCAGTAAGCTACACGCTTGGTTGTAGAGAGGCCTAGAAAAGACATAATTGGGTGTGAGTATTGCCTTCTCTGTAATTCATGGGAAAACAGGCAAATAGGCCTTTATGGCTCTATTCTCTGAACCATTGGTTTCTATCACTTCTATCTTGAAGAATATGATAGCATAGAACCACATTTCAAAACTTTAAAGTTATTTATACTACAAACAATATATGGTAAACCCTGAGAACTATTGGAATCTAGATGAAACCCTTTTGTATACCACTTCAAAAGTTGCTCATCCTTTGAAGCCTTAAATAGACTTTTCGTGTTCATACTCAAAAAGTTTGATATTTAAAAATATAAAATTTATAATGTCTTTTAAAAAAATTAAAGTTAAGTCATTTGGTGATATGCTCAATCTAAGGAAGTATACTAAAGAAGAGGGAAATTAACACTTTGCACTTCCCAACTATAAAAGGAAGTTGACACTTCGTGGGAGAGCATCTTTTTAGAAATGTAGGTCCTTTGAAAACAAAATACTTGTGGTCTCAATGTTTTGAGAACCACAACGTTGAATTTCCACTATGCTTTTGTGCAAAATTCCTGTGAGACAGAAGAGTCACCTTCAAATAGCTCAAATTATACTCACACAAGAGACTATCAAGCTAAATGCATGATAGAGAATGAATATTTGTCATGGTCAAGAAAGTAATGATTGGTAGAGATTAATCAATGTTAATAGAAGAAAAAGCAATCGAGCAGTCTTAAGTACCAAAAAAAGTAGTAGTTTTTTATGGAGATAAAAAGCTGTTAGCGTGGGATAACATGATCCAAATAAGGCAAAACAAAGGTTATGTGGACAGGCCACAAACAGAAAATAGTACAAACCCATGCACAATCGATCTCTGACTTCAAATCAAACATATTCATCAGATAGTTATAGTTGTAAAGCAGTGAGTCAACAAACCAGTGGAAGCTATACATGGCTTTATCGCCATGCATCAATTCGTGCTGTCCTCGAACAATTTATACGGCTGGCAATGGCAGAAGATTCTCTAGATTTCTCGGTGGCGGTTCCAGCAACTCGGAAATTGGGCTGTGCAGAAATCTTTTTGGGTCCCTTCCAGAGATAAGAAGTACTCGATTGGCTGATGCTCATGTCGGGGAGAGCTAGATGGTTGAATTTCATCGGTCTCGGATCCTCACCGTTGTTTGTTTCATCGTTTGTATCTGCACAATGAGCCATGGACCAATCGGCAATGGCGTTTTCTGTGCTGGTTTGAGAACTGCAGGAGCCATGTTTTGCCGCGTCATCTTCTTTGACTTGGTTCGAGGGGTTCCCTGAAAGAATAGGCTCATCTGCAACAAAAGAATGGCCATTCTCTTCATTCTCCAACAACAGTTCCTCCGGGCAGGGCTGTGAACTACTGTGGTGGCCATTGTCATTTGAAGGCTCCAGAGGGGAAGCATCAGATGAGTCTATTAGATAGACACCCCTTTCCTTAAGAGTCCTCGCAATTAGCGTCTTGAGGAAGTTCATCACTTGCACAGCGTACACCAACGCAGTTAATGGATCTGCCATCTGCAAATGAAAGAATGAAAATTTTTTATCCTGGATTCACGTTTCGTTTGGGAGTACAAGCTTAATTATGATGACAATGATGCTCAAACAAAGGATATGACACAAAATCGATAATTGAAACACTGATTTCTTAGTCACCTGAGTCATGTTAGGAGCAAACACCATTGCAACATTGTGTGCATTCATCTTGTTATGATGCTCTTCTAGGACAACATCAGCCATCAAGTTGATAGCCCAATCCAACAAAGCAGCTTCCGTAGGGGGCAGGAGTCTCACGAGCTCAGTGCATTGCTCTTCTGTTTCGCTTTGCATTACCTGCTCAGGTTCAAGAGGATCCAGCACGCCACTTGGGAGTTCTCTAAACCATGCCTACAGGAGCAAGCACACATATTTTTTTATGTTTGAAATAAAAAGCATGGGCTCCAATGGAAAAAAAAAAAAAAAAAAAAAAAAAAAAAAGAACTTGTAGCTAAAATGTCAATGCTGAGCCTGGTAAAGAAAGGTGTCAAGTTGTAGTCCACATAGAACTCTCAACTTATAACTGGATATCTGAAATTCATAGTCTTGAGAGAGTGTGAATAAGACTAACAAGTGGGATCTAAGTCTCCCAAGCAACTTTGGAGAAAATTTACCGAAGCAAGACAATGTTTGTTCAACATTTTGACTATATTGTTTATTCAAGATAACTCGTCGAAATGTTATAAAAAGGCAATCCAAGTTTCGGACTCACATTTGCGCCATCTTCAACATAGAAAGGTTTGAAGTGCCAGAATGATGTCAACTCAATATAAAGAAGAAATCTAGGGATGCAACAACTAATTACCGTTCGCTAAAGCAGACCACGATAAGGCCTTCCTCTTAGGGATCTTTAAATTTGGCTATAACATATGGAAATTCCAACTTCGCCAACCTTAAATCCTATCTTGCTCCCTGCATGTGAGTATTTTTTTTATTCATCTTTTTCAGCAACTGATATGCACTTGGACTCTCTCTCTCATGCATTATTTATGAAAAAATTTTGAGAGAACATCAATTCCTCAAAACGGGAGTAATGTAAAGATTAGAGTCCAGAAATAATGGATGGTGCATTCGTGGACAGATGATGAACTTCCTATTCCATGATAAGCAAGTTTCTGTATAACTCGAAAAGAAATACCTTTATAAGACCTGCTAAGCAATGCACCTCAATACCTTCTGGCAGAACGCCGCTGTTCAGCTGTTCCCTGACATGCTCCTCTTGGCTGTTTTCTGCATTGATTCTGAATATTCCTTCAGCCTACAAATTGAATAAACCGTACAAACAGGTGAAAATGTAAGGACCTTAAAGTTCAGGAGAATTTGTGCTTTCTTTTACAGTTAGCCACCAAGTTTAGTCCATTTCATCTAACAAAAGAAATGGAAAAATGGAAATGCAAGCGACTTGGTGTACCTGCAGGCCCCCTTGGGCATACAAGTGTCCCTGCATTAGCAAAAGTATTGTTGGTACACTGTTTCCTCTTGAATCATATGAACACTGCATAGATTCTGTGGAGACTCCAAAGACACTTGCACTGTAAAACAAGGATGCCAAATACAGTGGAATCAGAGACAAACCATTTGATTAATTCTAAAGACACTCAATTATATCGCAGATAAGGAGAAAAGCAACATTAAACAGCTAACAAGAATTATCATGACCCTAGCAAATCATAGCATGTTGCTTGTTTTGACAGTTCTAGAACTATTAATTTGCATTTCCATGATAATAAAGTACGAACAAAATATCAAGTAGACATGCCGAACAAAATATCATGTAGACATGCCGACAAAATGCAATGGTTATATTAATTGTTTTCAATGGTAGATGGACCAAGATCACAGTTTATGATCACGAACTTATGACTCCATGGACAACATAAAATTCTCTGAACTACTTTAAGATTTTAGTTCTTTTTTTAATTTTTTTAAAGATCTTGAAGCATTCATTACACAAAAAAAAAAAAAAAACTACCTAAAAGAAAAGGAATAATTATGAAATTGCAATTAAAGTTTGCAGAAAAAAAAAAAAAACGAAATTACATACAAAGTTTCAAAGAACCTTAGAAGTTTACTTGACAAAAGAAAATAATAGATTTTAAAGATTATTATTATTATTATTATTATTATTATTATTATTTGGTGCAAAAAAATATAATATGATAGGACAAAAGTAAATAGGGACTGTAAAGTGAAGCCAATCTCATATTCATAATATAATAGAAGTTACATCAGTGATAAACATAATCCTAAATTAGTATATTAAGAAAAGAAAAAGAAAAGAAAAGGCAATGTAATTTATTTGCGGAGAAATTGAATGATGAAGCTAACAACTCAAAGATGCAACTGGTTACATTTTAAAGCTTAAAAGCTTTAAGGAAAATATACCTTTCAGGCTTTCACCAACAAATAGTTATAAAGAGAAGCAACAAAGACTAGATTAATCCTGAAGATAGATATTAACTCTGATTTTGACCTTTCACCAAAAAATAGCTAATAAACATAAATAATCATACATAGAACCTAAATCTAAAAATTTAAGATGAATAAAAAACTCATAATAGGATCAATGAAGCAGGACTTGGAGGATACAAAAATTAAACAGTCCTGGCTCCCAAAACTTAATAAGGAAAAATTCTGATACAGTAATTATCGGCAACTAAGACTAAAATAATCAAATACTCTCGTCTTTTCTGATAAACAAAACCGTTTTAACACGTAGCTCTGCATAACATTCAGAAAATACATTACTACGTTTCGACATACAAACCTGCCAATGTCTGAAAAACTATAAGAAGAAATCTACCTAAAAAAAAACTGCTGCAGCTACTACTTCTGCATTACAAATGAAATTATTAAGCACACGTGACCCTTACTGTGGTTCCCACAATTTCTAGTGTAGGTAATCCTTCATATGAATTTTGTAGAGTTTCATCTAAGGAAACAACCACTAACATTATTCAAAGTTCTATTCTATGTCTCGACTCTCAATATGACACAAATGCTTCCAGTAAAATTTCGATGAGGTTTTCATCCAAACGAGTAAAAGGGATAAGGAATAACAAGTCACACATGTATAAAGGATCGGAGCATCATGCATCCTGCTCTAAATGGTTCTAGTGCAAGAATTACCTAAAGAGAAAATAATTTAATAAAACTATAGATTCAATTTAAAATGCTCTTTTGATTGGCAGTTTGGATGCAGAACTTAGTAACAAAAGACACTTGAAATATAAATGAGTTCCTTAAATTCAGAATTAACAACAAGGCCAAAAGCAGGTAAAGTCTGAAGATCCTTATTCACAAAATATCAGAAAAAAGAACAATTGTGAAAGCCCTTTTCCACACACCAAACGCAAAAATGTGGCATGTACTTCCCTGATATGTCATCTAATTCACTGATATGTCATCTAATTCAAGAATAACAACAACTATGAGTGAGAAGATGCAGTCGATTTTTATTTTTTACTTTATCATATACTTTTTTTTGAGAGTGAGAGAGAGGGAATATAGAGGATATTGTCTATTGCTAATACTAAAATGAGCAACAATTAGGGCAAGTCCAAGAAAATCAAAAGATTTCACACAATTTCTCCAAAAAAAGAGAGAGAAATTTTTGAGGTCAAGGGAAAGCACGATTTCGAAAAGAAATGAAGTAAAAGAGGAAGGGGAAATACAGAAAGAGAGTGAAAGAGCAATGGCACTTGACAAAAGACAAGAATAGACATGAAAAAGATACAAACACAATCAAGATGTTCAAGAACAGTCCTCAACACCAAAATTTATTAAAATACAAACTAGTTGGACCTCTCCAGGAAGGCATTGCCAACAGGAACAAAAGTTACAAAACCTCAATCCCGAGTCAACTGGGATCAGCTACATGGATCAAACTCGCTCGATTTAATTCAATTGATTGCGTACTTCCATAATTCTTTAAATCTTTCTTAATTAATGCGACTCACATTATCTTAGGCCTGCCCCTACATGGCTAAACCATCTCGAATTTCTTTAGTTTCTTCCGTGTCGAATTTTTTAACATTAGATTCCACACTTTTACGAGAAAAGACAACTTAATGAAGATTTTTTTCACAGGAAAAAAGAATCAATTACAGCAATGCCATTAAATCAAGATGCAGATTTCTGAGTAAATTCCCAAAAACAATTCAGGCACTCAACTCATCAAACAAATCCAACAAAAAGAGAAATCAAACACAAGAGATCAACCAAACCAAAACCCATTTCACAAAATGCATAAACACTCAAATTAAGCATAGACATATTCACAATCTGAGTAAATTCCCAAAAACAATTCCGGGTCAACTCATCAAACAAACCCAACAAGAACAACACAACAAAATAGAAATCAAGCTCTAGAGATCAAACAAACCAAAACCCATTTCACAAAATCTGCACAAATGGTGAATGAACCTGACCTTGCACTGGGGGCCCTTCTGGGCACTTCTGGTTCAAACTCAACTGGCAACCCAAGAAAGCCATTAAAGCGATCAAACGTGACATGGGCAACATGCCTCACATCTGTAGGCCACCCAATCTCCATACCAGAACAAATCTTCTCCTCCCTCAAATTCTTACAAGAAGAACCCAAAGACTTCCTAAACACAGTTAGCAGAAGTGCCAACAGAGACAGCTGATCCTCCTCTTTGTCCCTATCTTTGCTCTCAACGTCTTGATCTAGCTCTAGTGCTTGTGAGAGAGAAGTTTCAGAGTTGTTGCTCAAATGGGTCTGTGGCGGAGACTGGGCTTGTGAAATCTGGGTGGTCTGGAGAGGGCCATTGTTGGGCAAATGGGAGTGTAGGACTTCAGTCATGGCTGGCAATCAAAAGGGGTGCCCCAGAAAATCATACAAAAACTTAAAAAATGTGGGAATCCCTTAAAAAATAAGGGATGAAATTGAAGGGTTTGTTTGTGGGGGAATTACATGGTGGGAGTGATTGATGAAATGGAGATTAGAAGAAAAATTAAGTGGAGTTGGATTGAAGTAAGGATTTGGGAAGGTGGGACGTGAGTATCATTAACTTCTCTCTCTTATTTCTTTAATTGTTTTTGTTTTTGTTTTGGGTTTTCCAAGTGGTATTTGACACCAACTACACCGATTAATTCATGTTTAGGTATTGTCAGACGCATATGAGTGACCCTTCCAATAAGTCACTTATAATCGAATTAAATGATTGTTGGTATTTTCTTTTCTTTTCTTTTTTTTTCCTAAACTACTCGATATCCGAAGCCCAACGACCCCTGACTACTCTGAGTTCGAGCTTGGCAGAACCACTAGATGGCGACAAAGCTCTCCCTCAAAGATTTTAAAATGACTCTTTATTTAAAGCTCAAACTCAAGACATTTGATTAAAGCTAACGCAACCCTTTCCATCATGTCGAAGCCTCGTTGGGTTTTTTCATTTCTTTATGTAACCATTCAAGAGGAGTATCTCTCAAACAATTTGTGCAACTTTGTATGCAAAGATCACCCTCTCTATTTGAGTTTGTATTTCCCTTTTTTTGTGGTTTTTAAAAACAGAGTATCATGTTTTGCTTTGATCTTGACCTTGTGAAAGTACGAGTAGAATAAAGAAGAATCTTGGATACTTTTTGTATATATTTGTATACATGTGATTGATTCGAAGTGGGACGCACAATCAAAAGTTGTTGTTCAATATTTATTTTATGTTGTGCCAACTATAGTCTATAGTCTATAGTGCCATTTTGAGCACTGACATAGTCATATAGATATGGTCTCACGTTAGGGTATTGTCTGCGTCACAAGTCTCTCTTAATTAAAGCTTTCCATTTTCTTTCTCTTTGGAATCTTGGATGTTTTGAGATTTTTGGATTACAATCGTGTTATGAAGCGTAAGTTCTTAGCTCGAGTTGGATTAAATTCGTTCACATGGGCTCATAGAAGGCCTATTTTAGGAAAGCCTATATATTCTTGATTAGCTTTGGTGCACTTTGATGCTATTCTGTACTCCACCAACCGAAATTTAATTTCTAGGGACCTACTATTCAGGCCTTCAATTTTCTTTGGTACAGTTATAATATTAATTGTTGGATCTACGTAGATCGGATTAATAGTCCCACATCGCGTTAGTGAAAACTTCAAAATGAAGTATATAAGTGAGCAGTTAAGTGAAACTTCGAAATGAAATATATAAGTAATGATATCTCTTCTAACAATTCTGAGGAATATCAATATTAATTGAGATTCATAGGCTCGCGACTGCACGTAGAGGCAAGCCCGACATGAAATTTAACATTAACTACTATATTTGACTTAAGTAAAAGTCGAACTCACGACCTTTCGAAATCTTGCCTTTTGATAAACGATGTATCTACCATCTTACTAAATATGCTTTGTCAAATACTACATACTTAATACTACTTATAATTGTATAAAATTGTCTTCTTCTTCTACCACCCACTAAAGTAAGGGTGTAGTGAAGACATATGGGTATTTTGACAAGTGAGATTCTAATTAGAGACTAGTATTTTGACAAGTGAGATTCTAATTAGAGACTATGTTGCTACGGTTGTTGAGCTACCAAAAAAAAAAAAAAAAAATCATATTTAAACATCTAAGAAAAGACTCTGTTTGCTATGGTTGGTGAGAGCAAAAATAAGTATTAAAAACTGTATTCAAACACTCATGTCAATGGCTAACCTCACTACAAAAGTCACCCTCTCTAGCTAGTTGGTTACATCTCATTTACAACACAAACACACATTTGTATCAGCCCGGCCTGTATATGCTTTTAATGACTTTCACCCGTCTAGCTAGGTAGGATGATGCTGCAGTGCACACCCACATTTTTAAGGGGAATGATATTTACAGGGAGCCGTAAGTATTCTTAAACATAAAAATTAGATCAAATAAAAAATTACTTGTGATAAACTCGTAAAACCTAAAGATCTTATCGCGCCCTCATGAGCCTCAACACATTCGACACATTGTTTGATGGTTTAAGTGTATTTTTATAGGCTCGATGGAGAATCATTCAACTTCCACAATAAGTACAAATTTCCATCAAATTTGTAACGTCAAAGAAGTTTAATGAACATAATGTTGATTAAAACATACGCTACACATTTTGGTTAATATGTAAGCATAAACTAAAATTATGAGACACATAATGGTCTAGCATTCTCCCACTTGTCTCATATTTCAATAATATGGGTCACATATAACTTAATGATTATCCCACTTGACCCACATTACGACCAAACATTACATAATTTGTATATTAGCGCGCATATATGTTTGACATCATTAAATCATTATAAAATAAATTAGCAATGAGAGTCATAGCGGTTACATCAAAATATGACATATTCCCTTCCAAGTACCACGAATATTACTAATTCATTTTAAATAATTCATAAAACATAATGTATGTGTCAAAGACTAAATTCGTTTAGAATCATCATTAACATAAGTGTGCACATACATTAATAGAATTAGTACAATAAATGAGATCTCATAAACATAAACATAATCAAATCTCAAATTAAAATCATTAGGAATAACAACTAAGGCTCATTTTGTCGACATGTTCTTGATGCCTCTGGTGGTAATCCTTTTGTTAGGGGATTTGTAACCATAAGATATGTGCTAATATATTTAATTGACACTCTTTTCTGTTGAACTTCTTTAACTGCAAAGTATTTTACTCTACAATTTTGTACCAGTTTAAAACCAATCATTTTTGGAGAAAAATATAATTGCAGAATTATCATATTGAATCGTAATGACTTGAAAATGAAGTTAATAATACTAAGCCCTTAAATGAAGTTCCTTAAACATAATCGTTGATTTATAGTTTTGAACTACAAACTTAGCTTGATTATTTCATAGTAGAAGTAGTCATAATTGTCTGCTTACCTCTTAAAGAGATTTCTCCATTAATTAGTAAAAGAAAAACATATTCAAAAGTAGACTTTATAGAGTCAAGACACTCATCAAATTATGTGTATGAATAATCATTAACTTAAGTTATCATACTTTTTATAAGTGAGCATGTGATCTTTTGTCTATTATAAATACTATAAAACCTTCTTTGCAGCTCACTAATGGTCTATGCAAGGGTTAATTTAGTAACATCCTAACACGCCAACAGTAAAACTGAAATCTTATTGGTCTGGTATATCATCCGTTTCAAAGTTTTGAAAGAGAAATTCTTTGATCTCATAGAGCATACCAAGATCGTTATTGTTAAGTAAAATATCATTAGTATATAAAATCAAAATATGATGAAGTTGCTCCCACTGACCTTCAAATATATGCATCGATTGATACATTTTTTTAAGACTAAAGGATGATATGCTATCATTAACTTAATATATCATTGACATGAAGCTTGGTTTAATTCATATATTGACTTCTTAAGTTTACAGAGTAGGTATTCATTTCCTTGTACTATAAATTCATTTATATTCATATAGACTTATTCATCTAAACTCCCACAAAAAATAGTGTTTACATTCATTTAATGTAATTCCAAATCTACAAGTCAAACTTTAGATCGTTTGATATTGCCTTTAGAATTAAGTTTAGTCTTTAAAACTCATTTACATTCAATGAGTTTAAAATCCTGAGCAATTGAACGAGATTATATAGACTTTATTTTGAACCTTTTTTTTAAGTCATCTTTCATGACATCAATCCAGTTCATAAACTTATCATTTTAATGGTTTTATTATAAGAGACTGGATCTTTGATATATGTCCATATATTATAATTAGACTCTTATAAGTATACCATAAAATTATCAAGTATAACATGTTAATGATAAATTATTAAAAAATGATTCACCTTTGGGTTAAACCAATTTCTAATAATTATCATAAAATTTTGTTAAGTGTGTAACTTCACATTTTAATCGCATAACTACTAAAAATAAAAAAATAAAAAAAGACGAAGTGGGTAACTCACTTATATGATATGGCTCACTTGGGTTTTGGAGGTTTTAGGCTCGATGAGAGCAAGTTACGATTTTTTAAAAAAAGTTGTGTAAATATTGTATTAGGGGAGCGATTAAATGGACCCACTTTTTTTTATGAAATAGACCCCGCTATTTGTTAGACGTATCTCTGTAAAACATTTACCTTTTCGTTTGATTTCTTGTTAATTGTAACCTCGCTTCACATTATTTGAGTGCATTACACTTAAAATATAAAAAGTTATGCACATTCTCATATAATGCAATGAGCATATAATTTAAAGATCATTCGTCACTTTGATTGTGGTGTGATATATAATAATTGTAATTAAGGATATAATCAATACACACGAGATGTATTCATGCGTGTTTCGAGGCAAAATATGCAATAATTCGGCTAGATCTCAAAGTTTGTGTCCAAAGTTGGTTACCCAAGCTTTTTCCATAATTTATATGAATCAAATCCTTGAAACATTATAATATATTTGCTCAACAACAACAACAACAACAACATAGCCTCAGTCCTAAAATATGTGTTTGATCCATTTCATGAAGAGTCACAAAAGTTCTCGCTAGCTGTCAACCTATCGCAACCCTCATCCATTTTACAAGAATGAAAAATAGGCTTGCGTCCTCCCTCCTCCATTTTTTGGATATGAAAAAAATGGATTTGAGACTTTTCTTTCTTTTTTTTTTTTTTGTGGATCCTCTTACTCATTTTTTAAGATGGGTAGTAGAACCTTTTAGACTTGTGGATTCTCTTACTCAATGTTCTGTTCTACTAGGTGGAGTTTGCTCCACACACACACACACACACACAAAAAAAAAAAAAAAAAAAAAAAAAAAAACTATGGGCTCATTTGTCTTTTCACTTGCAGGTCTAAAGGAAAGCCAAAAAAAAAGAGGTTCGCTAAGTAAGCACCCCACCATTTAACGAGGGCACCCAGTTAATGTGGGCACAAATCGATTTACCTTGGGCACTCAAAAATTAAACCCAAAATACCGAAAATGCCCCTCGCGGCAAAAAACCCTCTCACCCACCCCCTCGTGCAAAACCTCAAGTACCCCACCACCCCCACCACCGTCCCGCTTGACTTTCTCCATTTCGTGAACGAACCACCTAGCAATCCCGAATCTAAGTTGTATTCGTTCCTCTATGTCTCTCTCCTAACTCGTTGTATGGCGTTTTGCAGTTTGAAGACTCGGAGCCTTGAGTGGATTTCCTTGTCCAAATTAAAATTGGCTCTGCTCAAGTTTTTCGATTCACGATGATCGATGATGTTGAAATAGAATCGTTTTGAATATCAAGTTGAAAATGGTAGTCTCGTCAAGTTGCATTTCGATAGAGATGGTTATTATGTTTTGTGTTGAAAAGCAGTTGGCATTCAATGGTTCATTTATTGATTAAAGTGATTTGTTCTGCGATCCACTTGAGGCAGAAGATTTTGTTTGACGCCTCGCAAAGCAGCTTTGTTCAAAATTTTTGTTTGATGCCCGTTTCTCAAGCATGACCGAATGTCAGAACAGCTCAAAATACAGTTGGCTCATTCACTTGAAGTTTTTATCTATCGTCTCTGGGTCAAAACTTGGCGAGAAATGAGAGTCAAAGTTGTATAGTTAAATCTGTATGGGTGATAGTCAGCAACCGAGAATCTTAGGATAACTCCTCGATAAGAACCATTTACCGAGACCGTTATCTCAATTCTGGTGGATGGTGACGGAGAAGTGTACATAACTCTCGCCTCGCGAGGACGAATAAATCGCGTCCGTGAAAAAACATCATCGAAAAATTCCGAGAAACCCTACCTCGACAATTTTTGCTTTTTGATTCAAATTACCAACATGTGTAGTTATCAGAACATTATTGCCTCTCAGTCGTTTAGGATGAGTAAACAATCAGCACATAAATGATCAACGCTTTGTGATATGCAATGTATTTTAAAAAAACAACATACCAATCCCTTTCCTCCCAAAATCATCCGGAGGGGAACACAACAAGAGCATCATCATCATGGGAGGAACCTCAAAACCCCGGTGGCGGAGCACCGCCGTGGTGGGGGGCATCTCAGCGGCGGCCGCCGCCGCAGCTCTAGTAACCCTAGCGCGCCCTCGCGACCCGTCCTTCGAACTCGTCTCCATCACACTCACATCATTCAAGCTCAATTTCCCCGTGATCGACACAGAGTTAATCCTGACCGTCCACGTCACCAACCCCAACCTGGTCCCCATCCACTACTCCTCCACCACAATGTCCATCTTCTACGACGGCTCCCCGCTCGGCTCGGCCGCCGTGGAATCCGGCTCCCAGCCGCCGAGGTCGTGCCAGCTGCTCCACCTCCCGGCTCGGCTCGACGGCTTGGAGCTGGCCCACCACGGCGTCAAGTTCCTTGCTGACGTGGCGAAGAGGGAGATGGTGCTGGACGCGAAGGTGGATATAGAGGGGACGGCTACTGTGCTGTGGTGGGCCCACGGGTTTAAGGTGCACGTGGAGAGTCACGTGGTTGTTGATCCTGTGTTCCTGGATGTTATCGAGCAGGAGAACAAGTCTGATCTCCAGCTCTTCGTTACTTAGATTTGATCATCCTGTGTTCATTGTTGTGTGCTTTTGTAAATTATACTGCATTGGTCCAGGTGGTTTGACTCTCCATTGTATTGAATCTGTTGATGGTTATGATTCTAGTAAGGTGTCCGTCTAATTATCTTATTATCACGGTATTTCAATATTACAAATATTACAATTGCAAATCACAATGTTTTAAAGTCAAACTTTATAGGTGAACTTCATAATGAAAGTCAAAGTCCAAAGGTAAGGGAGATTGTAGGTTAAAAAAAAAAAAAAAAAAGTTATTTCAGATAGAACAACAAACCAATTACTCGTACAAAAAATTTTGGGAGGGACTATTAACACACGTATACTTTATATCTTATAGCTTCCGATAAGTTAGTTCATGTTCTAAGCACCCCTTAATTTTTAGTAAACTTCTCAATATATTCCTAATTTATATTTGACTCTCTCACTTCTCAAAAAAAAAAAATTTCCATCTTTGTAATCTACAACCTCTTATTGCACATCATCTTCTTCTCTCTTTTACCTAATTTGCTTCATATATGTTCAAGATTAATTTTTTTTATCATTAAAAGCTAATATATTTAACACAAATAAATGTTCTAACCATTCAAGAATGTAAATCAAATATCAACCAAATAATATGGTTAAGGCGTTGCATTTGATAGTAAGTTGTTGAGTGAATTGACATTTTATAGTATTTATTATCAATAATTATTTCAAATAAATATAATTATACTTATAATTATTTAATGTTGTTTAATATTTTTGTAAATAATAATTTATGTTTTTTATTTGATTCAAGTTTTTTTTTATTTTGAAGAAATAAATAGTAGTTTATGTGGTGAAAATAATAATGCTTTATTTTTTATCTTAAAAAATGTTTGAAGGGTATTTAATTATTTATGTCAATTCTCATATTTTATAGTTCTTAAAATTCGCAACTTCCCTGCATATTTAAAATTCAACCAAACATGAAATATGAACTTACACTGCTTTGTGAGTTAACTCCAAAGAGTTATCTCCACTCGCACCTTGTAAATAAGTTAATAAAAACGAACCAAACGAAACCTTAGAGTTGGGATATTTATGTAATTTTTCCCTAAAACATTACACTCACAACTGACCTTTTGAGTCATGAACTCTAACATTAATTTCTTATGTCATTTGTCACATACACTCATTTCCTCGGATGCATATCAATTTTTCATGTACATGTACATCGATGCAAACATCAAGGATCAATCAAATGCGCGTGAAACAGGCATTCAAAATTGGAGTCACAAAAGCATTTTTGTTCAAAAAATATCTGCAAAAACAAATGAAATAACAATATACAAGTTTAAAGGAAAATATGGACTCCTAGAATTTATACATTGACACAAAAAAATGCTCTTTACAACAACAACAACATAGCCTCAGAAAATGCTCTTTAACATTTAAAAAAAAAAAGATTCATTTTAAGATAGAATAAAAAAAGGGGTGACATATGATGCTTCATATTAATTGTACAACACCTGCCCACCTATCCAACGCTTAGATAAATCCCAAGATGGGATTTATTCAATACTATGGGAAAATGATTCACAGGTACATTTCAATACTATAGGAAAATGATTCACATATGCGTTTTCTGCCCGAGTCTGTTTACTTTGCAACAAAGAATAATAACATCACACTTGAAGTAGAAACAAAATACTCTTACAAGCCTCATGTAACAGTTGTTTCCCCATACAATTGTTTTGCTGCATCAGTTGATTTGAATAAGAGGAGAGCGTGGTATGAGCGATGGTTTTAGCTCCTTCGTGTTTGATGGCGGCTCATATGGGTGGTTTTCTCTGAATTCCTCGAGAAGGCTTTCCATGGGCAACGCCCGTAGTGATTCTATGGTGCCTTTGCTTGGGACATCTAGCTCACACCTTACTGGTGTTAAGCCACTCGGTTCATAGTCCTGCACATTTTGATCAAGAAAGCCATGAACTAGACTACTTTACGAACGCGAAAGGAAAGCCATGTTTGGATAATGCAAGGTCAATACAGTTTGTGCAAGTATGGTTTCTTGTAGACTCTAAAAACATAGGCAACAATGAGAAGGCTCGTAAGGGTACGCTGCAAGGATTTTCTACCAAAACAAAAGGGGGAAATTCAATTATTCAAAGGTTACCAATGCAGTGGCGTGCATTTTGAAATTGCAGCTTATTGACATGTATTAACGAGGGTTTGAAAACCAGGGCGTTCACAATTTATGATTTAACAGACAGTTCAATGCGAGTTACTCCGTTTAACATGCAAGACTATGCTTTTTATTTGGTAAAACAAGACCATGCTTTCAAGTATATTAAAGGCATAAACTCAAAAACTTCATTCCAGCAGCATCTCTCTTGAACAAACAAATTAACTTCACAACAATGACAACAAAGCATTCCACAAAATTATGATATGGCTCAAAAAGATGAGTTGATAAAATTAGAAAAAAAAATGATGTACAAAATGAGCGTACCATGTATTTCTGCTCGAAAGTACTCTGTATCTGCACCTTCACATCCGTTGCTTGGCCTGAATAATCTTCCCTCAAGTTTTGAATGCTACTGGAGTGGGCTTCAACGACACCCATGATGCCTGATACTGATTCCCGCTCCTTTTCTGAGATGCCTGTAGTTAAGATAAAGGAAATAGTTCAAATAGACGTCCACATGCAGCAGTATGTAGGAGACAGGGAACGACAGTTATCTACATCCATAATACATGCGCAAAGATTAGGGGGCAGTGCACTAATTTGTTTGTATGTTTATAATCTCCATATAAAATTAGTGGAATTTTCAAACACATTCGTAGAACACCATGAATACACTTGTAAGATTCCTACAGGCTATTAACAAGAAATGGTGGAAAATAGTGCCAAGAAATTAGGTCTCTATTCACTAACAAAAAATAAATAAGTAAATATTTCATCTTAAAAATGCTTGTAGTGGACTCACTCTCAAAGTTATGAAGGAACTCGTCACTATTTCTTGCAACATCCTCCTCTGCCACAGTGCGTGCAGAAGCTATATCCGCATCATGTTGTTCATTACCATCCGAGACATTTCTGCAAAACCAAAAGAAAAGTTGAAACAGTTGATAACTGAACACAGTACAGTTTTTGTCTACATAAACACAATCAGAGCTCTTATCAGGAATATCTTTTGTTATTTGTCAAAGAGAATGCAGTCAGGGATCTCAAACTTCAATGTTTAAATAGATTGACAGCACAAGACGACAAGAATAAAATTCCCAGCTAATTTATGTTATCAACTTCCAAATATATCATCCAAAATCTGCTTTAAATATCAATCGGCCTATCAATGGAAATGTTTATGTTGATCACTATTGGTTTCAGCATTGTCAGAAATTTAGAGCTCAAACTACTGCATACTCAGCAATTCAGGTAGTTCAATAGTTGTCAACAAAATGAGGGAAAAAAAAAAAAGAACTGAGATCAGCAATCTATTATGTATATGACCAACCTAACAAGCTGCTCAAGAGCTGAAACATGTTGACTGCTCATTTCATTCACAGATTGTTGTGCTCTCTTCCAATGCATTGAAGCAGTGTCGACTGTAGTAACGCTGCAAGAAATGCAGACAAAATTTGATTAACAGTAACACTTCAAACTTATAACGTTATAAAGCAGCTAATGCAATGCAACATGAGAAAGCCTCGAAATGGCAGGAAAAGACATCTATTTACTGCCAGGAAACAGATACACGGGCCAGCATCTGTGTCGTAATGAATATTGTACAGATAAATTTAAATCTACATCTAATGTCAACATAAAAATCAATATTTCAGCACCAAAAGCAAAACCTTACCATTTCTTGAGAAGCACCTCCATCCGGCAGTGTTTGGCAGCAGAAAAATCTGCAGCATCCTTGGTACCATCTTCAGCTTGCATGGAAAACTCCTGCCACTTTCTTTTCGCATCAGTTGTGATACTCCCCATCGATGAAGTGTGCATGGCCAAACATGACTTGTTTTTAGCTGCATCGTCTCTCAAACCGTCGAGTCTCAACTCCACCTGCCAAGTTCATAATCAGCAAATATACAAGCCTCAATCCCGAATTAGTTGGGGTCGACTACATGGATCAAACTCTTCGATTAAGCTCGATAATCAGCAAAAATACCAAAACAAAAGGTAAACTAGACGCCATCTCTGATAACTAAGAAAGAAACAGAAACCCGCAGCATACCAACTCTTTTTGACGGCGAATGTGATCTGTAACCAAATTTGTCATATCAGCCAAAAGCTTCTCTGATTCCAAATGTGCTTGCTCCTGAATTTATTAACACTGAATTATCAGATGAATCAATAAAGGACTTCATTGCAGCAGAGAGAAGTTTTCAGAATTATACCTCATATACAACAACAACAACAACAACAACAACATAGCCTCAGTCCCAAATTAGAATTATACCTCATATGCCTTTCTGAAATCAGCAATGCTTTGCAGTTGAGCCTCATGAGCGATAATAGTGTCACTTTCAAGCTTATTCGATTCTTCCAATAGCTTTTCAAGAATGCCATTAATAAATTTCGATGTTTCTTTTGTGTGAACAATACTGTCTTGGAATCTCTGAACAACAAAATCAAAAACATCAATAATGAGAGCGTACATTATCTTCACTTCTTCACCACTGAAATACTTGGTTCCAAGCTAAATAGTCAACATTGTTGAATTTAAAGATATGAAATAGCATAGTTATAACTTTCTTTACTATCTAAAAATTTGTTGTAGAAACAGAAGGTGCAAAATTAGGAAAGAGAAAGAAATGAATTGTCATTCATTAATGCATTTTTCCAATATGCTTTCCGATTAACATTTTTACAAATCTTAACTCATTTCATTAATTTATAGAACTACTACATCCTAACAGTAAAATTTTGAATTAAATGGGAAGAACAATCCATTAATTCGTAATGACCATACAGTTAAGTGGCCTAATAGACAAGAACTTCTTACTGCCATAAAAAATATAAGAAGTAGCAATACTGACAAAGATAAGAAACGCATTCCAAAAACAAACCTCACGCAATTCTTTAGCAAAGAGGGCCATCTCCCCTTGGTAACCTGATAGCGTGCCTTGAAGATCTCCAAAAATTGAACTAGATTCCTTGTCCATTTCTTCTAGAAACTGATGCAGAGAGAGAAAGGAGAAGGAAATTTGGCATAAGCAAGAATGAAAAAAGTCATTAAAAAAGTGCTGCAGTCCAAAAACTACATAATTCATCAATAAAATGCCCCTTACTTCTTTAATTGAAGAGGAATTGGCAGACGTTAGAGAAGATATCTCTTCTAGACCTGCATTATTGCATGCTCTATGCAAACGCACAACATTTTGCATAGCTTCCATGTGGGAAGTATACAAAGATTTGGACGCAGATATTTTTTCTTCATTTCTGACACCAACTGTTGGAAAAATACCATGGAGTAAGGCACTCATTCTGCTAAGATATTGACCCAAACAACAGCCATTGTCCCCAATAAACTAAGCAGCAATACTCCAAGTATGAAAAGTAATAAAAAAACCTGTTCATGAGTAACAAGGAAAGAATTGCAAAGCTTCTCGACACTTCCAAGGTGTTCATTCTGTTGAGACATTGACCTATCGATAGTGTTACAAAGAGTGCCAATCTTTCCTATGAGATATGCCTGAAAATTATCCACCATGGACCTATTTTCGGCATTCAATTTATCTTCTCTAGCTGCAAATAAATCAGAAAAGAGATGAAGACTTATGCAACTCAAGTAGAAGATACTAAAAAATTTCAGATAATAAAGATATAACAATACCTATTTTTGACTGTAGCAAGGTATTATCATGAAGAGACTTTTCCAAATCAGACCGCAGAACGCATGCCTGATGAGCCAGAGCATTTTCTGTACCAGAACACAACATTCCTTGAAAAGACAACTCGAAACAAATAAACTATAAACCACTTGCCAGATAAAGAAAAGACAGACCTGCTTTCCTTTGCTCAGAAATAATAAAATCTCTCTCTTTCAAATAATATTGAGATTTCCTCAATTCTTCCTCTGTTTTTGCAAGTAATCTGCATGTTTGCTCCAATCGTTTCTGTGCAGCACAAATTCGATCAGTAGACTAAAATTCTAGCAGACATTTCCGGAACAGAAATATAAAAACATATGCAAGCATAGATGCATGTGTAGTCAACCTCACCTCGGTTGAATCAAGTTTGCTACTTAAGGAAGTGGATTCTTGCATCTGAGTGTCATATTTATCTTGCAATTCCTCAATTTGCTGTCACACAACACCGAAAGCAAGGCCACATATTAGTACTACTGAAAAGAACATTGGTACCTTTCCTACTCAATCAATCTAACACTATCATGCAGGAAAGGTTCGAAAGCAAAGAAAACGGTTCAGCTCACCTTTTGATTTGTTTCCAGCATGGTACCCATTTGCTCAATCTGTTCTGTCATTGCCTTAACCAATAGAATGAGAATGAATCAGTGCAGGAAATACTATAGCACAATGACATAGATTGGAAACGCATCAGGAGCAATAGAAAAAAAAATACACATAATTCAATGACCATAATTGCATCAAACAATGAATACCATGACTGAACTGTTCAAGTCAAACAATTCTTGTAATATATACTAGTATACAGAATCGTTATTGCTTTAAACATTGAAGAATAATTTTAATCAATGTGTCCGTACAAAAAATGCAGTAAAATGCTTTTATTTCCGATGGATTAGTTCTTCAAGAACAAACAGTTTTAAGAAAAGATACACACGCACTGCATCAGTCCCAAGTAAAAGGTTTTCATAAGGGTAACAATCATAATATACCCTTGTAAACTTAGTTTAAAAGACATACTTGAACTAGTTGCAATTTAGTATGCACCAAAGTCATTTTTTGTCAGGTATCTTGATGATGAAGCGATCAACATAACAAAAATGTACCCTTTTGATCAGGAAGAGCAGGAAACAACATTTTTAAAATTCAAGAAGCAAAAAAGCTTATGCGTTGCAACATCCGGATCATGGGAGAGAAAACGCAAATGCCTGGAAAAAAAATACCTTTCTCTCACTTTCTTCCTGATAGTATCGCTCTTTCGGAATGTAAACTCCAACTTTTTCTCGTGCAGCATATACCTCTAAATCAAACATTATTAGTAATTTATTGTCAACGAGGTACTCAAGACAAATCACGGAAGTCACAAGCCAATAAGTACTCAAAGTATATTACCTGCTTTAAGACGATCAATTTCTCCATAAAGGTCCTTGATAAGAGTAGATTTCATCATCTTTTGGTTTACCTAATATAATCAAAGGGTAACAGTCAAACAATATCAGCCTAACCAACCACTTTGGGTGTCAACTGGAACATACTTGCAGTAGCTTAACAAGAATAAAATGACTCCAAATTCAAAAATATATAATGCTTTCATGCTTTGCGTATCCTAAGAGCTGCAATTTTAAAATGCATTAGGCAAACTATTAATTTTTGATGATGCAGTTGACAAACTATCAACACATCAAAACATCTTAGTTCTTAATATCAGTGAGCATACTTATACCAAAATATCAACTCAAATAAGCAACTCCACAACGTTTCCACACAAAATATCTCCAAATCCTACTGCTTCATTAACGTTATGTAGTTGCAAAAACTGTCTACGAATTTGCTGAAGAAATTTTGCTTAACTTAGCAAAATCATGGATACAAAATGCCAGTTTAGGATTAAAAATGAACGTCAGCTTACTTGAGTTGGCAGGAGATTGATAAAATAGGCATTAGCAACAAAATACATGAAAAAGAAAACGCCAATCCACAGCAAAATTGATTGAACAGGCACAAGGTCCAGTAGAGAGAAGTGTGATAATGTTAGTGATACAACCAAAAAAAAAAAAAAAAACCTTGTTACGAAGTAAAATTAACTGAAGCTTTTAGAGTGAGCATAAAAACCTCGGGCTTATTCTTAATATTCTTGGCTCTGTGAGCATAATCCAAAGTACTCAATGTCTCCTCAAGACAGTGAACAGCAGGTGAAACTGTAGCTATAATGCATGTTTTTGTCCTTCCACCCAACGAATCACGAAGTAATCTTGTTAGCTTGCTATCCCTGAATGCAATAATTTTATACTTTAATAGTTTTGTATTAAGAAAAAAAAATGCATTTTAATGAAAACGTTACAGATTTTAGTCAGAACATGAGACCTGTAAGGAATGTGCCCGAGATGTTCCACTAGAGCACTTATAACACGACCCAAAGTGAGCAAACTCTTATTGATCTCTCCAGCTTCTCTTGCCCGACCCTAACAGAGAGAGAGAGAGAGAGAGAGAGAGAGAGAGAGAGAGAGTTCAAAAATCAATCACAAAAATGCACGACGCTAATTTACAAGGGCAATACAATTATCCAACGTTTATTAAGAAAATAATTGAAATGATCAATAGCATATTTATGCAATCAATTAAAATGTTTTATCCGCAGCCTTTTAACAGTTTAAAAAGTTTTCTATGGCACTAGAGTGCATCTTTTATCGGAAAAAACACATAATACAAAACTGCTTGCAAACCGTTTTTCCACAAGATTGAAGAAAATATTAGTCAAACCCATAGGTAATTACAATTTATTTACCACTAGATCATCTAAACAATTTCCGACCTTGATAACTTTTTTGAGATTCAACGACTTTTGGTGGTTATAGGCATGTTTATTGACATCCGATTAGCATGATGATGCTATACTTTTGTGTCTGTACCCTCAAGACATAAGAAATGGTATAATACATAAGCATTCATAGAATCAGATCTAAATTACTTTCGATATCAGAAGTTCTTAGCTTTGGTGGTGCAAGTCTCAGACAATCTCATGTAGTGTTATGTCATTTATAGCAGACAAATATTATTTGAGGTCGTCTTTTATTCCTATCATCAACCTCTAGAAGGAAAATAAGCCATGCAACTCATCATCCATAAAATACCTATCAATACCAAAAACAAAACTAGATTTTTACAATAAGCAAAGTAATCTGAGGCATGATAATAAAAAATAAAATAAAAAAATGGACATCTTCACTTGCATTTCCATGCAATATAATATTTGTCCTACAAACTATGGCCAAAAGCTTTCCAAGAGAATGAGCGCATAACTTATAGATGCATGACGGGCGAGATTGTTTTATGCACTTGACAACCCCATGCTTCGATCGGCTTGTTTTGGCTATTCAATGATAGAAAACAAGGGAGTTATAAACTGGTTTCAATACTAATTCATTCTACAAAGATAAGTACTTGCTATTGCTTCTTGTTCAATTACTATGTAACCAAATGAATAGTTCATAAAACATAAATTTTAAGTAACTCCTGCGATTTTATAATTTTATCAAGGTAGACTCCAAGTTGTAACAGATATCTATGTTCCAAATATGACTCACATATTTTGCAATCTAAGCCACATAACAATTAAGGATGATATGAATAAGAATGATCAAGTCTAGGAGAAATTAAAGAACTGTAACAAAGATATACCTCCCTAGCACCAGAACGGGAAATGTTCTCGGATCCTGCCAAGTCAACCAAATTTAGCTTCCCGCATTTTATGAGCTCTTCACCTTCTGGAGTTGCTTCTTTAATGTGAATTGTTATTGAAAATAGGGAATGCGAACGACTGGAAAATGGAGGTACAAACATATTTAGATTGACATCAAACTTCCATCCGGCCAAAAATGCATACAAGGAAAACTGATGAAAAACCTGGATTGTTTGTTCAAAAGAGTCTCTGCAGTGCGACGTTTAGCAGAACCCCTTTCAAGCAGAGTAAAAATTTCACTGGCACTTGTAACAATTTCCTCCTCTAACCCTCTCACAAGCACGCCACCTTTGCCATCTTCCATAAGAAGCAGTTGTTTCTTTTGCTTATCCTCCAAAGCAGCCTTTGAGATTTCCTCTGGGGCAAGCAGATCTGTTATCTCCTCGTTATACAACTCCAAAAAAGTTACTTTAACGCTGTATTCAGCATTCTGACTTTCTAATGTGTCAAAAATTTGTTTCACAGCTCTAGGAATAACTCCAGCTTCCGGCGGCAACTGTCCCTTAGCCCCACTCTGTAGATTCACATAACAAACTCGTTTAAGCCCCATAAAAAATAAAAATTTGGTATACAACCAACCACTCAAAATAAGCAGATACCCAATAGATAAAATTTTCACCTTAGCTTTTCTACATTCACCCTCCATCGTATATGTTTTCCCTGTCCCTGTTTGACCATATGCAAATATTGTGCAATTAAATCCTTCTAACACTTCATTGACAATAGGAATAACAGCTTGATCATAGAGGTCTCTTTGTTTAGCTGAGGGACCAAAAACCTGCATAACACAATATTAAGTTGTGAATAGAAGCAAAGTAGAGCATCGTGATGTTTAAGCCATAACTACTAGTTCCAACTACTAGTTCCAACTACATGAACACTATAGCCATAACTACTAGTTCCAACTACATGAACACTATAGGAAGCGAAAAGGAAGAAAATGGCATCCGAAAACTTCATCAGTTTATCTACCTAGACTAAGTCTAGAAATGCATGTTGGAAAAGGCAATTTGCAGCCCTTTAGTTCTACTAACAAAGGGGTGAAATGCAAAATGTCCGGACTGGTAAATTTTGAGCCTATTAAGCGATGTTTTCTCTTAGAACCTGAAAAGAACTTGTGCAATTTTGCTTAGCGTCGCATCGAAGGGCATCTACCACGATTAAACTAAATGAGTCCCTTCACTTTCTGAATTGATAACAAGGGAGTTCTTGCTCCGCAACCAATATATCGTGCTAAATGACGATAAATGTACAAAATTGAAATTCCTCTCTTTGCACCCTTCCACTTCCCCAATTCACTACATCAACTAAAACGACAGTGCCACTGCAGATTCAATGTCGAAACTCATCCACAGTGCAAAAGAACCCACTTTTCTACATTATAACCCCCAAACAACGCTCAAATTGAAACTAGGGCAACCGAAACACCCAAAACCACATCGAACAATACCTTATCGAAAGTAAAAACCCTATCAATCTGCTTCCCCGCAATGTTCTGCGACACCGCAACCTCTCTCTGGAAATCATTACAAGTCACCACTTGCGGCGCATTGCACCGCAACTCCTCCTCGCTAAATGGCCTGAATCCAACCACATCACAACCATCAAAACCACAGAAATCAAACCCAATACCAAACATAAACACAAAAACTGCACCAAATTAGCCAAATCAGACCCGCAAACCTGATTCAACAACACAAACACCAAAAAAAAAAAAAAAACCCTAAATCAAACAGAAACCACATGGAGAGACGAAATGAGATTCCGCGACATACCTGCAACGCAGAAGGACCTGGACATTCACGCCCTTCTCTCTGTCGTGGCGATTTGACATCGTCGATCGAGAAATAGACTCGATAGATAGGAAATTAGGGTTCGAATCAACAGATCTCTTGAGAGGAGCGTTTGTTCCACACACACACACTCTCTCTCTCTCTCTCTCTCTCTGTGAAAGTGTCGTTTGTGTTTGGGGGAGCGGGATAGGTGTTATTTTGAAATTTCGCAGCCCCGCTTTGGGTTTGGAGAGTAATCTGGGCGGTTGGATTTGGGGATCTGGGATCTGACGGTTGGCGTTGGGGGGTTTGGAATATTTACGAAAGTAGCCCCTTTTGGACTTGTGGAATTACTGGTTTGGCCCGCGTTTGTGAATGATAGACGGAACTTGTCTTGACAAAATAAAAAATAAAATAAGGAAAAGGGGCTGCTAAATGCACACACGATATGCCTTTCCACACACCACTTAAACACAAACACCATTTTTTTTTAAACTAATGACCCAATTACAGTTGCAACAGCGGGTGTGGAGGTGTTAATAAGGGTAGTGGTTAGAGAGAGTAAATCTCATATTTGAGGACTAGAGAGAGGGGGGAGACGACAGTGCAAAGGTTGTGGGGAGGACGATGGCATGGCGCGGTCGACAACGACATGGAGGCGACGAGGATGGTGGGGGGAGGATGATGACACGGCAGTGGCGGAAGTGATAGTGATGGAGGCGGTGGTGTGTGTGTTAGGGGGTTAGGAAGTGGTGTGTGTGTGGGGGTGAGGGGTAATTAAGTAAAAATGGTAAAAATGGTAAAAATGCATGTGGTTTCAATGGTGTGTGTAAAGGCAAAAAGTGTGTGTGAATAGCAAGCCCCCCGAGCGAAAATGAAAATTCCCTTAAAAAGAATTTCTCCAAGAAAACAAGTGAGTGGGTGTTACTCCAAAAAAATATTGGTACTAATTAAGAAAAAATCCATTTTTGTATGGTTCATTGTGAAGTCTAATTTATCTTGTGCGGGACTAATTTTCTGTCTACGCATCTACCACTGTAGTAAACGAGTTATAACATATTATATCAAGAGAACTTGAATTTTGTCATTCGAAGCAAGAGTGATATACTAGTTAGTGAGATAAAATGCAACTTTTCATTTCATTTTATCCCTTTTGTCTTCCTAAATCTCAATTAATCAAACGTGATGGGATTGATTTATATATGTAACCAACTCTAATAAATTTGAAATTTAAGCTTTGTTGTTTTTTCCCTAACTATTGTAATCATTTGACGTCATTGCTTAACTAATCTTCATTTTATTGCTTGGATCTGTAAATTGATACAAGAAGAGAGAACGCCATAAGAAAAAGGTATTTTACAATATTAAAAAAAAAACTCATTGATAAATATATTGGCAAATCATATTTAATGCATAATTGCATTCAAAACCAAACTAAAGGCAATTCTTTTGAACAAATAAGAGTAGCGAATCAATATATTTTTTTATTCTATGTCTGATCCTGTACCAAGCCATTAATGATTAATGAAACTTCTATTTTCTTCAAAAAAAATTGTATTATTGTAATTTGTAACCGACGTCAATACTGTTTTCCCGAGGACTTGATATATTGTTTGATGGTCTTATGATGGGTCTTTTTTTTTTCCTTTTTGATTGTTTTGAGGGCTTTTATAGGGACTTAAGGCTATCGCCACACTTAAGATTCGTTATTTTTTGTAATTTTTTGTTTTTATTTTTTATAATAATGGGTGTCGAAATTAACCTTTATCACTCCTTATAATTTAGGTTTGACTAATTTTAGAGAGTTAGTTAAACGCCCCAATTTCATAAGCCAGAAAAAAGCTAAGGGAATATAATATATAGCTTCTAAAAGATATGGAGTTTTGATGCTCCATTCTTTACACGCCTTGGAGGCATATTTCACATTTTCTTTTTTCTTTTTTCTTTGTTTTATGATAAAACATCCACAAACTTTAATAACTAAATTTACCAAAAAGACAAAAAAGTTTAATAACTAAAACCCAGTGCTCAAGTTAACAAAAAACTTCGATTATTTGATTAATGAACCCCACCAAATTAAAAGAACATAAAACCTATACATGCAGGGCCGGTTTTGGAGGTGGGTGGGGCGGGCAATCGTCCTAGGCCCCACCTTCGGATAGGCCCCCAAATAATTCTAATGTATTGTGATTTTTAGAAAACCAAAAAATTTATGTTTTATATAGGCACTAGAGATAGGTAATTCATGAACATCAATCGTGGCTGCGGTTATCCTTCATCCACCCACTATGTGGCGTTGCGGCTGTGGAGAGGCCCCACCTAAATGACTTTCTCTCTATGTTTATAATTGTAATAAATTAATAAAATTATTTTTTCTCTAAAAATTAACTGTTGTTTTGCTTAAAAATTTATTAGCAACATACATAAAACTCAAAATCTCAATTTATTTAGGCAATAGTAATAAATTAATAAAACTATTATTTTCTTTCTAGGAATTAATTGTTTTTTTGATTAAGAAAATAATTAATTAATAGTTATTCATAAAAAGATTAGCATTATACATAAATAATTTAATTGATACGCATGTCTATTGCAAAAAATAAATTAACTTTGTGTTGAAATTTTATATTGTTTGTATTCATCATATTATCTTAAAAAACATGTATATTTTCTTAAAAAAATTAATTAAGTCTAATATAGCACACAATTTATATACAAAAAGAAATATATAGGTCATAAAACTATATAAATCTAGTAATAGCATAAACATACCAGGAATAACTCGAATGTGTCAAATATTTTTTTTTTTAAAAGCAAGTTAAATATGAAAGGCCTATATTTTTCTTATGTTGCCTTAGGCCCCAAAAATGTCAGGTCCGACCCTGTATACATGTCACATCTGCTGCTCACATAGGGTTTTGATTTTTTGACACCACCCAACTCACACTTCTAAGTAACATTGGCCTTAAGAGCCATGTGTATGCTTCATGATAAACACTCCACGTGTTGCATTAGGGATTGTGTGCGCATCATTTCAAAGCTTGCATAGACCGCTCCCAAGACCGATGTGATTTCAAGATGTGAGTTCAGTGATGTAGGTAAAAGATTTTCCCTTCTTATAAACAGACAAACAAAACCTCGACATTGCACACCTTCATGACATTCTATTTTTATTTTTTTTTTTTTATAACTATAGCGTCCGAGCAACAACTATTACCATAAAAGTGACGCATCAATCTCATAACTTAAGAAAAATCAAAATATTTCAATTTTGATGGTAGGATTCGATCCCTTTTTCTGACCTAGCAGCCATCAAAGACATCTCATTAACTTTACGACCCACCATTTCAATAGTGATCAATCATTGATTCTCTTTTCTTTAAAAATCCACTACAATTCACTCCCTAGCTCACTCCCTCATGGACTCACCCACCGAGCCATGGTCCCGACCCATCGAAGGCACCGAGCAGACCTGGGTCCGAGCCGTCCAGGGCGGCACCGGCATTACCGTGTGCGTCCTCCTCCTCTCCAACCCCCAAACCCCCACTCTCTCCAAACCGCCCTCCGCAAAATCCAAAATTCCCACCCTATCCTCCGCTCCACCCTCTCAATCCCCCCACTAATCTCTCTATCCACCCCACTCCCCATCTTACCCTCCACAATTCCCCATATTCCCTCCCTTCCTTCCACCTCATCGCCGAGCACGAGCTCAACCAGAACCCCTGGACCGCCGCCGCCGCCGCCGAGACCCCCACCGCCTTCGCGACGATATACGCGCTGCCGGGCGCGAAGTGGGCGGTGGCGCTGCGGCTGCACACCATGGTCTGCGACCGGACCACGGCGGTGGCGCTGCTGAGGGAGCTGTGTGGTGGGGAGGAGGAATTTGGGGGGAAGGACGGGGTCAATTTGGGAATTGAAAAGTTGGTGCCGAGTGGGAGGGGGAGTAAGGCGTTGTGGGCGCGGGGGTTTGATCTGGTTGGGTACTCGCTTAACTCGTTCCGGTTTTGTAATTTGCCGTTCCAGGATAGTGAGTCGGGGCGGTCGTCTGCGGTGGTGAGGCTGCGGTTGGGTCCGGAGGAGACGCTGCGGTTGTTATCGGTAAGGATGAACTAATCCTATCCGGGTTTATGTTTGGTCGACTTTGGATTAGTGATCAACATTGACGTGATGTGTGGCATGTTTTTTTGATCTTGATCAACGGCTTGGAATTCATTGTTGTTTTGTTTGTGATTGTTGTTAGGAGTACATGTAGGGCCTGCCACCCCTTTTCAATTTGTTCCATTCGGCTCAAATTTTAGATAAGGTGACCTTTTTAACTCAATACATATCATTCATAAAAAAAGTGTTGCCTCCATTCATCCAAGAAAAAATATGTTTTATTCATAAGACTTGAAATCGAGATTTTATTTAAAGAGAACTGAGCCCCTTACTATTTAATGGTCAAAAGATTACTTTTTTTTTTTCGATAAAATTAATGAACCAAATATTAACAACTAGGGTACAAGGATAACTATAGGCAAGGGGTTTTACGAAGGGCCTCAATTTGTTTATTTTATTAATAATTTTAAAAAAACTAATTTCAATATACATGATTTGAAGTTATTTAATTGATGAGGCCCTTACTTGGTAGCCACATAAACGTATAAGCTACTTAACTAATTAATTAAGTTCTAAAGTTTTACTATTAAATCTTAATTATGAGGTTTCAAATGAAAAACTTAATAATAGGACAAACTTCTGCAATGTCATGAGAACGAGAAGATTTGGAATGTAGCCTCGTTAGAAATTAAAGCAATGTTGTAATCAATGTACCAGCCCGCTAGTTGTGACGAATGAAATTTACCGTCAAAAGAAAAATCTTAAATTGTTCCACAGATCTAGGATATATACACTCTATTATACTTATGTCTTAATTAATTGAAGGTTTATTTTGATTAATTGAAGCTATTGGAATAGTGAATATAAATCATGAATGTATATACTGGGAATTAATGCAGGGATGCAAGGAGAGGGGAATAAAGCTGTGTGGGGCCATGGGTGCAGCGGGGATGATGGCCGCTCATACATCGAAGCAACTCCCGGAGCACCAGTGGGAGAAGTACGCCATAGTCACTCTCGTTGACTGCCGTGCTAGTCTCGATCCCCCTCTCCACCCACACAACTTCGGTACATAGACGCACAAACCTTTTTATGGTACAACGCACATCATAGAGTCTTATAGAGTCCCAACTAATCTAGGCTCGAGTCTAGTCAGTCCAAAAAAATCGAGACCTATACTTAAGGGCTTGAGGGTCGACCCACTCCGACCTTCTCCCTTTTTTTTTTTAAATGGTCGTGAGTATTTGAACCGTCTCCGCCCTTCTAATCTCGATTAAAGCATGACTAATCCATGGGTCTAAGAGGTGGTGCCTCTACCATTAATCCAAATGTTGAAACAAAGTAGTGCGGTGCCATGAATCGAACTCGTATCAACATGTTTGTAAGTCGTAACCTCTCCATTACACGTTCCAACTAGAGAGGAAAAAATGGATATGCATCGAGACGGCTTAAAGGCCAAATGTGATTTTCGATGTGACTTTCCTGTTGTCATTATAACACTTCTCCGGCTCCAAAATACTAAAATGACAATGGGTAAGCCACACTTAAAGACACGTTGACCCACAAAAACCGTCCACACAGACAGTTCAAAGGCACAATGTGGCTTCCATTGTCATCCTAGCATTCTCTAGTAATAAACGGTTGATGTCTTGTCAGGTTTTTATCACTCTGCCATCTTAAACACACACGATGTATGCGGAGGGAGCACTGAGTTTTGGGACTTGGCCAACAGATGCTACGCTTCGTTCAACAACGCTATGAACTCCAACAAGCACTTCACAGACATGGAGGACTTGAACTTGCTAATGTGCAAGGCCATCGACAACCCCGGCCTCACCCCGTCTTCCTCCCTCAGAACCTCATTCATGGCTGTATTTGAAGACTCCGTTATCAACAACTTTAGTGAGTCTGCAGTGAGTCAAGAACTTGGACTACTCGACTGCATTGGGTGCTCATCGGTTCATGGCGTTGGTCCCTCCATTGCTGTCTTTGACACCATAAGGGATGGCGCCCTGGACTGCGCTTGTGTGTACCCCACGCCATTGCATTCGAGGGAGCAGATGGAAGAGCTGATTCAGAACATGAAGACAATTCTCATTCAGGAGAGTTGCAACTCTTGATGGATAGTGCCATGTGATCAACTAGCTTGCTTGCCCATGAATGTTATATGGGTATATAACCATGTACTATTATGAGTAAACAACAGTAAGTTTTCTCTCAAAAAAGAAATAGCAATAAAATTTCCATACATGGTTCCCAACCTGCAAATGTGAGGTTGTAAATAAAAAAAAATGCAGTTTGCACCCAAAAATAAAAATAAAAATTGCAGTTGGGAGAAAACTCACCATCAATTGCACTAAATCGAACATAATGAAAGAGTTTGATCCATGTAGCCGACCTTAATTAATTTGAGGCTGAGACTATGTGCAGTTGGAAGAAAATATGGGATGCACCCATCAAGAAAGCTTAGGCAGCTTAATGGAGCACACAACATAACAAAATGGTCATGAATTCAAATCTTCTCTCTGTGTGAAGGTGATACGTGAAGAACGCGACAAATTACATTCTCAACTGTGAAGTGACATTGACCTAAATGGCAACAAAAATAGTAAACCAGAAGTCACGATTACATAAAATGAGGTTTTTCGACTTTTCATTAACGTCATGAAGCAATTTCCTTCAGTTACAAAAATAAATTCGTAAACCTCAAGACGATTGAAAATAATCTACATAGAAAATGTTTGATGATGAAAAATTATTATGCAAAAGATATGGGGAAAAAATTAGATTAATTATATTCCTCACTCACTAAGAGAATTTGAAAGCACAAAAAGAGCTTGCACAATCTCAAGTGTTACTTGTTAGTATTGATAGTAATAAACTTGGGAGAAGTAGTGCTAGTTTCAGTTAAAGGCATACATTTAGTACATTCAAATATCTGATACAATGTGACCTACTGAGTGTAAGACTATATCTGCAAATCTAAGGTCTCAGAACAAGTTCAGGTAGCTCATATTGTGACGGGGAACTGGGAGGAGAATCACAGAAAATAGGAGAAGAGCACCTAAAGATGACATCATCCATAGTAGGCAGTTCAGGTACCAGTTCAAGTTCAAGAAATCTGGGAGAGCTTGCAATGTAAACCTATAAGAAATATGAAAAATACTATTTTTAGGTTTTGTAATTAATAACCAATAATGAATATGCAAAGAATGGGAAGACACATCAGGGAAGGCTACAATACCTCTGGCTCTTTTGACTTTGGGGATGACGGACCAGGAGATAACAAACCTGCAAAGATAAGAAAAAGGTGTTTCTAGTCAAGTGCATGCGTTAGAGAGACTATTAAGAGAGAGGACTCTTAAGTGAATAAACACAATGGAAAAGTCTAATTACCATGTTCGGAAAGAAACACATCAAAAAGTTGCTTGTTCATCCCTGCCCTTTGTGCCTCCACGCACTTCTTATGATCATGCAAAAACCCTTCTTGGAGAAAGCTTTTTTCATTCTTTTCCTGATTCTTCTTCCTTTTAGATGTATCGTTAGTAATTGCCGATGAGTTGGAAATATCTTGGAGAGGTTTCCGATTTCCAAGGGCCTTGCCTCCTTTTACAGTTTTGGAGATGCTGGTAGTTATGTTCTTTGCAGTGGCTCCTGCAAGAAAATGCTGTCAATTCGATGCATATATATGAATCTATAACAGGTAGAAAGCAATGTTGAATAATGAAGCCATTATTACCTTTAGGAGGAAGGTCAATATTTTCAGTTTGAAGAATCAGTCCTGGTGCTCGTACCCTCGACATTGGTGGATATGCAAAGTTGTCCTTGGGGCCCAACAACGAGTTTAATGAAAATCTCAAATACCAATTACTCCCAATCAAACTTCAATTTAAAATGTACTCTTCACATACTAGACAAAATCGACAATCCAAAAGTAGACGACAACAAAAGCAGATACAAGAAGGCATGAAGAGTCATTGAAGATTAAACCATTTCAATGGGTAGCTTAAAAATATATAATCTTCAGAAAATAGATCATATTCTATGGATGATGAATTTTTAGTATGTTTAACATTTAAACAGAACCACTTCATAACATTTACCATGCTTCTAAACGTCAAAAAGAAACAATGACAAAAAATGTCATAAAGAAAGAGGAATATCACAAACAAAGTTAGGAGAATCCTACTGAACCAAATCATTATAAACTACAAAGATTTGTTGAACAATGAATTTCTGAAGTTCATATCATTCCTAATCATTTGTAGCTGATCGATTGTGCAGAAAGAAATTTACGAACCCTTCATTTTTCCAAAGTTTGTTTTTCAAAAGGATGCAAGATTTGCCAATGAAATTTCAAACAAGGGTGGCGAGGCCTTATGTTACGGGAGAAAGCGTGCATAACATACCCAGAATTCTCTTAGAAAACAAATAAAAAAATAAAGCTTCTGACCCAAATCAGGTTACAACCATTACTTTAAAACTGAACTAAACATAAAATATATGTAACCATTAACTGGGACAAAAGTGAAAGTAAACCATCTAAAGGAGCTAGAAGGGTTACCATTTGCATTCACCAGTAGTCCCTACAAGAGCATAAACCATCCTTGAAGTGATGAAAACGGCTTCGGTCTCTAATAACTATAAGACGGTTAAAAGCTTTTGAAATCAACTTCATCACAGAGTGGCAATCTTCACACACTCTAAGGTTCTTCACAATACGAATGGGAGACCCTTGTCTCGTGTTAATCAACCCAAAAGCAACAGCCAGCTTCTCACTATGCCTATACAATGCTCGCTCTTTCTCTTCGTCATCTATATCTAAGGCAACCTCCCTCGTAGCCGAAACATGTCCTTCCAGCTTCATAAGTCTAGCAATCTCATCCAACATGAGATTTATTTGAGTTGACTGAGGGTGCCTCTCATCACCCGCTATAAATTCATAAACATCTCCATCCAACTCAATCAAACTAGACCCTGGTGCCTTTTTAATTCCTTGTTCTTTCATGGAGTGTCTCACCTGGTCAACTGCATCCCACCTACCAGTGGAAGCATAAACATTAGACAAGAAAACATGAGCACCACAATGGTGTGGGTCCAGCTTGAGCATCTCCCTTGCAACCGTTTCTCCCATTTCGACATTTTTATAAGCCCTACAAGCAACAAGGAGAGCGCCCCATAGAACTACATCTGGCTTCAATGGCGTTCTCCTTATGATGTCCAATGCTTCCTCAAGATGTCCAGCACGGCCCAAAAGATCTACAATGCAACCATAATGCTCAATTTTGGGTTCCACATTATGGACTTCACTCATCTCGTTAAGGATTTTTAGCCCCACTGTGACCATTCCAGCATGACTACAAGCACTGAGAACATGCGTCAAAATCACTGAATCAGGACTTAGCCTAAACTGCTGCATCTCAAAGAATAGATTAAGGGCCTCCTTTGCCAATCCGTGAGCAGCTAGACCACCAATCATCACACTCCAAGTTCTCACATCCTTTTCACTCTGTCTTCTAAACAAATCGAGTGCAATGTCAATGCACCCGCACCTTGCGTACATATCAATAAGTGCAGTCCCAAGGTTCCTATTCAAGTTAACATGATTCTTGTCAATATAAGTATGAACCCATCTACCCATATCCAGTGCCCCCAATTGTGAGCAAGCCAAAACTACACCTAGTAAAGTAATTTCATCCACTTCGACATCTCTTCTGTCTTGCATTATTCTAAACACTCGAATGGCATCAATGTATCGACCAACTTTCACATAACCCTTAATAAGTGCATTCCAAGAAGTAGTATCTCTCACAGAACACCTATCAAACAATTGACGAGCACTATCTATAAACCCACAAGACGCATAGAAATAAACTAGTGAGGTTTGAATGAACGGATCACAATCTTCAAATCCACGTTTGATTATGGTCCCATGGAACACTAACCCCACATAAGTCGGCGACAATTGAGCGCAAGCCTTGAGAACAAATGGGAACGTGTAATTATTAGGCAAAAGCCCTTGTTTTATCATCTCGCAATACAAGGGGATTGCCTCTTCAGGCATGGCACTCTGTGCATACCCTCTAATCAACGAATTCCACATGAATACATTGGGACGGTATGGGAGATGCGCAACAATTGAGCGAGCATAATTGAGATTGGAAGGACTAGAGATTGAAATATCAGCCACGAGTTTGCCAATTGCTAGAATATCTTCTTCAATGGAACCATTTCTTATATACTTAGCATGGATTCGCTTCAAATGTTTTATATTGGAAAAAGAACTGAAGCATCTTTTTTTAAGAATAAACACATTTTTTGAATCTAAATTCTCACAAATCCGAACGACAAGGAACCGTCGAAGCATATCTTGTTGGGCACAACACATTAAGTGTTAAAGATCAAAACGCGGCCACATCCGACAGATACTCTCCACTCTTAATGCGGGCAAACACAAATACCACCCTCTACTTAGAAATCACAAACTTCCAACACTCCGATCTCTCTATTTCGATTTCTCAATCCTAGTGGCCATTCGGACTATCTGCGAAGATATTTGGGTAAAATCTATACAACTCAAATTCTAATTCGTCAATAACTAATCAGGAATCTCAATTTCAATCATTAAGTAACAATAAGTAATGCATTCAACGAAAGGCGTCACAGCGAAAATGAAACCCTAATCTCCAAATTAAGTGATTAACTCCTCCTCCATGAAATCAGAGAATTAGTCACGCCTAAGACATCAAGAAAAGAAGCAATCTTTGTATTAAACAACTCCGAATTTCAAAGACTGTTGGAGACAGCGAATGATCACAAAATCAAACTAGAACAAGACAAAGAAATTAATTAATCAAAATCGAACCTGAAGAAGCTTTGATATCTTTGGGCACACAAATCGTGCGAAGAACACGGGCGAAATCGCAAGAGACACTGGAATCGCGATCGATCAAAGAATCGTGAAGATCGGCAACCCTAGAAAAGATTGAATTTTTAAAACGCGAACGAATTTTAGGAGGGAAAGTGGCCGACAAGGTGTTTATAAAGGAAAATAATTTTTTGAAATTCTTTAATTACATACATTTACCACGTAATGATGTAGATTCCGTGAAATTTATGGGGTTCACATATTTCAATTAAATTTGCACAATTTATGTAACAAATGTATGTATCTTATAATGTTATATTATCATCTTTCATTTATATATACGTTAATTGAAACCTCCCAAACTTTTGTGGATTTGATGCCCCTTGAGATACATACACTTTTTTTTTGAGAAAGATAGATCTCTATGTGGCAATAGTTATATAGACTATAATTTAAAATATTGTTTTCATTGAGAAAGTTTTTAGTTTGTATAAAGGACATATAAGAAGAAAATAAAATGTTACATACGTATAAACCTTTTACTACAATGTACTGAAGTTTTCGCCAGTTTTTTTTTTTTTTTTCAAGTAATTAAAATAGAATTCTCATTAATCATCTATTGCTCAATATAGGGTCAGACGTAGAATCAATTATCTTAATAAAAGTGTATTGATTCGTTAATCTTATTTATTCAAAAGAATATCCGACTGTCACTAATTAATTTGGTTGTGAATGAGATTGTAATATTGAAACAATGCGAATCGGGGATTGTTCTTTATAAACATTTTAGACTCATGACAGTACACAAATACTATGACATCCAAGAATTTCATAAACTTGATAGGATGCTAATTAAGTATTTTTCGGATTTAATTTGAGATTTAAGAATCCAAAGTGAGACCTATGTGTTATGGACCAGAGATCATAAGATATATTTTATTTTCATATGTTGTGTGCTTATTATGTGTATTATATGATATTTCGTCGCGAAGTCGGGTTGTGTTAAGGTGTATGTAACGGCCTGAATTTAATTCGTCGTTAATAATGACGTGTTTGCAGACGTGGCTGACAGCTCAGACGCTCGTGGGACCCGCAGTTAGGCTTGTGCGTGCCTGGAGCTAGGTAATTAATAATTTTTGTGTGCTGAATTGTTAATTTGCGATGTTTATATCAAAATAGTGTAAATGGCATCGCAATTTGTGTTAGGATTCTCTCGCACTCCCGAGTCTCACTCTCTCTCGTCTCCGTCCGCTTCACTCTCTCTCGCGACCATCGTCTCGCACTCCCGAGTCTCACTCTCTCTACCGACTGTCGTCTCTTCGCACTCCCGAGTCTCACTCTCTCGCCTCCGTCGCTCTCACTCTCTCCGCGACCGTCGTCTCTCGCACTCCCGAGTTCACTCTCGCTCTCGCTCTGCCTCTTCACTTTCTCTCTCTCTGCACGCACGACTCGCTCCAAGGCTCGCCTCTCGCTCTCCTCGATCCGGGATTAGAAGGATGTGGAATTGTGTGGGATGAGTTGAAGAACTACACTTAATTTTTATTAAGTGTTTGTGTCATGAACTTTTTATGTAGTTGTTGATGCATGAGGTGAAGATATACTTTGATAATTTGGATTATTGAGAATTTGAGGTGATATCTCTTTTTTTCTTAAACTTTTGTGATGTTTATATTGGAAATTAAAAATTGTGATATTATGTATTTATTTTTTGGTAATTGGTGACTTGTAGTTGTAGACTTGTAGTTGTAGTTGAGGGGTTTTTCTTAAGATAATTGATAAATAAAATATTTAATCATATTTAAAAAAAAGCAGGCAAAACGGGTCCCGTATGTTTTACAAACATACGGATCTGGACAAAAACAACTTGTGTCTGTTTTGAAAACGGGACCGGGATCTGGGCACCAAATTTAATCATTTTCAAAATGGGTGTCCAGATCCGTTTTTGTCCGTTCCGTATTTTTGCCGCACTAGTTAGGATATTACATTTGACGTGCAAGAATGTGTGTTAAGCGGTCGCCTCGATATGCGCGTCGATGCAAGGGTATCGGTCGTTTAACCGACTTAATTAACACTAGGCCTGGGGAAACTAAAACACACAAAATGAATAAAATCGGGTAACTAATGAATAAGGAATGCATATTTGGCGGTTAGGGACATGGTAGGATGCGTATGTCGCGGTTCGGGACTAGAAACCGGGCGTCGGAACACCCGAAAATGAACTTTTTGTGCTAAGAACAAGAGCAAGTGAGTTAGCAGAGTCACAATTGGAGTCACTAATGGTTGGAAAGAGAGCAAATAGAGGCCATTTGATGGCCTAGTGATGTACAAGTAAGAAGAGATGACAAACTCAACTATAAAGTCATATTTGACTTTAGTCTCACCACCTTTTCTATCTCTCATCTCCATTTCATCCGAAAATTTGAGTGAAGAAGCAAGGGTTTGGACTCACAAACTTGATGATTTGTGGAGCTTGAAGTGGGAAAACATCAAAACCAATGTAAGAATCACGAACACCACAACCTTCTCTATCTTTTGATCCTAATTTTAGATGTTTTGGTGAGGATTTGGAGGTTGTTGGGTTGTTGTTTAACTAAGTTTAAAGTGTTTTAAAGTGTTATTGTTGGTGTTGTGGCTGTAGTTAGGTTGTTGGATGTGTGTAAAACCCAGAAACTTCAAAGAGCTTTTCTGTCGTAACGCGATTAGTGCGCTAATCGCAAGATCAGCTTGTATTAGGACGAGAAAATTAGCACGCTAATGTTCGTCTGGGCTAAGAACGTATAACTGTCTAGGCATCTAGCTCGCTAATGCTCAGACCTAGCGCGCTAACGTACCCCTGTTTTGACATAATTTATGTGAAATGACTTAACACACATACAAATGACTAAATATCACTTATACGTGGAAATAGGTCAGTACGGGCTATAATTTGGGATATCCGGGACTAGGCGGAGCCGTACCGGGGGTTAGTGACGGGACACGAAGTGCGGTGTGAGGTGTGTAGTATCCCAACTGAAATCACTTGAGCAATATTTACTTTTGCTTTTGAATTCATTTTCTGTCTTTCAATACTCTATTCCTGGTGTGGTTAAATGGATGGACATTGAGGCTCTCCCTCCGTGCCATTTCGTGTGTATGTCCACTAGGCCATAACACGTGTGCCATCTCGGTGAATAAGGCTACTCGGGAGAGTGACGGCACGTGTGGGTGCGTCGTAGGTTCCATGTCGACCACCAGGGATCCAGATACATCGGCCTTGCTGAGTGCTATTCGCCGATAGTAGTAGTATGTTGGGAGTCGAAGTATGACGCTAGTCGACCCTGGGGCTAAGAACACACACTTTGAGCTTTTACTATTACATATGCATGCGATGAGCACAATTGCATGTATTTTATTATAGCATGTTTATTTAATAGTTTCGTTTACATTCCAGTATTTACTTTCCCTATTGCTCACTTAATTTCCTTGGGAATACTCACTCTGGACTCGTCATTTGTCTTTTTGTGATGACTTGAGTGTAGATCCTAGTACGAGTCATGGGCAAGGGCAAGCTGTCGGAATACATAGACGTTTAGCCAGGCTTGTACGTTTGTATATGTATATTTTGTTCTATTTTGGGATTTGGGCTTGTGAGTGATACACTATGACTCTATACTGTTGATATTGTGTTACATTCAGGTACATTTTTGATCTATGATGATATATGGGTTTTCCACACTAGGTATCAGAGTTAATTGCATGACTTTACTGTTATATATATTTTGTCATGCTAAAGACTTCCGCTGTGATTTATTTGGGTTTAACATGATCTTAACAGATGACTTGAGTTCGCAGTAACAATGTAAACAGTAAATTGTTGTCATTTGAGGTTAATAATAATTAAATGGTGGATGAGTTGGCATGTGGGACACATCTTGGCGTTGGTAGGCCAGGTTGTGGGCCTGCATTGGTCCCGTGGCGGTCCATTTGGAAAGTGGGCCGTTACAGTGTATCCTCAGTTTTTCATACTCGAGGTTACAGGTAAGTGTCTGAAGGGCACAAGTGAAAATAAATCATTAGTTGCTCGAAAATTAATTAACCAAATGTTAATCCTCACGCGAAGATTTCGTCTCGATTTGCGTGCAAGTCGTGATTGGTGATAATGTAATGTGAAACCAAAGTTGGTAAGTTGGTACAAGACTTTGCTTCGAATTTCGTGTCGATTAGTGATGGTCGATAATGAGAATTGGCCCAAAAAGATTTTAGTATGTCGCGAACAAAGTTAATATTTTTAGGATTTTGGCGTGACCAGAATTAGCAAAATGAATGGCGCAAAATTGCTTGGAGTGCATTAACTTTATCACATTATGATTCACGCACAAATCAATGTGAACTTGAAGTTCAAAAGATCATTCATTTGCAACAAATCGCAAATCAATTACCTGATGCATTTAATGATGCAAAACAAGTGACAAAATCACATATTCCAGTTGTAAATGCTCATGCAAGTATTGATGTCTCTGTGTAACAAAATGCACAAGAATCAACGAAACGCTTAAAGAGTGGAAAACCAGTTGGTTCAAAAGATACAATTCCTCGAAAGAGGAAAACGAGAGTAAAAATAAATACAAATCAAAATACTCCTAAGAAAGCACAAAAATCATTTGATAAGGATTTGTCAGAACAAGTTGATTCTGACGAGGAACAACTGCCTCTAGAAAAAGAGGAAAAAGATGAAAATAATGAGATCTCAATAAATTATTTAAACTCTGGTAAGATTTGTGATCGAAATAAAATTGTTCCTGATGATATATTTACTTTCAATGTGTCATTTGAAATATGTGAAAATGATGATGATCCAAAACCACGATCAATTGACGAATGTCGAAAAAGACCTGATTGGCAAAAATGGCAAGATGCTATCCAAGTAGAGCTAAACTCGTTAAGGAAACGAGAGGTTTTTGGACCGATTGTTCAAACGCCAGATGGCGTAAAACATGTTGGATATAAATGTGTATTTGTACGAAAGAGAAACGAGAAAAATGAAGTTACAAGGTACAAAACAAGACTTGTAGCTCAAGGTTTCTCACAAAGACCTGACATCGATTACGAGGAAACTTATTCTCCTGTTATAGATGCAATCACATTTCGGTTCTTGATAATTCTTGCAGTTTCTGAAGGGCTTGATATGCATTTAATGGATGTCGTTACATCATATACATACGGATCCCTAAACAATGAGATATATATGAAAATCCTGAAGGATTTGTAATATCAGAAGAAATAAAATCAAAACCTCATAACATGCATTCTATAAAATTACAAAGGTCTTTGTACGGATTGAAACAATTCGGACGAATGTGGTACAAACGTCTTAGTGATTATTTACTGAAATAAAGATATGTAAATAATCCGCTTTGCCCACGTCATGTCTTCATTAAAAGATCATCAACATGATTTGTGATTATTGTTATATATGTTGATGATTTAAATATAGTGGGAAACCACGACGACATCGTTAGAACATCCGAATACTTGAAAAAGGAATTCGAGATTAAAGATCTTGGAAAAACAAGACTTTGTCTTGGTTTGCAAATTGAACATTTTTCAAGTGGAGTACTTGTCCATCAATCAAATTATATTGAAAAATTATTAAAAAGATTTTATATGGACAAGGCACATCCATTGAGCTATCCAATGGTTGTCAGATCACTTGAAGTGGATAAGGATCCATTTCGACCTCATGAAAGTGATGAAGAGCTAATCGGTCCGGAGGTACCATATTTAAGTGCAATTGGTGCACTTATGTATCTTGCAAATTGTACAAGACCTGACATTGATTTTGCTGTCAACCTCCTTGCAAGATGCAACTCTTCACCAACTCGAAGACATTGGAATTGTGTTAAACATGTTTTTCGATATCTTCGAGAAACAAGTGACATGAGTTTATTTTACTCGAGAGGGGTAAAATTGAATCTCCAAGGTTATGCTTTGATCTTTGGATTTTTATCCGATCCCCACATGAGGCCCGTTCTCAAACAGGATATGTATTCACCTGTGGTAATACTACTGTATCATGAAAGTCAGTAAAACAAACTATGGTTGCTACTTTTCCCAATCATTCTGAAGTAATTGCAATTCATGAAGCAAGTCGTGAATGTGTATGGTTGAGAAACATGATTGAACATATTCAAGAATCATGTGGATTGCCTTCAATAAAAGATTACCCAACCATATTATATGAAGATAATGCAGCATGTATTGCACAATTAAGTGAATGATTCATAAAAGGGGACAAAACAAAACGTATTTCACCAAAATTCTTTTATGCGCATGAGCTTCAGAAGAATGGTGAAATTGATGTCAAGCAAATCCGATCGAGTGATAATCTTGCTGATTTATTCACAAAAGCCTTACCAACTACGACATTTAAAAAGCTTACATATGGTATTGGCTTGCGTAAACTTAAAGACATTGCAAGTAAAGAAACTGAACAAGTTTCACCCATGTTCACACGAGGGGGAGTTATTGATTAGTGTATTGCACTTTTTTTCCATTAGCTATGGTTTTATCCCATTGGATTTTCCTAGCAAGGTTTTTAATGAGGCAATCTTAACAATATTATACCCATCTTAATATTTATGAGAATAATGTACTCTTTTTCTTTTACTATATTTTCTCCCAGATGATTTTTCTTAGTAGAAGTTTTAACGAGGCACAATCTCTAAGCAAGTGTCATCCGAGAGGGAGTGTTGTGGAATGTGGATGACCATGCATGTACACCAACATATTGTGTAGTCATATAACTTGTATTTCTCACTTAATAGTACCTCTACTTGTCTATGTATTGTCATGTAACTTGTAATCTTCTCCAATGTACACCAACTCTTCCATGTATTGTCTATGTTGCTTGTGATGTGTTGTATGACTTGTGGTGTATGTAAATTGTATAAGTAGAATTATCATTATCACCAAATGGCCTATATAAAGGGTGCCAACCCCATTGTAATTCGCACACCAAGTTGAATGAAAACTTCTCATTCCAACTATCTCATTTCTTCTCTTCTCCTTTGTAGTAGTAGTTTGTAGTAGTAGAAGTTTTTAGTCTTATATTTTCCTTCTCTAGTTCTTAGCAAGTTCCAACTCAATTTACAACACCTAAATTAATACTTTGGACCGGCTTTTACACTCTCTTAAGACTTAGACCAAGTCCATACACATGCTAAAGAAGATATATATAAATTGAGTTATGCTAGCCTAGCTTACATCATCAATTACATCAAACGAAATTAAAACTCCTTGACATACAAATATATAGGATCCATACACATCTCGATGCGCATCCCATAACACACATCCATGGTGTTCCTTTCATTATTTGATGCCCCGGTCAATGAATGACAAGCTAGCATTCTGGAATTAAAATTAAACGGTCAAATATTATATGTTCTTCGCAGACAGAATCTCAGTTGCGTCCTTATTGAAGGAAACAGCTCCGTGTTTGTCGCTGCCCCATGTGACTACTGTTGAAAATGTAAAGTCAAAATCTACATATCAACCAAATTAATTGAGATGATCGATTTGAGTTTCCGGTTACCTTACAAAAAATGGGTTTTGATTACTTCGGAGTAAATAATAATGGAATGACAACAACAATGTCACATGCATAGGATAAATTGACTCATGAATTGTTCATAAGCCTCGACTGCGTATTATACACCTTGAGATTTGTGTATGCCAACATCTCGAGTGTATGCGTATTCAATGACTCATGTGAATCAATGTGTCTGGCGGTGTGACATACTGTCGTTGTCCTTTTGACGCTTCTATTTGATTATACATTTTGTTCTAAATAATTCCCACGTTAGAACAAACCATTGTTATCTACATGAGTTGACAAAAATAACGTAAAATTAGCTACCCAAATTATCCATTCATATTTTGTATATAATTAATACCTAGCTAATCCATTTAATTTGTAGCTCTAGAGTTAGTTGAGAACTAGCTAGGTCCTTAATTAACATTGTCACATATACATTGACTCAAAAAACAAATAATGTTACATATACATGCATTGCTCTTCCACTCTCCGCGTACAAAAAGTCAATCTAGCTCCTTATCAAAAAATAAAAATAAAAAAAATCAATCCAGCTAATTATTATATTGTCTTCATCTATGTATAAATGTATACATTAATCATGATCTCCCATCAAGCAAGCAAACTAGCTACGAAAAAATGGCAATGATCTTTCTCATTGTGACATTTTTATCATTGAATTCACTATTATTATCACCTGTTTTGTCATCTAAATATGTCCCAAATGACATCCATTCTTGGTGCAACAACACCCCTTACCCTCAAACGTGCAAGCAACATTTCATGGGCCACTACTTTCCCCACAACATTGCTCCGAAAAGCAAATCTGGTTTTCGAAAGATGGCTGTGAAGTTGGCCATGGAGGGTGCTCTACGAGCGGCGAGCCACTAAGTGGCTCGGACCGAAGATGTAGAAACAAGAGGGAGAAAGCTGCATGGGCAGATTGTTTACAGCTCTATAGAGAGCACCATAATTCAGCTCAACCGCACAATCGATCCTTGCTCGAAGTGCAGCGACGTCGATGCTCAAACATGGCTGAGCACAGCTTTGACAAACCTTGAGACTTGCAAAACCAGGGTTTATGGAGCTTGGTGTATCAGACTTTATTTTGCCTCTCATGTCCAACAATGTGAGTAAATTGATTTGTAACAGTTTGGCTGTTAACAAGCCTGAGGTGCAGGAGAAACCGAGTTATGTGGATGGGTTACCAAGTTGGCTAAAAGCCGGCGATCGGAAACTGTTGCAGGCATCGTCTTCGGTGCAGCCGAATTTGGTAGTTGCTCAAGATGGGTCAGGGAGTTTTAAGACCATTAAGGATGCTCTTGATGCTGCAGCCAAGCAAAGAAAGGGAAGTGAGAGGTTTGTGATTAGGGTGAAATCTGGGGTGTATAGTGAAAACCTTGTGATTGGGAATAGCATGAAGAATATCATGCTTATTGGTGATAGTATAAGAAATACCATCATCACTGGCAGTAGGAGCGTTGGAGGAGGATCCACCACCTTTAACTCTGCAACTGTTGGTGAGTTCTTGTTTAAATGTTCAATTATATATATTATTATTATAATGTACACTTAATTTACAATCCATATGTATATCTAATTATTTTTCTAAACTCAAAAAACGTACTAGTGCTATATTTATAAAATTCCTTTTTTTTTTTTTTTTGGTTGTTTTCAATTTGACGTTGGATCGAGGTTCAAGTCTCCCGGTGTGCAAGTTTGATAGGCAAAAGATGATGGTTTCTAACTTATGACCAGAAAAAATATGATATGTAAGACCTATTGTGCACTCGACAAATCCAGATCAACCTTTTTGCACAAGGAATGATTTAGGCATGTTGTGAACTAATCATTGTTCTTGCATATATGCAGCTGTCACTGGAGAAGGATTTATAGCTCGTGAAATCACATTTAGAAATACAGCCGAGGCCCGCAAAATCACCAAGCGGTGGCACTACGATCGGGTTACGATCTCTCTCTCGGTCTTTTACCGTTGCGGTTTTTGAAGGATATCAAGACACATGTTTATGTCCACTCGAGAACCGATTCTACAGAAATTTTTCTCGCTCAACCCAACCGTGGTGCCTAAGTGGCCACCTTAGTTCAACACTACCAATAATCAAAGTAAATGAACAAAGAAGCAATGGCAACAGTGGAAACGTGTTACTAGCTCACAATGGGAATACAACACTGGTACTCTATACTTCCCCAAGCCTAGATCCCATGGCTTTATAGATAAGCCAACAAGTAGTTACATAATCGTCAAGGACACCTGTCCTGATTACATTGATTCGTAGACTAAGTAAAACCCCACTACTTTGTGGTCAAGGCAGTTACCCACCTGCCTTGTTCCCTTGCTGCCACCTGGTTCCATAACCGCCTCAACTTCTTCGTCAATCGCCACATGTTCGGGACATTTTCGAACGTGCTTTGGTCATGCCAATGGCCATGACCAAGGTAGTTACTCAACCGCATAGAACCGCCTTGACTTGGTCCATCCACGCCTCAAGGGACTTGGTCCATGTTTCTCTTAGGGACAGAGACTGCTCGGTGGTGCATGGCTGCGTCAGGCACCCTGGGTGTTAGCGGGGCTCGGTCGAGTCCCACCGCCGGGGTGGCTCGGACCATGAGTCCGTGGGTCTTGCCTTGGCATGGTGCCCAAGGCATGCTCGAGGTCTTCCTTGCTACTGCGCCCATGCCGCCCCTTGGAGAGACCACCTCTCCTTATAGTAGATGTTAAGTCGTTTCCCCAACTCCAATAGGAAACATCAAGAAATGAGATCAAGTGTACTTTGACTTGGTCAATGCCCAAGTCAAGATTTGTCAACCATTGCCAAGGTATGCCTTGCCCGTGCCAAGGCGCGGTCTTGCTCGTGCCAAGGCGCGGTCTTGCTCGTGCCAAGTCATGACCTTGCTCGTGCCAAAGGAAACTGCCAAGGTATCGCCTTGCTCGTGCCCAAGGAACTTGCCAAGGCGCGACCTTGCTCGTGCCAAGGCGCGGCCTTACTTGTACCCAAGGAATCTGCCTTGCTCGTGCCCAAGGAACTTGCCAAGGCGCGGCCTTGCTCGTGCCAAGGCGCGGCCTTACTTGTACCCAAGGCGCCTTGCTCGTGCTGGAACTGCTGTGCCGAATCGCGCCTTGCCTGCGTGCCCAAGGAACTTGCTAAGGCGCGGCCTTGCTCGTGCCAAGGCGCGGCCTTACTCGTGCCCAATGAACCTGCCAAGGTTTGCCCGTACTGCGCGAGGCACGTGCCAATGCGCAACCTCGTATGCGCCCAGGCACCGCCGTGCCTAGGGGGCGCGTGCGCGACCTCCTTCACGCCTATGCATTGTTCCGCATGTTATCCCGTGACCAAACCTCATGGAACCATCCGAGCCCTCCTCGGAACTCGGTCATTTGCTAGGTTTCTCGCTGCCCATTGACCCAGCCCACTCGGGTCACGCTATTGAGGGTCGACAAACATCCTCGCCGAAACGTTCGATGCTCCCTCATCGAACCGCTCTTCTGTCGCCGCATTTTGGTAATTTGTTATCTGCTTCTCAAACTGCCATAGAGTAGTGTCTCCCTCCCAAGTAGGTTCCTCAACATCAACCCACTTGATTAAGTAAAAAGTTCGCCTATTTTTCTTGCTTTGGCCACGCGTCTCGTGGCTTAGAATTTGCTCAATTTCTCCCGTAAACTCCTTTCGTACCAACAGAGGAGCCCGTCTCGCTGTGCTCCTCCCTGGATCTGCCTCATCAGAGTGGAAAGGTTTGAGATAGCTGACATGGAATGTAGGATCTATATTCAACCTTTCAGGTAACTTAAGGCGATAAGCCACTCTTCCAACTCGTTTGACCACCTCAAATGGTCCTTCGTATCGCTGTACCAAGCCCTTGTGCGTCTCATTTTTGTTGAACTTCTTCAAAATCTGAGGAGTGAGCTTCAACAAGACTATATCTCCTTCCTGGAACTCCAAGCTTATGTGCTGGTCAGCGTACTTCTTCATCCTCCGGACAGCTTTGGCCAAACTGTCTTGAGCTGCATCTCTCAACTCCTGCTTGTTTCTCGCAAAACGATGAGCCGCTGGGATCGACCCCATCGACTTTGATTTGGCAACCTCATGTGGAGTAGCCGGTTGTTGTCCCGTCGCCACCTCAAATGGACTCGCTCAGTGTAGCCGAGCTTTGTGAAGATTGTAGCAAGGAGAATTGGGATCATTTGTATCAAGTAAATCCACCCAATTGGACTGACTTGCATTGACATAGTGTCTGAAGCAGTCCTCCAACAATGCATTGATGCGCTCCGTCTGCCCATCCGTTTGAGGATGGTTTGATGTGGAAAACTTCAACTCCGAACCAACATATTAAATAGGGCAACCCAGAACCTTCCAGTGAACCGAGCGTCTCGATCACTGATAATGTCCTCCGGTATCCTCAATATTTCGCCACATGCTTCAGGAACAACTCTGCAGTCAAGTCAGCATCACAATTCTTTGGAGCAGCTATGAACGTAGTATACTTAGAGAATCGATCCTGCACTGCCAACACGCTAGTCATTCCCTGCACCTTAGGAAGACCAGTAATGAAATCCATAGATATACTCTGAAAGGGTCTATCTGGTACAGGCAAAGGCTCCAGTAACCCTGGTGCCTTCCTTCTCTCTGTCTTGTCTTGTTGGAACACAAGACAAGTCCGAACATATTGATCTACGTCTTCCTCTATCTTAGGCCAGAAGAATGAACGTGATAAAAGGGCATGAGTGCGCTCCATGCCCGGATGCCCAGCCCACCGAGCATCATGTGTCTCCCTCAAAAGTTGTCGCCTTAGTCCACCAGTACTAGGAACATATGGACGCCCTCCTTTAGATAGATGACTCCATCTTCGCACCAAAACCTCCGAGTGACTCCCTCCGCCACTAGCTTTAGCATCTTTGTACAAACAGGGACTTTGCTTTTCTTCTCCTTGATGCGAGGTAGGAACTCACTTTCCAACCTCACTACTGCTGACACCATCTCTGCCACCACCTTGCGACTGAGAGCGTCCGGGACTGAGTTAAGCCTTCCGAGCTTGTGTTTGAACTGAACATCGAGCTATGCTAAGACATCCAGCCACCTAGCCTGCTTCTGATTGAGCTTCTTCTGACTCATGAAGTACGTGATAGCAGCATTGTCTATCCGCACCACGAAGCTCGTTCCCAACAAGTAATGCCTCCAAAGATAGAGTGCATGGATCACAACCAACATCTTATTCTCATGAGCCGGGTACCTCTGCTCCGCTTCCTTCAGCTTCCTACTTTCGAAAGCAATGGGGTGTCCCTCCTGGACAAGTACCGTCCCCAATGCTTGATATGATGCGTCCGTGTGCACTTCTAAAGGTATGTCAAAATTGGGTAATCCCAATACTGGTTCAGAGGTAATGGCCTGCCTCAGTTCTGCCATAGCTTGGTTGCATCGATCCGTCCATGCCCAAGCCCGATCCTTCTTTAATAGATCTGTCAACGGTGCCACTCTCCTTGAGTAGCCTTCCACAAACTGCCGATAGTAGTTTGCCAAACCCAAGAATGACCGCAACACCTGGACCTTCGTGTGGTTTGGCCACTCCATGATTGCCCGCACCTTCTCCGGGTCCATCGTAATTTGCCCCTTTCTACAACATGACAAGGAAAGAGATCGTTTGCGCATCAAACTCACATTTTTCCCTCTTTACATACAAATGGTTAACCTTCAATGTAGTCAAAACCATCCGTAAGTGATCCACATGATCTTGGAGGTTTTGACTGTAAATTACAATGTCTTTAAGATAAACAACAACAAATCGATCGATGAATTCCCTTAGTACATCGTTCATCAAATTACAGAATGTAGCAGGGGCATTTGTCAAGCCAAACGACATGACTAAGTATTCAAACGATCCATACCTCGTCACCATGGCCGTCTTAGGGACATCTCCAGCTGCAATTCGTACTTGGTAGTACCCCGACCTCAAGTCCAACTTCGTGAAATAAGCTGCACTGGATAGTCGATCGAACAAGTCCGCCACCAACGGGATAAGGTACTTGTTCTTCATTGTCAGCTTGTTCGGTGCCCTGTAGTCCACGCACATCCGAAGAGATCCATCGTGTTTCCTCTGGAACAGGAGTGGTGCTCCATAGGGTGCCTTGGATGGCTGAATAAATCCAGCATTCAACAACTCCTGCAACTGCTTCCTCAGCTCTTCCAACTCCTTTGGAGCCATTATGTAAGGGGCCTGTGTTGGGGGCTTTGAGCCAGGGATCAGCTCAATCTCGTGGTCAATTACCCTTTGTAGGGGTAATTGTTTCGGCAACTCCGCCGGCATTACATCACTGAAGTCCTCTAGTACCTCAGCAACTGCATCAGGGACTTTTGCTGTTGTGCCTGCCTTAGTCTCCACCAAGGCCGCTAGGTATGTTAGTTCACCCTTCCTAAGTCCATCTTTCACTTGAATGGCTGAAAGATGGGACAGTTTCGTGCTCTCTTTCCCTGAAATTATGTTAGGCGCAGTAACAAAGCAAAGATGGGACTTGTTCATCACAAACAATCCCCTCAAGAAAGGCATCAAGGCAATGTTCCCCAAATGTAGAAAGTCATTCCCTAAGATGACATCAAAGTCATCCAAGGGAACTTCCATGAGGTTGATCTTTCCCGCCCAAGATCCAACCTTAAGATTCACATTAGATGTCATACCTTGAATTCGCTTTTGCTTCAGAATTCACGGCTTTCATTCGACTGGAATTCTCAACAAGATCCAGTCCCAACTTCTCCACCATGTGGTTCGCCACAAATGAATGTGTTGCTCCCGAATCGACCATTACCAAGACTCATTTTTGATTCACCTCCGCGTCAATGTACATCAGCCCCTCCGAGGGACTTGTCTTGGCTTGTTGCATGGCATTCAACAATTGTAATGGGTTCATCCGGGGCTGGCCATCATCTTCCGCGATCAAGACTGAGATTTTCTCCTTCTTTGGGCAGTCCCGTGCCCTGTGAGGGCTATTGCAAATGAAGCAGCCCTTGTGTGAGGAACTTGATGAGGGCTTTGCGTCTACTTTCGAGGTCGGCTTCGAGTTCGCTTGCTTAGGAGGGAAGGGCTTTTTCTCGCCCTTCTTATGGTGGTCCTTGAACGGTTTCTTCTCCTTGTTCTTCCCCTCACTAGTGGAAGAGCTAGTCTTGAAGTCCACAAGACTATCAGCTGCCGCAATCGCCCTGGGCAAGTCCTTCACCCCTTGCCTCCTTAGCTCGGATTGAGCCCATGGATCGCAATCCAAGAGTGAAGTTAAAGAGTTTATCCTCTCGACATGTTTTTGATGTCCCAAGAGAGAGGAAAACTCCTTAACGTAGTCTTGAACCGATCCGTCTGTCAGGAGCTTGCGCATGAGGCTTCCCCGCGCTGCAAGCAGCATTGGTAGGAAGGAATTGATCCTTCAACTCCTCTTTAGCACCTCCCAATCCACGATCTTGGGTCTACCCGATCGCATCATCGTCTACTCTGGTTCTCCACCAGAGTTTAGCATTGCCTTCTAGGTACATGGAGGTCAAGATGACCTTTTGGTTCTCCTCCGTCCAGGCAGTAGCAAAGTATTGCTCCATGTCCCAAAGGAAATTCTCCAAGCTCCTTCGCGCTCCGCTTGCCTGAGAATTTCTTTGGCTTCGGCACCTTGGTTCTAGGTTTACCGCAACTGTAACCTACGAGGATCCACCCACGGCTCGCTTGAGTAGACTCACCTCCAAAGCCATTGTCGCGGCTGTTTCGATGGTGAGTTCTCCCACATAACATACATCCGCTACAAGCTCCTCAAATTTGGATTCCCACATAGCTATCATGGCCTCTTGTGACTCTCCCCTAGTCACCAAGGAAGCCACCAACAACTCCAAGCCTTCAATGTGTTGTGCCGACATTGAAGACTCCGCCGATTCTCGTGGGCGTCATCGTCGCCATCATGTGTTCTAGGTGAGCAACCCTCTCACTTAGATCACTTGCTGCTCGGGTCGCCATCGTCTCCGAAACGGGGCTCTGATACCAATTGTCACGGGGCCGTTAAGTGAGGGGTTTACCCTAAGAAAATTTTTCTCGCTCAACCCAACCCGTGGTGCCTAAGGGCCACCTTAGTTCAAAGACTACCAATAATCAAAGTAAATAAACAAAGCAAGCAATGACAACAGTGGAAACGTTTTACTAGCTCTCAATGGGAATACGACACTGGTACTATATGCTTCCCCAAGCCTAGAGCTCATGGCTTTATAGATCAGCCAACAAATAGTTACATAACCGTCTAGGACACCTGTCCTGATTACATTGATTCGTAGACTAAGTAAAACCCCACTCCTTTGTGGTCAAGACAGTTACCCAATTGCCTTGTTCCCTTCCTGCCACCTGGTTCCATAACCGCCTCAACTGCTTGATCAATTGCCACATGCTCGGGCATGCCAATAGCCATGACCAAGGTAGTTACACAACCGCCTGGAACCGCCTTGACTTGGTCCATCCACGCCTCAAGGGATTTGGTCAGTGTTTCTCTTAGGGACAGGGACTGCTCAGTGGTGCCTGGCTACGCCCAGGCACCCGGGTGTTAGTCGAGGCTCGATCGAGTCCCACCGGCTTGGGGTGGCTCGGACCATGGGTCTGTGGGTCTTGCCTTGGCATGGTGTCCAAGGCATGCTCGAGGTCTTCCTTGCTACGTGCCCCATACGCCGCCTGCAGGAGAGACCACCTCTCCTTATAGTAGATGTTAAGTTGTTTCCCCAACTCCAATAGGAAACATCAAGAATTGAGACCAGCGTACTTTGACTTGGTCAACGCCCAAGTCAAGATTTGCCAACCCTGCAAGGTATGCCTTGCCGTGCCAAGGCGCGGCCTTGCTCGTGCCAAGGCATGACCTTGCTCGTGCCAAAGGAAACTGCCATGGTATCGCCTTGCTCGTGCCCAAGGAACTTGCCAAGGCGCGACCTTGCTCGTGCCAAGGCGCGGCCTTACTTGTGCCCAAGGAATGTGCCTTGCTCGTGCCCAAGGAAATTGCCAAGGCGCGGCCTTGTTCGTGCCCAAGGAACCTGCCAAGGTTTGCCCGTGCCTGCGCCAAGGTGCGACCTCCTTCACGCCTATGCACTGTTCCGCATGCTATCCCACGACCAAACCTCATGGAACCATCCGAGCCCGCGAACTCGGTCATTTGCTAGGTTTCTCACGCTTCAAACCCGACCTACTCGGGTCACGCTATTGAGGGGTTGACAGTTGACATGGTTGATATCATGATATGGAACGGGAAGGTGAATGTTGCACAAGTTTTACAAAGTATGTAGATGATCACGTACGTACGGATTAATTTGACAGTGTCACTACACCAATTAATGCATCATATGCAAAGCGGGGAGGAAAGAAATAGAAGGCTCTTTGAAGGCAGAGACCGCGACTAGACATTAGCGTGGAAAGCTGCCAAGCAACCGGATTAGCTTTCTTAGGGGTGATGGAGTTTAAAAGTTGTCTACATGGTTAGATTTTGATCCATGCAATCGACCTCAATTAATTTGAGGCTGAAGCTATGTTGCTGTTGTTGTACATGGTCAAATTTGAATGAGGAGATATTGAACATAGTTCGGGGGTACTATAATGTAATCTTTGGTCTTGCTTTTGTAATTTTCTGCGACAAGATCATGAGTTCAACCCAGTTGATTAAGTGAAAATGTAGCACCACTGGAGGGAGAGTTTCGTCAATTTGTTGGCTATTGTAAATATCACGTACAATTTGTTGTACATAGTTGGCTATATATAATAAATAAGTTTTGTTACTAAATTTTTTCTTAAAAAAAAAAAAAAAACACCATAGTACGTACAACTATTATTAGTAATTAATAGCATATCCTACACAACAAAACTAGCAATTAATTGTGTCGGAACTGTTATGTCGATTGATTTGGTTGATCACTCGAAGGCCCATTGGTTCTCCTTCCTCACAGCCTCCTCTTCCTCCGGAGTAAAGTCATTCTCAATGTTGAAAAGCTCACGAACTTCCTCCACTGACATCCCCTTCATCCAGTCCGCAACAGCTTGACATGTCAGATCCAACAACCCTTTGATGTCCAAATAATTTGCAGCCTACGACATTACAAACATTAACAAAGAATTAATTAATTAATTAAACACATCAACAACCATGCATGCACCGTATATTGAATTGAATTGATAATTAGAGAATGAAAGAAAACATCAATCGAATTACCAAAATAAGGTCAAAGAGAGTCTTGTTATCAAGTTTCCCGAGGAACTTGACATCCCAGTTCTTGAATTCCTCTTTCGCGGCGGCGTCATTGTCGGGTTTGTAATTAGCATGCTTGATCAAGTACTCCATGACCTTGGCTAAGATTCTGGAGTGGACTACGGGCAAGGGAATGCCATCCTCATCAGGAACGGTATCTTCAATTAAGTGCTTGATGGTTTGAGATTGAATAGCCACAGCTTCATCCACTATGAATTGTTCTTTGTCACTGCTTAACAAAGTGATCTTCTTGGTTGACATGATGATCGTAATTAATTAAGGGATCTTAGCTAGAAAACACACAAAACTACAAAATAAAGAGAGAGCAGAACAACGGAATTATTAATTAAACTCAGATTTTCGATTATCATGAACAACAATTGAAGAGCCGAGTCCTATTTAAAGATAGCCTACTTGCTATTTTTTATTTGGAATTGTATTTGTAATACAAATGTGGCGGAACTTGTATTTCTTGTTCAACTCGGACAATATAAGTTGTTATATGTTGTAAAGCCCGGCCCAATATGACTTTGTATTTTTGTTTGACAAGTGTGTGACAGCGTGAGAGAGCAGGGATCTTTGTTTTTTTCGGACTTGGGAACTTTTTTTTAGAAAGTTTTTTTTTTTTTTTTTTTTCAATTTTTTTAGAAAGTTTGATAGTTATATATGATTGCACATTTATCAAAGGAAAGCTTTACCCAAAAAAAGAAACTAAAAAAAAAAAAGAACTTTGTTACATGATACGAAATGATTAATAATTTATCAAAAAAAAAAAACCAAAAAAGTTGATGTCGTTTATAAAGTATATGGATAATATTTATTTTTTGGATCAAATTAAAAATAATCATGTATATGTAACACATCACGATACAATCATAAAAAATACCCAAAGATCTAATAAAAAAATTGAATTTAATATAAACTAGTCAGTATCCCGAGCTTCGCGCACGAGCAAAACCAAATATCAGTATATTAGATAGATTATATTCATAAACTCACAATGTATATGTTTGTTTCATTCATACTTAACTCGTAGTATTTCGATTTTAATCCATTCAGTTTTCTTATATATTGAGTGACTAATTAATTTGATAATTTTAAAATTACTAAATTTTCAATGGAGAATGATTCAAGGGAAGGAAAGATCGAGTATCAATATTATAGGTTAAAATGAATCTAATTATATATTAAATTCCAAATTAATGATTCAAGAGTTTTTCTTCTCTAAAACTAATGGTCGAAATTGAAACCTAATTTGATTAAGGGAGAAAGGAGACGTGTCACTATCCATGAATATTCACGAGTTAAATTTAATTGTTTGTGAGAAAATATATATTTAATTACCCATATAATTTTAAACAACTTTTTTGTGTAAATAAATAAATAAAACTTGAATCCTACTTGTCAAGAATAATCACATATAGTGAATTGTTGTCCCTCGGCTAACGATTATAATAAAAGATTCCACGTATGAGAGCTCATAAAAAACAACCGATTTTTGGTCGGCGTCTTGCCCTTCGCGTACATACAAGACCAATTAAGTATCGATATATTAGATAAAATTATGTCTTTGATGGCGAAAAGAAAAGTGACTTATGCAATCCTCGATATACTCGAAGCCAAAAATAACATCATCTAATCTCCATGCGAAAAAAAAAAGAATTCATGCACTACTCAAATATATATATATATACTAGTCAACGGGCACGTGCGTTGCACGTGAAGCAAATAGAGATGTTCTGATAACACTTGAGCACTTTTCTTTTTCAGAAAAACCACAATAAAAAAAATTAAAGTTTAATTTTTTTTTTATTGTTGCATGTGTAGGTGTTTCGTGTAGAAGTTTGGAGTAAATGACAAATATCTCAACCAAACTTATGTGATCATCAAACCTAAATTATATAGGAGAGAAATATAAATTAATCAACAGTTATACGACATGAATTTTTTAAGTAAAACAAAAATAATATCGCGGAAAGAAAAAATCCAAAGAATAGAACTAAGAATATGAGTATTGAACCAATTACAATGGCCATTACATAGGCTCGATTAATAGAGGGAGCGAGGGGCATATGCTTGTGGAAGTGCTTAAGCCTCATGAGTGTGCATTCTTGATCGAAGTAACAGAACAATTTTACGGAAGGTAACCTTTGATTGTTTTTGGAAAAATTGATGAAGTCATGACTCGATGTGTTACTGAGATATTGCAAGGAATGTATTCAATATTTGAGATATTGCCAAACGTCCAATAACCGAAAGTTAAAAGCAGAGGAGTAGAATGTAAAGAATATCACAATGTAACACATCGAAGGCCTTTAACCATCTTTCCGAGTAGTTGGGGGAGCAAGAGTGGCACGAATGAACACATGCATGTTGTAGTTAAGAAATTTAAATCTTATATGGTTAAATTATAATTAGTATAATAAAGTAAGAGCTCGATCCGGAGTAGTACTTGAATTTACGCGGTATCCCGTTCCCAAAAATTGTAGCTAAAATGGAGATGGAAGAAAATGCATCGAATACTGCATGCGATTACGAATGGTTAAGGGAGTAATCTCTCTTTGGAGCATTTTTGCCGATCCCTACAATTAATAAAGCTCAATTCAATTATGTTGTATGGAAGTCTTTTAGCAATGTGAACTCAAGGTCAAAACAATAATATACTATAATGCGATAGTGGAAAATTATATACTAACATAAAACCATTCAGTGATGAGATGGCCTCTTTGCAGGAGAAACTCATAGCTAATGCTTGATGTCAAATAATCTTCCTGTGGTAGTACCTAATAGCAACAAAAAACAAAAATGAAAAAATAAAAACAAAAGCAACAACCTTGGATTGAATTCCATATGCCAAAGCAGATCATCTCTTCTCCTCCTCAAACTTAATCTATTCGATTGTGCTCTAGGTAGATAAATATAGGTGTCTACATGAGATCAATATATGTGTAAAACATAGCCACTAAATTAATAGAACTATATGAAAGAAAATATTAGTGTGTGGAACATCTCTATCTCTATCAAATAAAAAGAGGTTTCTATAACCAAATGAAAAAAAGAAAAACAAAAGCAACAACCTTGGATTGAATTCCATATGCCAAAGCGAGATCATCTCTTCTCCTCCTCAAACTCAATCTATTCGATTGTGCTCTAGGTAGATAAATATAGGTGTCTGCATGAGATCAATATATGTGTAAAACATAGCCACTAAATTAATAGAACTATATGAAAGAAAATATTAGTGTGTGGAACATCTCTATCTCTATCAAATAAAAAGAGGTTTCTATAACCAAATGAAAAAATAAAAACAAAAGCAACAACCTTGGATTGAATTCCATATGCCAAAGCAGATCATCTCTTCTCCTCCTCAAACTCAATCTATTCGATTGTGCTCTACAGGTAGATAAATATAGGTGTCTCGCATGAGATCAATATACCATATAAATATTCAAGTCTTGAACATACCGAAGAAAAACAATTTTCATAGAAAGCACCGTCTTACTGCTGCAGATTAACAAATGCAACCGACCAACCAATCAATAGGAGACTAACACATCAAATTACAACCAAAATCACAAATTACAAATGAGAAATCCAAATCACAGAGACCAACTCAGATTGAGAAGAACAAATCACAACACCCACATCACCAACCAATGCAAATCACATACAACACCAAAAACACCCACCAAAGAAACATCAACAACAAAACAACCAAAACCCCCAAATCCACAACTAAGAGAGACAATAACGAGAATCAGATCGAGTCAAAACAATCTCCAAAAACCACGGCATGCATACCTCAAGCCCTCCCTAAACATTCCTCAACCAAAACACAAAAATGGGCAAACCCCTACTCATCAAAAACATCAAGGATTCAAAGCAAACCAGACAATACCCATTAACGAAAAGATTGAAAAAACACAAAATGTAAAAACCCACCTCGGAAATCACCAAAAACAAGCTTGTAAGGCGAGAAATGGCCGAGAAATGACCGACAAAGCGGTTTTTTTGCGGTGTTGGGGTTGTGAGAGAGAGGGAGGCGGTTCGGGTTGCATGAAAATTCGATCGGATCGAGAATTATCCGATTCGAGAAGAAAGAATCGATGAAATCGTTGTTTGTATTGAAATATGTGGTGGAATCCACGCGATTTGATTTGTTTTTGGGTTTTTGACAAATTTTTTAGATTGATTGGCAAGGCGAAAGCATTGGAGCGGTTGATGGAGATCAATAAAAAAAAAAACGGGAATAAGTAGAAGAGGAAAAGATACAATAAGTTACCGTTCCATCAAAAGTGGATATAAAGGATTCAAAAAAAAAACCAGTTTTAGAAACTCTCAAATAAAATCGCTAAATATGTGGGATTCAAAAAAAAATCATTTTTTGACGTTGTTGTAGATTCAATTCGATTATTTGTTTTTTTTGTAAGGATGTCCTACAATTAGACGAAAAATCGCAACTTTCCAACTCAAATTCGAGTATCACAGTTCAAACCCTCCTAAACCCCACGAGATAAGCAATCAAGCATAAATCCATCCGATCTACAAACACGATAAGAAAACAAAGACCTTTCAAACATTCTCATACGCTTCTCAAACCCATAGGACCGAAGGAAAAAGGAACAATTACCGTCTGCCGGGCGCAAGAGATCTGCGAGCGACGTCGAGAAACTCGCATGACGCTTTGTCGAATCGGAGCGACGAACGCCTCTTCGGTGTGGTGTGGCGCATGCAGTTGCGATGTATTCTTACACGCGCTTAGATCGCGAATCGGCGAAGAGAATCGATGAAGAAGACGAATCGGCGAATCGGCGAAAAGAGGACTACGGTTTTGTCCCTGTTCTTTCGGCGAATCGGCGAAGACGGCGGTCGCGATGCGACGATGAAGAAGACGAATCGGCGAAGAGGAAGAAGAAGAAATCGAAGACGGCGGTCGCGGAGTTGTTGTTTTTTCCTTTTTTTTGGGCGAATCGGCGAAGAGGAAGAAGAGGCGTGGAAGAGAAGAAGAGGCGTGGACCATTTTGTTTTTCAATTCGACGAACCGCCAATTTTGAAGGTTTTTTTGTATGTGAAACCGTCAATTAAATTAGATTTGATAATTAACTTACAAAATTATCCTTTTTTTGAATTGTTTTCATTTAAGTTAATAAGGGCATACTTGGGAGATTTAGCCAAAAAGGCTTCACGGTTAACTTAGTTTGGGGATTGCTATTATAATAGTATAGATATATATATATATATATATTTACGTATCTGCTACTTAATCAGTGTTTGGGGAAATCCAATTTCCTCCCTAACAATCACCTTTAAAACTCCCATTACATCATTCCCTAATAATCACCTTTAAAACTTGAAAAAAATACAAAAATAACAGCTAATTAATGACTCACTATTCACACTATTAGAATAAAAGCACATAGAAAATGTACTACATGGTCAAAGAGATCTTGAATAATATTGTCCAATTTTCTTTAGGAAAAGGAAATATACAATTAAGGCCCTGTTTGATTACAAAAAAAATGTTTGAGTAAAATAATATTTTCTTAAGAAAATTTTCCTCGATAAATGTTCAAAAGAAAATTTTTTTATATGTGTTTGATTGCATATATAAAAATCTTTTCCTCAAAACTCACCAACAATAAGTTTTGAAATAAATATGAAAACTTACCATATATATATATATATATATATATATATATATATATATTAAATATTTCAATTTTCTTATTTAAAATATAAATTTAATGTGTCTTATATAGAAACTCACATTTTCTCAATAGAAAATTAAATTTACAAACCATAATAGGTAGAAAAATATATGGGTCTTAATATGGAAAATTGACAATTGTGAGAAAATGTTATGCTAGAAAATTTTGGCTATCAAACACATGAAAAATGTCATTTTCTTACGGCATTTGTCATTTTACTTCCAATCAAACGGGCCTAAAAAAATTATCAAGCATATTGCATATGATCCCACAACTTTTATTACGTTAAAAACTGTTAATCAATTTTTTGTGGTATAAGTGATATTCTAATCCCAACCTAATTGGTTGTGGTTTTTTTTTTTTTTGATAAAAGTTGAGTGGATTAATTAGAATATGAAATAACCACTAATCATATGCTATGTGATTAAGCACACAACAATTTGTCTTGGGTTTTGTTAATTGCGTCGGTTTTTCTTTTGTGCATGATAAAATATTTAAAATAACTCATTAATTAGAATCGGTGATGTCTATTTGGGTAGCCTAATATATCATAAAATTAAAATTGTAATTTTTTTTTCTAATTGTGTTGCAATTAGATTTCCTATTCCTAATTAATAGGAAGGAATTAATAAACCGTTGTTGTGTTGCAATTAGAGTTCTTCATTAATAGGAAAACAAATCCAAAAATTCCAAAATAAAAAACGGCTAAAAAATCTAAAGTGTGACATCATGATGCCACATGCATGTCAAATTGTAAGAGCTACTCTCATGCCGTGTGTTGCATTATGAGAGCTCATCCCAAAAACAATTCCTTTATAATATATAAATAAATAATATATATAATCTAATTAGTAAATTTTTAAGGCTTACGACCGGTGCAATTCTAATTAATTAATATAGGTTCAATTACATAGTTATGATTTAACTCATCTAATTTATATAAGTTTAAGTACATAGTTCTATTACAACTCAAATACGTACACGCGACAATTATGAACGATTAGGAGCAGACAATTAGGAACGACTCTAACTAATATATAAGTTTCATTACGCATTCAATAATGACATATTATATTTTTCTAAAAGAAAACGATTTTAATTAATAAATATTATTCGATTTCGATTTAATTGGACAAAGATTTCGATTTCGATTTGGACTCGAAATATAGGAAGGACAATATCGCCCTTTCCTCACGGTCGATATTGGCTCTTTTAATATAGTAGTAGATATATGAATACACATTACACATGTATATTGACCACATATATATTGACACATTACACCTACTTAATTTATCATTCATACATTAAATATATGGTCGCTAATTGTGTGTCATTATTCCAACAAACTCATCGTCTTTACATAAAGTCATATTAAGAGTTCACTTTCATCTAGAAAACAGATCAAACTCTTCATCTTCGGCAAACTCCTCGTCTTCCGCCGATTCCCCATGGCGACAACCTGCTGGAACAAAGAATTGGTTGTTGTTGTTGTTGTTGTTTGGTTGGCTTTCCCTCCCCTCCCCTCACCTCACCTCACCTCACCTCACCTCATCCGCGGTTGGTTGTGTTTCCCGAACCTCACCCTCGTCACAAACGACCGCCATCCATTGGTGGACCCAAGTAGGAGCTTGCCCTAGGCTACAGCCCAGGGTAAGCTCCACATAGTCCCTATATATTTATGTATTTCACCCAACAAAAATAATAAAATATTTAATATAGCACAAGGCTAAGTCTTAAAATTAAAACTTCTAAGTGCATTATTACTCTAGCCCAAAACAACAACAATAAAATACTAGTTGAAACGTTACCCATCAACTTGAAAGAGAAATCTATGTCCAATCCATCTATCTTTATAGTTGAAAAGTAAGTATATCGAATGTTACTTATGGGTATATACATTTGATACAAACTAACTGTTTTTTTTTTTTTTTTTTTTGTACAGATACCGGATTTCTTTACACGCATATTGAAGTATGTGCAGACACCATAATTTGAATGCACAATTCAAGTGAGTACAATATTTTTTTTTTATGAGAACAATACAATAATATTATGTAGCAAATGGATGTATTACGAGTATGTCACTTGATATTATTTTTTAAAATAATCAAAGTAATTTGAAAATTAAAAAAAAATCTATGCATTTAATCATCGATGGTTAAAAAAAGTATTACAAGCTCTTTTTGTTTCTTCATTAGCTAGAGATTTGATTTTTTTTTTTTAAAAAAAAACTTTAATAGATTAAATGGAATTCTAAAGTCGATGACTTTTTTCTCTAGTAATTTCATTTTTAATTTTCTTTCTATAAAAATACTTTACAAAACAAATTATATCAATATTTACTTATTTTTGTCTCAAATATTTTGGATTTTTGTAAAGAACTTTTTGGATTATTATTTAAAAATAAAGTAATTAAGGAAAATACCAACATGTGGTTGGCGCGAGTGGAAGCGACCCGAATCTCTTTAATTAAGCACACGTTCCGAGTTTGAAATTGGTTGTGCGTATAAAAACAGTAATGTTGGGAGGTCCCATTCGAATGGAGCACGATTCGGCGTGAATCTATAGTGAGTTAATCCGGATATAAAGTAGTTTTGACAAATAAAATGAAGGAAACTTATTTTATAGTTGTTTACTTAATCAAAAGAGTGAAGTTTAAGACATGACTTCACTCCAGTCTCTATTTTACATTGATTGCACCTTGCTTAAGTGGCTAACATGTGTGTATTAGTAATAATGGATCACGATTGAATAATATTTCATGTATATGGTTAGCCCAGGGCAAAAAAAAATCATGAGTCTGCCCATGCCGCCATCTTCATCACCGCTCGTTGGCGGCTAGTTATGGTCGGTTGTTGCTGGTTGTTGCTAGTGGGTTAGGGTAAGTTGATTCACCAGTCGTCATTTGTTGTTGTTTATATATGTTATAGTATTTGGTAATGTATTTTGTAGTGTATTCAGGGGTAGGATGGTCTTTGTACTTGTGAGGATTAGTTGTTGTTTCTGTTAGGACCAAGTTCACGAGTTATGTGTGATCTGGTCACTTGAGTGTGATCGAAACACACGCACTATATAAGGTGAATCATGTGTGTTATGTAATTGGAATTTTTGAATCAATAAAGTGAGCTGTTTTTTGGTTTCTTGAGTTTCGAGAGGTTGTTCATGGTATCAAAGCAGGTTTTCTCTGTTTTTTATCCTACTTAGCATATGTTCATTGAAGATCTGAGTATCAGATCTGAGCTGGTGAAAGGTCTATGTTGCAGATCTGGAGTTGTCCCTGGTTTGAGCTATTATGAGCTATTATTTTCTAGATTGTTTGAAGAATTGGAGCTTCAAATTTGAATTTCTGAAGAAATCTGCGATTCAATCATGGTGACTAGTCAAACAGCCGGAACTGACACAAATAGAGCTTCAAGTGTGTACGATACAAATGTCTACAATGTTGAAGGACCTTTGTATCTATCGACATCGATAATCAGGATTGGTGCTTGTATCAAATCCACTAACTGATTTGAATTACCTCTCATGGAGTAGAGCTATGCGTATAGCTCTTGGTGCAAAGACAAAGCTAGGATTCATCAATGGGAGTTGTGTTCAACCAGAAGAATCTTACAGTGATTATGATCGCTGGTGCAAGGTGGACTTCATGGTAATCTCATGGATTCTCAATTCCATTTCAAAAGAAATAGTTGAAGCTTTTCTTTATGCAAATTCTGCACATGATTTATGGTTAGATTTGAAAGAGAGACATGGTAAGTGTAATGGACCTCTACTTTATCAATTGAAGAGAGAAATTTGTTCCATAACACAAGAGAACTCTCAGTTTCGAAGTACTTTACCAAACTAAAGAAACTGTGGGATGAATTAGCTTGTTTGGCACCAATTCCACACTGTGATTGTGGCAACCATACAAAGTTAATGGAGCTGGAGTCAAATGACCGTTTAATTCAATTTCTGATGGGATTGAATGATGGATATGATCATATACGTAATAAAATTCTCGTTATGGATCCGTTGCCTAATATAAAAAAGGCATACTCGATGATTCTAAGAGTTGAAAAACAACGACAAGTTCATGTGAATTTTGCTCCAGAAATGGATTCGGTTATGATGGTTAAAAACGCTAACCAAAAGAGTAACAATTTTCAATTTATTGCAGCACCAAAAGTTCCTTTCTCTGGACAGAACATGAATGGTTCATGTACCAAATTTCATGGCAAAAAGTTCATCAACAAGGATGATCTTTATTGTGATCATTGTAAGATGAAGAGACACACTAAAGAGAATTGTTTCAAGTTACATGACTATCCGTAGTGGTTTACCAAACAAAAGACTGCATTGGAGAAGAAACCAGTTATGGAACAGCATCACAATGTGGCAAATATGCTTGAAACTCATCTAGATTTTGATATGGAAAATTCACAGAAGTATGAGGATTCTCATACCAATATGGCAGTCATGACTCAATGAGGCATTGAGAAATTTATGAAGGGAAAGTATATTCTTTGGATCTAAAGGAAACAACCATGTGAACACAACTCACTTTGGAGACTTTGCGAGGCGTCTCTTTCACTCAACTTTTTGTGCTCATGCTTATTTGAGACATGGTGATTGGATTATAGACACGGGAGCATCTAATCACATGTGTTCTAATCACTTTTTATTTCATTTTTCTAAGCCACCTATACATTCTACACCGGTTTACTTACGGATAGTGCTTGTTAAGCTTGTTGATGCCATTGGTGACATTATTCTCACATCCAAACTTACTTTGCATTCTTGTCTTCACGTTTCCTCATTCAAATAAAACCTTTTATTTGTTAGTAAACTTTTATACCTGTTCACATTAAATTTGTATTTCATCCTACTTTTTGTTTACTACGGGATGTTGAGTCCTCCCAAATCCTTGGAGTTGGAAAAGTATTATTTGTTTATATACATTCTTGATCAAACCTCATTCAACTAGGAGGTTATTAATTCTTTTACTTGTTCTTCATCTACTATTTTGGAAAATAATGTAGTTTCTTCACATGTAAATAATGTTTTTTCATGGCATCATTGTTTGGGCCATCCTCTTCTATTGTTACTAAGCATTTACTTTGTTATCTTCTAAGTCAGCACTGTATTCACCGAGATGAGCCTTGTGATGTCATGTCATATGTCCAAACAGTGTAGACTTCTTTTCATTTGAGTTTAATAAAAATTGTTTCTCATTTCCAGTTGTTGCACATGGATTTGTGGGTCCTTACAAGCATACTTCAATACGAGGGAGCACATTATTTTCTTACTATTGTAGATGATTTTAGTAGATTTACTTCAACTTATCTTTTTCAATGTAAATCCACTACTTATCGTACTATTGAAAGTTTTTACTCTTTGTTCGGACTCATTTTTCACAAGCTTGTCTGGACCATTAGAACTGATAATGGTATTGAATTCATTAATCAGCAATGTACTATTTTGTTTTCAAAATTAGGCATTATTCATCAGAAGTCAGTTCCTTATTCTCCTCAGCAAAATGGAGTTGTAGAAAGGAAGCATAGACACCTTCTTCAAGTTGCTAGAGCACTTATGTTTCAATCCAATCTTCCTAAGAAATTTTGGGGAGACTCCATTCTTACTTCTACATTTCTTATCAATCGCTTACCTACTTCTCTACTTGATTGGAAATCTCCATTTCAAGTTTTATTTGGTCATTCTCCTTACTACAATTTTCTTAAAACTTTTGGTTGTCTTTGTTTTGCAGCCAATATTCTACCCTCTAAAGATAAATTTGACACTCGATCTTTTAAGTCTATCTTCCTTGGATATGCTCTGCTCAAAAAGCTTATAGGTTATATAATCTTTCTACTAATTTTGTTTTTGTGTCCCGTGATGTTGTCTTTTATGAAAATGTTTTTCCTTTTCGGTCTTCCTCTTATTCTTCTTTTGATTCTCCTATGCTTCCTCTTCCTCTTACTGATGATTCGATTCTCTTTCTTTGTCGGTTCCTCTCCAGTTCTCCTGTTTCTATTCCTTTGTTTCTCTCACTTCTCCTTCTCTGTTGTTCCTAAATGAAGTACAAGAATTAAAAATCCTCCTAGTTGGCTGAATGATTTTGTTACTAATGTTATAATTCCTACTAATATTTCTTCCTCTTTTTCTCATTCTTCTTCTATTTTGATCCCCTACTTTTCCATATATTGTTTCTCCACACATGAGTGATCATTACAAAGAATTTTTGGCTGCTGTTTCTATGGTTAAAGAACCATCTTCTTTTTAGCAAGCACAAAAGTACCCTCTTTGGGTGGATGCCATGAATAAGGAGTTGCAAGCTTTAGAGCTTAATGAGACTTGGATTCTCACTGATTTACCTTATGATAAGAAGGCTATTGGGTCTAAGTGGGTGTACAAGGTGAAATATCATCCTGATGGCACTTTAGACAAACATAAAGCTCGTTTGGTAGCTAAGGGTTATCATCAAATTGAGGGTGTAGATTATGTTGATAGTTTCTCTCCTGTGGCTAAGACTGTCACTGTCAGGGTTTTCTTAGCTATTGTTGCTGCAAAGGCTTGGCCTATTGAGCTGTTTATATACATGTCGTAAAGAGTTTTGTAGTTTTTTAATTAATGGCATTTTAGGAACTAATACATTGGGAGCAAATCCAAATCCTCTGTGTTTCTAATTAAGACTACAATACATTGTTCTACTTCTTCATTCATAAATTTTTTTGCAAATCCAAATCCTCTGTGTTTGTAAGGCTTGAATGCTTGTCAGTGAAGCAAACCATTGCTACTGATGTATAACGATGTCGTAATGTAAGATTAGATTTATGATTGCTTGTTGTTGAGGGTTTATGGTAATGCGGCAGCGAAGGGTGCTATGTTTTGAATTTGATCATCTTGGCAATTCCCATTTGATTGTATGGCTTTTTAAAGATCGGACTTTTTTGTGTTGTGCTTTTGTTAGTTTTATGATTGTTTGTTGTTGAGGACTTACCATAATGAAGTCCTACTCAATAATTTATCTATTATGAGAATCATTCTGACTTTCCATCTGACTTCTTCTGTGGTGTTAAACACATTAATTTGCTTGAGTTGATCTAACATTTATTGACTAAACTTTCTTGGTGGAGTTCACATTATTCCTAACTAGTTATTAGTTCTACTTAGATTCTTGTTCCCAAAATGTACATTCTCATGTACCGGGATTAAGCACTTTGGAAGTGATACTTGTGTCAAGATTCTAATCATGTCTCTATTTGAGATCCTAACTATGTTCGCTGTCAAGGGAGGCCGAGGTCGAACCGTTTCAGATCAGTCCGGCAAAGAAGAGAAACTAGAAGAAATATTAGTCAAGGTTAAGGCCAAGGCCAAGGTCAAGACCAATTAACTGGCCTAAGGCGTGGGGGACAAGCAAGGCGCGGTGGGTGAAGGCCAATGAATTTTGTTGCAAATCATAACAGTGGAGATGTTCGTTACGACAAATTTTTGTAGCAAGTTGAATGTTGTACATTGTTTTTTTTTTTTTTTATGGTTTCGTGGGCCTTATTTTATGCATTTTTCACATTTGTTTTAAGACTTCATATATCTGAATGAGCCAGTTGTAAAGTCAAAACAACAATGCGGAGAGGCTAAGTCTTGCTTGAGGTAATTCCATTGGTTTTCACACTTTTTCAGTTTATATATATATATGTGTGTGTGCCTTGTCTTGCTGGTACTTGTTTTCCTTTATTTGGGATTGAATTTATTGAATATGCTATAGAGATGCAAATGTGTGCATATGAACATATTCATTGTTTTTTTTCCTCCCATTTTGAGCACAATTCACAATGAATATAGTGAACTTAGCTCTCTCATGCAATTAGGGGAAAGGACCTATATTGGTTTAATTTTCCCTTCCACTTGCGATGTTGGTTCAACCTTATAATGGGACTTCTTATTTGAGCATCATGCTGGCACATTTGAGTTGTGAAATGCTGATTATTAACAAGGTTGCAACTTTTTGTCATCCTTACATTTTTTCCTGCAGCACTTCTATGCATGACTTTAATGAGGTATTATTGGAGGAAGTAGTGGTTTTCTCTGTTCTCTATTTTTTAAGCAAGTTTTGCTGCAGCTCTAATTTTGAGTAGGAGAAATTGTAAGAACTACACCTATTTGCTTGTCATCTCTTACCTTTTGCTTGCAGTCATCATCTCAAGCTATTAGAAGACTTTTGTTATAGCCATGTTGGTATTACGTGGTGGCTTGAACTAAATCATTTACTCATGTAGTTGTTTTCTTTGTTCTGATGCATCAGTTCTAACGAAAATTTCCGCAGTTTAACTTTTGTTATAACCATCAGTTGCACCTTTCCTTGATATGTTCATTGGACTTTTTAATTATAGGTACATATACTACCTAGCGTACGGGCAGTCAAAACTTGCTAATATACTGCACTCTAATGAGCTTTCTAGACTCCTCAAGGTAATGTTGAATGTCAATCAAGTAAAGATTATGTTGGGGTATGCCCATAACTTATTTCTCTTTAGATTTTCTCTTCATTATTTATAACTCATGGTTTTTGGAGGCCATTCTATTTATTTATTTATTTATTTCGAGAAGCAAATATCATATTAGCCTATTGGGTCTTGTTGGACTTCACTATGTCCTAAACAAGCCATTGTATTCAACTTAGGTGGCTTTATCATTCGTCAATAATGTAATTTTCAGTGATTATAAAAAGGAAAGATACCTTGAATTGTTGCGATATGAGCATAACTTTTTAACATGATAAAATCCTTCATAATTCACTCGTTCACGTACAGGAGCAAGGAGCGCCGCTAACTGCTAACTCTTTAACTCCAGGACCGGACTACACCAATGTTTTCAGGCGCAGTCGTTTTCTTCATGGTAAGTAATGTTTTGGTAATTTGTGGCCTGCTTGACAGAGATTCGATGCCAATAGTATTCCTTTCACGATGATGCAGGCCTGCTGAGTATATTTGACAGATTATTTTGAAAGAGTATCTGCTTCATTTCGTTACGTATCACTACTACTATTGCAGGAGGGAGCTAGCATCGACAACTTGTTATGTTGCATTGCATCCACAACTCAAGGATGTAACCGGCCAGTATTTTGTGAAGCAAGAAAGAATTAATTTGAGAGCAGTAATAGCTCCGCAGTAAACAAAAGGTCTCCCTTGAGTCACTTGCCTTGTCTTCAAACTAGGGGTGGGCAAACTGCGGTTTGGTGCACCACCAAACCGCGACAAACCGAGGGTTTGCGGTTTGGTCATTTTTGCAAACCACCACCAAATGCGAACCACCAAAACCGCAACCAAACCGAACCGCGGTTTTGCGCGGTTTGGTCGATTTGGTTTCGCGGTTTTTCTTGTTACATGTTTTCAAAAAAAAAAAACAGTGGTGGGAGGCGGCGGTGAGAGATCACTTTGGTAGGAGATGGCGATGACGGCGGTGGGAAGCTGCGAGGGACAACGACTAGTAGAAGGTAGCAACGGATGGCCTCAAGTTGGTGGAGGCGAATATGTTTAGGATCTTGAGATGGAGATGAAAAAATGAAACGGCTGTTGTTTATATTGGTTAAGGTTAAGTTGTTTATATTGGTTAAGGTTTTAAAATGTGAATTAAATAAATTTACTAAATTACCCTCGGTTTGGTTTCTTCAAACTCTTAAACCCATTTGTTAAGTAATTTTTTTAATGTTACGTACTTATGTATATGGGCATGGAGATAAGATTTGGTTCGATCAATTGTTATGTTCAATGTTTGAGAAATACTGTTCAATTCAAATCTGATATGAATGTCAATTGTTAATATATGTTACGTACTGTCACCCGGTCAATGCGGTGAAATCCTGGCCTGATGGATATTTATCATAAAAGTATAGAACTGAGTTTCAATATAGTGATTTCGTGATAAAAAAAAAAGTGTGCGCTGTTGTTTGCAAATAGAAGGATTGGACTAGATTTTGAATTATAGTATTGTGGTTGTGTGAAAAATGTTAACCATATAGATGAATGAAAAATTGCTAATTGTTGCACCATTTTTTTTAATGTATGTTGTTGTGGCCTGGTAGAATAATGATCACACCCAAAATCTTTTCCAACTTAGGTACAACATTATAAGTAAATAACTTTCAGAATCTAATTCTTTTGGTCACCGACTTCAACTTAAAAAAAAAAAAAAAAAAACATAATTAAAGAGAATCCAACCTTTATTTGAATATCGCATTGCTAACATTCTTACTTAGTCCACAAAAAAATAAATTCCTCAAAAAAAAATACATTACCTCACGATCACAACGACCACGAGCACAAGAGTAGATCATTCTACCTAGATGGATAGGCATTCAGAAAATTCTCACTGCATATAGCCTTGAACAATGACAAATCATCTCCATCTCTGTCACTATGAACTTCTTTTCTATGAGTGCGCCATGTGGAAGTCTGCGACAGAGTTCTTTATTTGAAGAAGATGCTTCTCCAATATTATTTGAACTAGAGTTACAAGATGATGAGCATGTAGTTAGACACCTTGAAGTTAACCTCCTCAATGCTGCAAGTAGAGTTTCTCTTTTAAAATAAGAAAAATACAATTTTATCTAGAATATTCCATCATTAATTATATGCCTTTTTAATCATGGAAATAGAATAATTGAAAAAAAAAATATCCATAAGAGTCTCAACAATTACTCAACAAGCACAATAAAAAAAAATAACACCACCCTGATTATTAAGTTTTGTACTATTCATATATATATATATATATATATATATATATATATATAGTAGGTTTTACCAATAATAATGTTGGACATACTTATATAGCTACGTTGTAAAGTATTTTTATCTTTATAGCTTAAAAAGAGATAGTTTTTATAACAAAATGTTAGGAACTACATGAGTAATGATCTTTATGATCTTTTTGAATTTAATAAGCAATGACTTTAGTGGTTTAGTTTTAGTAGCTTTAGATAAACATCAAGTCTACTTGGACTCGAGAGTCAGACTCATAGGGATGTTATAAAAATTAAATTTTTACAAAAATTAAAGGGTAGTACAAAAGTTTTACAATCAGATGTATTTTTAGAGGAAAATTCAAATTTTTTGAAAACAAAGAAAATTCAAATCATGATTAAATGCGAGGCTAAAATAAAGGCTAGGAAAACGGTATTTCTTAAGAAAGCCTTTAATTGTGTCTTCATACATTAATTACGTACTTCTATTAATTATATAATAACAATTATAGAAATAGCAATAATTTAAAATACAAAAAATCTGTTTGGACTCTTTGAGTCTAGACTCATATAGTTTTTACTGTTAATTTATGATACCTATCTAAATAAAAAGACCCAATTACCCTTATCCCTAAAATCAATACAACCACTTCCACAGTTCCACCCCTTCCACCGCCACTTTTCCTCCACCACTTCCACCGCCATAGCCATGAGCCATGCTTGTTGCATACGTCGGCCATTTTCGCGACTCTGAGTATATGTGATTAAAGCGAAAATACGAAAGCCTGTAACACATTTTGTGTTGTTGTTGTTGTCGTCGTCGTCAAGGAATCTTTACCCATTTTGCTAAGTTTCTTCTTTTTTTCTCTCAAAATTGTTGTATTCTAAAGTGTCTCATGGAAGATGAGCCAAGGAGAAACAGAGAGAACATAACAACCGTGAGAGAGGAGTGTTTGGGTTTGGAAAAAAGACAGCTCAAACATAGAATGTATATGAAGAAAGGCTACATATACATCACCTCCTCTGCTCTGTAGCTTTGTAGAGAAATCAAAACACTTACTAAAATAGAAAAAGATAAAATAGTTTCACACACAAAGAGTGTAATTAGAAACTCTCTTTCTCTCCCAGACCGGATCCGCGGAGAGAGAGGGAGGTTGGCGACGGTGGTGGATGATGACGGAGGTGCTATCGGTGGCACGGTGGTCACAAATTGTGTTGGTGGGGATGGTTATCACGAAGTCGGAGGCAACGATATGGGGTGGATTGTAGAAGAAAATAATTTAAGTCATTTTAGTTGTTTGAGTCGAACTCTTTGAGTCCATCTAGCACTACCACTTTCAAATAATAATAGTAATAATAGTAATATACATTAATTTATTATAATAATACTAATAATAATTCATTATTATAATAATATTGAGTCCGCTAATGTTAATTAAAATGGCGGTACACTTATATCGTTAGAAACAATCAATTTCTAAGGTTAAATATTTTCGAAAGAAAAAATCTAAGTCAAATATATATATAAGGGTAATAGAAGCTCCGTGACATGTATAACGGACACACCAAGTACCTCTACCTCTTGAAATGATAATATTTTTTATTTTTGTAAATAATAATAACGATCGTAATTGTAACAATAATAATTTATAATTAATAATAATAGTACTAATATTAATTTTTGATGGTAATATAAGCTCCGCGACATGTATAACAAACACATCAAATACCCCTACCTCGCGACATAATAATATTTGTATTTTTGTTAATAATAATAACGATAGTAATTGTAATAATAATAATTTATAATTAATAATAGTTTATAATTATAATTAATAATAATATAATATAATATCATATAATATAATAATAACAATAGTAATTATAATAACCATAAAACCTATACTCTAAACCGAAAAGTATCCTATAGGGAGGATTCAAGGCGTGGCTAGGCCTTACCTGCAAGTTCTTGACAAATGTGCATGCACAAATTAATAAACAAAAGGGAGTGCGAGTAGGGCTACCACCGCTACAGATCTCTCATCCTCCTTATAATAATAATAATAATAATAATAATAATAATAATAATAATAATAATAATAATAATAACCTATCCTCTATACCAAAATGTGTGCCTATAAGGAGGACTCGAAGTGTGGCTAGGCCTTGTAAAGTTCTTGACTAATGCGCAAGGACAAATTAACGAACAAAAGGGAGTGCGAGTAGGGCTACCGCAACCAGTCTCCTCGCCTCGTTATGATCCTATATAATAATAATAATAATAATAATAATAATAATAATAATAATAATAATAATAATAATAATAATAATAATAACAACAACAACAACAACAAAACAACAACAACAACATATACTATGTACCAAAATGTGTGCCTATAGGGAGGGCTTGAAGTGCGGCTAGACCTTGTCAAGTTCTTGACTAATGCTCAAGGACAAATTAACAAACACAAGGGAGTGCGAATAGCTACCGCTACCGCAGTCTCCCGCCTCCCTTAATAATAATAATAATAATAATAATAATAATAATAATAATAATAATAATAATAATAATAATAATCATAATAATAATAACAACAACAACAACAACCTATACTCTACACAAAATGTGTGCCTATAGGGAGGGCTCGAAGTGCGGCTAGACCTTGTCAAGTTCTTGACTAATGCGCAAGGACAAATTAACGAACAAAAAGGGAGTGCGAATAGGGCTACCGCTACTAGTCTCCCTGCCTCCCTTATAATCTTAAATAATAATAATAATAATAATAATAATAATAATAATAATAATAATAATAATAATAATAATAATAATAATAATGACAAGAACTACAACAACATAGGCCTGCGCCTCCTTTATACCCTACACTCCTGAACTCATAATTTTTTTTACTTGAGTAGGAGTCGATAACATAATGAAATATAAAAAAAATATTGGTTTTTTTGTAATATTAAAATAAATAACTATTTTTTTTTTTAAAAAAAAGGAATTGACTTGTGACCATTCAGACTAGAACTCTAACCTCTTACAAAAAGAATTTGACTTGTCCGTGAGTTTGAATGGAGCGGCTAATAGGCTTCAATGACAGAGGTGAAATCTAAAGTATCAATGAGAAGCAATGGATACGATGAGCCTCATACACGCACAACTTTAAGTTTGGTCAATAAGGAATTAATAATATCTAATGTAGTATCTCGAGGAGCAGCGTCAATATAAAAAATAATAATTTTAACTCACTTTAACTGTAACATATGTTGTCCTCTCTCAAGTCTCCCTATCTTGTTCACGTTTCCATCTGCCAGACGCATCCCCTCCCCCATCTCGACCGCAACCTCCACCCATCTCATCCCCGCCCTCCCTCGTCTTGTCCCCGACCACCCTCGACCTCCCTCATCTAGTCCGCGACTTGTCTGCGACCTCCCTGAACTCGTTTACGATTCATCCGGGACCTCCCCTATCTCGTACGTGATTTCCCACGACCTCTTCGTCCACAGGGCAGCATACACTCCTCTCATCTTCAAGAGCTCCGAGCTTCCAGCCACTGTGAGTCCTCCTTCATCTGCACCGGCTTGAAGTCATCAAGCTTCGAGCATAGAATAATTTATTAAGGTCAACAGTTGCAAAGTCGTATCAAGGACCTAAGGCACCGAAAAGGCAGTGTTTTGTATTAAAACTGATTGTAGTAATTGCAATTGGATGGTGTATTTGAGTTTTATTGCAAAAGTTACTTCACTAGATTGCTGATTTTAGTACTTTATTTTGATAAGAAAAAAAAGGTAAGTTGTTTGATTTTGCTAGTATTTGAGTCGAAAAGTTCATAATCTTGCTTGAACTGATGTGTATACCATTTTATACTGCACTGAATTGCTGAGAAGGTGATGTTTTGTATTAAAATGTGAATTTCCCTATTGCTTTAAAGCTTCATCGATGCTAGAAATGGTTAACATGTGATGCATTCAACAAAAGTCCAGTTTATGCTAATCTAGTTCGTGTTTTCATTAACAAATATTGAGCAGAAGCCATAGAAAAAAAACAATAGTCAAGACAACACAACTGAAGCCAAATGTTACAGCTTAACTAATGCGGAGGCCAACAATGAACACCAGGCCAATACCAAACTCCCCAACACATGCAATGTGGCGGCCCCTACACCACCAGGGTGATGTGTCTCCGTGTACTCTCACCTTGGTGGCCCAACTACACGTGTCGACACACCTTGCCCATCTTATTTATGTCACGTAAATCGTGTACATGTGCGTATTATTCGATAAATTAATAAATTATCTTTATATTCTTTATCCATTCTAATCTAAATGTTTCATTTGTTACTTAGTTGACAATTTATTGAGACCCTAACCATACTAGTGGGTCGTATCTTACAAGTTAACATATTCAGCGAAAGTCTTAATGAATACCATTTTAACAAAGTAATTTAGCATGATAAACATTGTTCAAATGCAAATCATCTTGTGGAAAACCCAAGAAGTACTATGTATATAAGCGGCATCACCACAAACATGGTATATATACGTGTACGGTGTCATCTCAAGTCTCCTAATACCCAAATATATAAAATATCAAAAAAATAAACACGTACAATCGACAACGGGCAATCAGATGTAGTCGCCTAGGATCCCCTTGCCCCTACTGGTACTAGAATCTACACTCAATCATCACAAAAGATAGATGACGAGTACAGTAAGTAAAATCCCAAGGAACTCCTCTGAGCGTTCATATAATAAAGTAAAGGAAATACAGGGAATGTTGTCAAGTAAACATGCGGAATATAAAACAGACAACTGTAAAAGGCTCGTTGCATGAATAAACAACAGACAAGCTAACAAATGTGTATGCTCACTCCAGATGGACTAGACTGTACTTCGGGTCACCAAGTTCCCACCAGTGGTCGCATCTAACTGGCCCAACACTTGGTCCCTCGCGAAGCTAGCCAAATTTTTGAGTCACCAACACGTGCACCGAGGGCAAGCTCGGGTCGCCATTCATTGAGGGTTGGGTCACACGTGTTATAGTCCGGTGCGTCATGAACACACGACCGGAAATTCGAGGGAGTAACCTCAACCCGCGTCCAAGTAACCGAATAGAATAATGAGCAACAAGGATTGATAGAAATGAAATGTAAGCGAGAATAAATACTCGAGTCTTTCGGTTGGGTTTTACAAACCTCACACTATTCTCCAGGCCTTCTTGGACTCCTTAGCAGGCTCGACAAGCTCCAACACTGACAGGAGCCTCGGTCCACTAAATCCCTGAAGTCCATTTTTTTACAAGCTTAGGTTGTTTACAAGTTTTAGATATATATTAATTGAAAATCCCCAAAACAACCCTTCATAATCCATATTCCTCGGTCATTAGCGCGCTAATATGGTCTACCTAGCCTTGTTAGATTGAGTTAGCATGCTAAGGGGATGTACCTAGGGCACTAGATTCGAGTTAGCGCACTAAGGGGGTGTACCTAGCGCTATTGTTGTTATTCATTTCAAAAACAGTTGCACACCCAGGACGATTAGCGCGTTAATCGCCTTTTGGGAAAGAATTCTAAATTCGAGAATTATGTCCTAGCCCTCTCAATTAGCTACTCTAACTGGTCTTACACCCTCTCCTCATCAAAATCACTTCAATACATCAATTATAACACTTCAGATCATTCAATTAACTTAATTTTTCTCCAAATTCATGCATACACTACATTTTTCAATTTCATCAAACCATCAAATCTAGTCAAACCGGTGAACAGTTTTCTATAGATATGGTCTAACAACATATAATTCATCAATTTACACCCAAAATGCAGCGATTTAATCATCAATTCTCGAAATTCACTAAACATGTCAAGAATTTGTTTATTGGAAAGTAGAAAAGATGAGTAAGATGATTACCTTGGTTTGAGATCTTGATGTGGTCTCTAATGTGTGAATTCCTAGCTTAAATTCTCTCACTTTCTCCCTGGCTTTCTCAGATTGCATGGGAAGAGTGTGAGTGGGTTGATCAAAAACTCCACTAAGTCCTCTATTTATATGTTTGTGGGAATCAATTGTGCGTACGTATCCCGAGGCATATATTGTGGTTCATAAGCACGTTGTCCTACACCTCCTGGTGACTCCAATAACCTACTCACCTCCTAGTACTAACCACCATGATGATCTAGATGTCCATTTCAAGGTCACTTTTATTCATGGCAAACTATAGGCTTTCATTTATTCAATTAATGTCACATTACCTTAAGCCTTATCCAACCATAAGGTTAGTGTTTTATTTATCAAATTTAACCAACTCATGGTCACACTAACCTTCGGCTACCGTACTCGGTGCCTCGCGTCTCGACACACATTTCGAGGCGTGTCATAGCCTATGGTTCGAATTTAAGTTTTGGCTAGCCTATAGTTACATTACTCATTTCAATTTGATTCCATAATCATTTTTCGTGAATTTATCGAGCTTCTCTAGTGTACCCATACTAAGTCTCTCGATACCCTCATTGACACGCACTTCGAGGTAGCTACCGTCACACAACCCCGCATGCTCTCGATATTCAACATACACACATGCGATGTATTTAACAAACAATTTAATAAATTGCATCGCAATAAGCCATCCAACACACAATTTTAACTAGTGTACCTAGGTCGACGTGTGTGTCCTAGCCTAACCGCGGAATCCATGTGGATCTGAAATTTGGCGTCCATCACGCAATTATTGTAATGACCCTAAAAATCTAACTCGTGTCGCTTGTCATTTTAGGGTCGTACGTGGGACTCACTTTTCGTGATACACATGTCTATATCTCGGGAGTCGACACTAAGATATCTTTGTTTTTGTTTGATGCTTGTATTATTTATTAGACCAAAGATTGAACAAGTTAAATTAATTAAATTTGGTAATGTGCGGGTAAGGTACACGCGGGGCATATCGATGTCGAGACGAGCGGGGCGTACCTCGAATCGCGTGTCAACGTGGGACCGAGGTAGCGGCATATGGGGTAAGCTGAATTATTTCGAACTAATGTTGAATTTATATATGGCTTAATGTGGTCACCTTTAATATAAGCATTAATGTACCTATAGTTAGAGAAATAAAACAAGGTTCATTTGATGTGCATCGAGACACACATTAACTCATCAAGAGACAAAGAGTCAACTTGTGAGTCATTTATGCATGACTTGGGTTAATAATTGAGTGAAGGTGGTCCCTTAGACATGTCTCGAGATACGCGTGCACAAATGGATGTGTGGCCATAGTTTAATCTTTATCAATACATATAAGTTTGACCATTCTTTGATTCTCATCGTTGGCAGGAGGAAGGAGAGAAAAGAGATGCCTTCTTTGGGGTATTGGAGCAAAGAGAATAGCAACCAGTGAGGTTGGAGAAGTGGTGGTGATCACACTTGCAAGAACATCAAGCTAGGTACCTCTCCATCTCCATTAACATCATTTGAACAATTTTGTCATTTTAAGAATTCTTGAATTTGATGTTGTTGTTGTTGATTTTGGGTGATTAAATGTTGGGTTTAGGGTTTGATTGTACATCTCATTTGTGCATTAAAGTTAAAGAAGAAGAAAAATAAAAATAAAAAACAGAAAATCAAATAAAATTTAGGAAAAATTGGAAAAAAAAATTAGAAAGGGTTGAGGAAATTGGAAAAAAATTTGGTTGACGTTGTCGAAAGTTTTTACAGAAAAAATTTCATCGAAAAGTGTGCCACCACTATATTTTTTCCTAATTTGAACACTTTCGGGATTGAAAAATCTAAAAATTTCTTAAATAGGCTCTAACACAATGTAAATTTGCCCATATGATTATCAGGGGCATAATTTGATAGTGTCGGGTATTTGGTACGGATTTGGAGGCATGTCGGAGCTGATTTGAGCGCGTAGTAGATTGGATACAGGTAAGTAAATCAGCTAGGAAATTTTAAAGTTATTTCTTGAGTTTTAAGTTTGTTGTTATTGCTTTGTTCATCATTTCTTTTGGAATTCCTATTGGTTAAGTGGTCGATTGGCAAGTGAGTCATGGTTATTATTTATATGTGATATGAGCTCTTATTTAGACGTCGTTGACATCTCCCAATTGAGTGTACGTTGGGGGCACTTATCTGGGTCTGTGGATATCTCATAGTCGTAAGGGTTAGGGCTGGTAGGCTGTGTCTCGTCATGAACCCGAGTTTGCTGGGCTTTTGCCGCGACTCAACGACCTTTTGGTCGGGACTCCTTGTTATTCGATTTTCGTATTCCGAACCTTCACTTATCGATTTGTTTATTTACAGTCTTTTATATTCATGCGTTTCTTGTTCATTTTTTCTATCAAAGCATGAATTAAAGCTGATTTATTTATTTCGAAATCTTGTATATATGTCCGCTTGGCGTTACTTACCGATCTCATCATTCTTGTGTTTGACGGAGTGCGAGATTCACGATCCAATGCAAGGGAAGGCTCCACAACTAGGAGATATCATTTGAGGATCTTTGGAGCGAGTTCTTACCACTTGTCGATATATGTGATTTTTTGTATTATTAGATATACTTGTTTTGAAACTCTTGAGAGTTGGGTTTTTGAGAGATTTTGGCAATGTATGTCTTGCGTTTACTCTCCTCTGAATGGTCATTTATGATAATATACATATTCGGGGTTTCCACACTCTAGGTTGTCTTAACTTGTGTCTTTGAGGTTTTTCATTTAGTTTGAGGTTTAATTGCTTCCGCTATAACTATGATAACTCACTAATTGATTAACTAAACTTTAATTGCTTGATAAATGGTAAATGGTAAAGAAAGGCAGACTAGGCTTGCGTGACTCAGCGAGATGGGCTCGGGGGTCCACATAAGTCTAGGCTGGGCGGGGCCAGTTTAGGATTGTGGAATTGGGGCCGTCATAGTTGGTATTAGAGCCGAAGTTTTAAATACTCGACTCTTGATTTAAATCACAATCCATTAAGACACAAACCAGCGGAAGTTAGGAATGGTTGAACTTAGAGTGGAACCCTATGATCCTAACATAAGTCTTAGTTAGAAAGTGAGAAAAGTTGAGGAAATTTAAAACTACACTACGAGCTATTTGATTTGTTGTACTATTAACTATTGATAGCTATGTTCTGATCGTGAAAATCGCTTTCTTTTCAGTTAGCGATGATCGATCAGCCCGATACTAGTGATAGTGGTACGGGGACGTACATATGAGATTAGATGGCATGTCGCAGATGATTACATTTCACGATCAGCAGCTTCAGGAGATTCTTCGACTGCGAGGGCTCAGGCGACAGCATCAACTTCCACATCAGCAGCTCCAGTTACTCAGACCGGGAGTGCTCCTACAGTCCATGACCCACTGCGGCACCTCCGATTCGAGCGGGACCTACGATGGCCAGATGAGGCCCATGTTCAAAGCCGAGATAGTACCTCCTACACACGAGACACTCGGCGAGGATACGCGAGAGCACGTCGGCGATACGGGTGTTAAGAATACGATTGAGCGAAGCATGCTCGTGAGTTTTAGAGGCATCATCCGGAGAAGTTCCATGGGGGTACTAACCTCGAGGCAACGCAAATAGGTATATGAGGAGCCACGAAAAGATACATGATGTCGCCACACGCACTCATATGCGGTGAGTATATCATCGAACTTCATTGTTCGGCGAGGCCGATGTTTGAGTGGCGTCGAAGGGAAGCCTAAGGATTGGGCTAAGTTCAAGGAGAGGTTTAACGAGAAGTACATTCCTCCTACGATCAAGTAACGGGAAGAGGATTGAGTTTGAGAACATTCGACAGAGGCCAAGGGAGTCGGTTATGCGAGTATATGGATCGATATTTATGCTTGATGGAGTATCTTTGGGAATGCGGCCGACACCGACGACCGTCTCACTATTTTGTACATGGTCTCTGGACTCTATTGGTTACGGTGTAGTGACGACGCTCGAGCACATTACGGGAGGCTTATGAGGGGCTATGGCTAGCGAGAGCTTTGGGAGCACACGCGAAGAAGTATCGGTTGCATCATCGATCAGATTACTGATCAATGGAGGTTACGGTAATGTCAATATTGGTGCGGAAGTCAACCTCATCTTTAGCTCACAAGAAGACCTACTCACACTCCTTTGACCAATCAAACATAACATCCTTTTTGGTCGATCTCGTCATCGACGTTGCAATCGAATAAAAATCCTACACAAATCACAGGTAGTATCTGCCGGTCCCAAGAAAACTTTGTATATCGATAATGAGACTAGGGCGTCCTCTAGTCAATAATACCCGAATCTTCTCTCGAATCCATAGAGATACCCAGTCTTGAAGAAGTTTCCTAAGAATCTCATTGCACTTTAGCTTGAAGTCATATTTCTTGAACTTGTCGTAAAATATGTGTTATCTCGGTTAAATCAGCGCTTTGATATGTCTCTCATGATCCTCACGAGTCATGTTGTAGATGAAGATGTCATCAATGAAGACTATGACGAATATGTCTAAGTGCGGTCTCAATACTCGTGCATCAAATCCATAAAAGCGTCGGGACATTAGTCGACCCAAACGGCATGATTTGTGAACTCGAATACCCGTACCTAGTCTTTGAAAGCGGTCTTACGGATATCATCATCTCGAATCCTCAACTTATGATAACCTTACCGAATGTCAATCTTGAGAAGAATCGGCACCCGCCAATGTGATCGAACAAATCATATATCTAGGAAATGGAATTCCTAACTTTCACCCGATTGACTTCCTATAGTTTATGCACATCCTCATCGAATGATCATTCTTCTTCACAAACAACACTTTGGAGCTCCCAAGGCGACATACCGGGAGTGAATGAAACCCTTCTCCAATAACTAATTCAAGCGTCTTTTAACCTCCTTCTACTTCGATGGTGACATCTTATATGGTCTATGGCGATCGGTTGCGTCTCTGCAGTATCAACTCAATGATAAACTCGATAGCTTGTGGCGGTGGGAGTCTGGTAGGTCATCAGAATACGTCAACTAAATCTCTAACTACGAAACGTCCTCAATCTTTATCTTTGTCCTAACCTCCGACTCAACTATTTGCAAATGCCTTCATCTCTCTGCGTTGTAGCTAGTCGGCCTTTAGTGATAAGTAAGTCGGTTGCGGATCCAACTAGCGAGAACTACGGTATCCCAAGAATACGAAAATATATCATCTTACCATAACAATCTATATATGTATGATACGGTGACAACCAACCCATCCAGAAGCTGCGTCAAACTCAAGTAATATAATACTCGAAAATCAGCTGTAGCGATGTCCCTTAACCTTTATCATCACGTCCCTACATATCCAGGTTAGGGTATATCTTGTCCTCGTGGCCGTCTAAGGACAAGGTGTGTGTCTAGTGTTTGTGTATCTAACCCTAACTCTCCAACAATACGCCTAGTAATAAATAATAAAGTACCACCAGAATCAAACATAGCATGCATAGGTCTACCAAAAATATGTAACGTACCATCGACGAGCTGTCTGGTCTCCCCGCCACCTGGCTGTGCTATCGCATAAGCTCTCTCTGGCCTGCTTTGGCTCTTGATGTGGCGACGATGGTGTCCTCTGGTCTATCCTCAAGTGTCCCCTCCGATCACATCTGTAGCATCTGCGGCTATCCTACCTACTGGCATGTCCGTATCCAGATCTCGAACCCTGACCCCGGTATATCTGACCCCTGTCATGTCTTCCCTGATCTCGACCCTGACGGTTCATATGTGGCTATGGCTTCGCTGATCCACCGGTGCTGGTGCGATGACGTGCACCAGCTGTCTCTCATCATACTGAAACTGACTGCCCTGGTGATCATTCCTGCGGCCTTTGTCCCGTCTGTCATCCCTCTGAACTCTATCCCGATGATCCCTTTGTCTCTTCGGCCTCTGTTCCGGTCGAGAACTCTGCCCTGTCTGCACCACGATCCCAGTCACACGTCTGCCATCTTTCTGCATCAGGTAGGTCTCATGTGCCAACGCTCTATCAAAGATGTCCTGCAGAGTGGGTGCCCCAGATGATACAACTGTTGAAGCAATCATATCCTCAACTCCTCTAGTGAAGTAATATATCTGCAGACGCTCTGTCCCAGCGACATCCATCAAGAACTGGAGTAAGTGCGAAATCTCTCCATATCCGCATCAAAGTCAGGTTACCCGCCTCGGGGTCAAGAACTCCTCCCTCGGTCTCAATCTCACCTCGTAAGTATATCTTGGTCATAGAACGCTCCCCGAACTCACCCGTGTCATCGATTACGGATGGGTACCACGATATGTGGTTCACCACCATCTTTGAGTGTGGCCTCCCAAGCATGCTCCTTACGTCGTGCTGAACACTCTTATCATTCTTCATCGAAACTTATGGAAACGCGATGAGACACAATCCATTTCCCTGCGACCTCGGGGTCACCACCTTCATAAAAGAAACCAGTAGGAACTTTAGAAACTCTCTCAACATATTCGCCTATTGAGCGAGACGAGTCCCGTGTAGTAGCGGTAGTAGTGGTAGCGATAATCCGATCCGTAGTAGTGGGTGGAGGCGTAGGAGTCGGCGTCTCGAGTGGAACGACAAGCTGCGGTAGCTCTATCGCATCTATGTCTCCGATGCTACCCTCTCAACGGGTGTCCTGGGAACAAGCAGGGGCAACAAGCTGTCCCTGTAGGTACGATGGCGCTCGCTCTCGGGTGCGGCAACCATTTGTAACAAGTGTGTCGTCTGTGCATGATCCCGATCCCATAATAGGCGTAGTACCTCGGTCATCATCGAGTCTCTTGAGTCGAGAGTCGACCCTCCATACTAGTATTGTAACCAGGGAATCCCTATTTGCATCATTAACTTTGACCGATCTCATAAGGCGTAGTCGATTGTCCGTCCATAATATGCATCGAAGCGTGCTCGGATCGGCCTCGGTGTATATACGTATATCATATATATAATGGAAATATAACACGCATATAAGCCTTATCTATACCCGCCTCACATCACTTCCCAACTAAAGTTCTAAAGCCATAACATCGGGTTTCCACAACTAAAGTTTATTTATTAAATTTTATGTTCTTTCATTTTACATTCCCAAGTTCCTAGAACGTTTAGCTCTGATACCAACTGTGGTGGCCCTGCCACCCGAGTGACGTGTCTCGTGTACTCCGTGCCCAGTGGGCTCAACTACACGTGTCCGACACCTGCCTATCCACTTCATGTCTCGCTAATCATATCCACGCGTGTTTAATCAACTTAGATAGTGTATTATCCGTAATTTTCTTAACTTATTCTATTTAAGTATGTAAAATCACTTAGTTCAATAATATATATAGTTTATTATAATGGTTAATCATGCTAGTGGGTTGTATCTTACAAGTTAAATAAATCAACATAAGTCTTACTTAATGCTATTAGATAAGGTAAATTTGCATGGTAAACATGATTCATAAAAGTAAATACTACTGTGGAAAACCCCAGAAAGTACTATGTATATCAGCGATAGTACCATAAACATGGTATATATACATGTACAGTGTCATCTCAGTCTCTCAATACCCAAAATATATAAAATATCAAAATAAGCACGTACTAATTGGTCCTCGCGGCCAATCGGATGTAGTCGCCTAGGATCCCCTTGCCCCTACGGTACTAGGATCCGCACTCAATCATCACAAAAAAACGAGATGACGAGTCCAGTGAGTAAAATCTAAGGAACCCCTCTGACCATTCGCATAATAAAGTAAATAAAATGCAAGGAATATTGTCAAATAAACATGCGGAATCTAAAGACAAACAAATGTAAATGGCTCATCGCATGAATAGATAACATATAAGCTAACAAATGTATGTGCTCGCTCTAGATGGACTAGATTGTACTTCAGGTCACCAGTTCCTATCAGTGGTCGCACCCAACTGGCCTAACACTTGGTCCTTTGCGGCGCTGGCCAAATCGGCTGAGTCACCGACACGTGCACTAAGTGCAAGCTCAGATTGCCATTCACCGAGTGGTCGGGTCACACGTGCTAGAGTCCAGTGCATCATGAGCACACAACCAGGAAATCTGGGGGAGTAACCTCAACCCACGTCCAAGTTACGAAATGGAATGATCAAAACAACAAGAAATGATGGAAATGAAATTTAAAGCAAAATCAAATACTCGAGTCTTTCAGTTGGGTTTTACAAACCTCAAACCGCTCTCCGACCTCTCCAGACTCCGTATCCAACCTAACAAGCTCCCACATTGTACCAAGCTACAGTCTCCTAAGTCCACTGAGTTCGATTAAGTATGTTTATTATGTATTCATACTGGTTGAATATGTTTTAAATCAATCTTCCCAAATTAGCCCTAAAGACTAAATTAAGTCTCAATTTCAGTCTTATGTTACAACGCATGTTTAGGTATGAAATGGTCTGAATCTCAAAATCTCTCACCACTATAAAGATCGTTGGTCTCTATCTTAGCTTTCTAAAAAGGTTTAGTTTGTAAAATCCCGATATACAACGGAAGATATATCATAATTTTACTAAACAGAGTTCTAATTGGAACCTAATTCGACTAGCGGATTTAGAAAATCTATTTCTCCCAATCTATAGTTCCAAAAAATGTGATTTTTAGTGACAAAATAGCTAACATACCCAAATACAACATACTAAAAGATCAGCTCATTTGGATAAGTAGTTAGGGAGGTATACATTTAACAAGTTTAGTTTCAAAATTTTTCTTCTAAATTCGAGCACCTACTTGTAGAGTACTTTTGGATATGAAATCAATTGAATTACAACCTCTCCAGTTAAGCAAAGTTGTTCTCTTTGAGTAATCTTTCAAATGCCACTAGTTTGGGTCGATTTGGATATAGAATGAGCAAGTTATGACCAAATTACATAGGCTAATTACTAATACAACATGAAGAATTCTAGTTTTAGTTTTGCAACTTCAAAAATTCATATCTATTTGATTTCAAAACCAAATTAAACACTTCAATATAGCTGGATTATCAGCTTCAATGAGGAATCCAAATATAAACCAATTGCAAATATTCAAACATCTACCCTCTGAAATTAGTCAAAATCAAAAATAATTTCAATTTGACATAAATAGATGTGTACCTAGTTGATGTACCATCTAGCTTGAGAATTTCTCACCAACTCCCTTAGATTCCTTCAACAAACCTTGATGATTTACCCTCTCCAAAGCAATTCCTTATTCTTCTCCAAGCAAAATGTATAAATGATTTGGTTTGCATGTTGTTTGACCAACTAACGTTATATATTAAGGTGAGCTTGATTCTTGGCCATTGATCTCCATGTATTTACGTATCCCGAGATTCATCTAATGGTTCACCTCTAGCCACTTAGCCCACTAACTCCCACCAACTCAAATTCATGTGACACTAATTTGTTACTCCCATAATTCCTAGATGTGCCAACACGTATCTCGAGAAAAATCATATGATTTCCATTTAATTAACCAAACTATAGGCCTTGATTTATTTTATTTAATTACCTTAGTTTAGGCCCATTATAATCCATATATGGTTAGTGTTTTTATTCATCAAATTAACAAATTTTGTGATCTCACTAACCCTTGACTACCCGTACTCGACGCCCGCGTCTCGGCCACGCATTTCAAGGCGCGTCATAGCTTATTGTTCGAATTTTAATTTAATTAGCATATGGTTACATTACCCATTTCAATTTAATTTCCTAGTCATGTTTACATGAATTTGTCGAGTTTCTCTAGTGTACCCGTACTTCGCATCTCGATACCCGTATTGACATGCACTTCGAGGCAACTACTCGTCACCCAATCTCGCACAATATCGCTATTCAACATACACACGTGTGATGTATTTACAAGTAAATCCATAAAGTGCATCGCAATTTAAACATCATAACACACAATTTCCTAGTGTACCTAGGTTGACGTGTGTCCTAGCCTACTCGCGGCGTCTACGTGGATCTGAGTTGGCGTCCATGTTTGAAATTACGAGATAAATAACGGTGTTAATAAAATGGGTCGTTACACGATTATCCTTTCATTTACAGGCCATTTTTTATTATTTATATTTCTTTATTAAAATTAATTTAAACTAGTCAATTATTGAGGCCTTGATTTTTTTTTCGCCCTAGGCCTTAAAAATGTCAGGACCGGCCTTTAAGCTGGAGGCAGTGCGTGAACAAGATGGTGGAGACTCGGGAGAGGACAATGTGATGTTAGGGTTAAGCGAGTTGAAGTTTTAGTTTTGAGTTGACGATGCTTATCGAGATACTATAATAGATATTATTATTATTATTATTATTATTATTGTAATTATTATTATTATTATTATTATTCTTATTATTATTATTATTATTATTATTATTATACGGGGTCCGAATGAAGGCGAAAAAACTAGTAGCGTAGACGAATACCTCCTCTTGAAGATCAACATTAGTGATATTGATCGCATATTTTTCGAGTTTGGGTCAGCACATACTTGAGCACGCCCACCAAGAAATGTCTTGGAGAAGGCAAGGGTGCTGCCTTAAAAGGCGAGACTTTTGCACGACCTATCACACTTCTAGGCGAGGCCTAAACTCGTTTGGGTCCTTTTGCACGCACGCCTTATGCAAACCTTGATAAGGCTTTAAAACAATAATTAAATATGTGTGATTATGACCTTACCACTAATTGAATCCTAAACATATGACTATGAATTGAAAAACAACTACTTAAATCCATTAATAATTGATAAGAAATTATTATTATTATTATTATTATTATTATTATTATTATTATTATTATTATTATTATTATTATTATTATTATTATTATTATTATTATTAGATAAAGTAGAACACAAATAAAACTCAATCAAATAAGATGCCTTGTCGAATACTAATGTCCAACCTCCAAGCTAGTTCGTAAAATGTTTAATCAATAAAAAAGAATAATTAATCTTTTTCGTTGTTGATTCTTGTGGTTGATTAATCATTGGCAAATACTATCTTTTTGCTTTTTCAAAATAAAAAGAATAATTAATTCTACTCTTCTCATTTTTTTATTTTTTTGCGTCGGCATCGATATTAATTTCCAACCACCAAGTTACGTAAGATGTTCAATCAATTAAAAAAAAAAAAACTAAACTTCATTTGCTATATTGAATGTTTTTTGTAGTGTATTTTCACATTTTTTTTGTAGTGCATTATTATTATTAGGCAAAACCAATCTTTTGGCCCCTGAACTTTGAAAGTTTTACACTTTTGGTCCCTCAACTTTGAAAACAACACATTTGGTCCCTCAACTTTTCGTATAGTGTAAATTAAGTCCTTTTGTTAGTCCAGTCATTGTTATCGATGACGTGGCGAAAGTCAATCGCCACATGGCGCCACGTGGCAATGAACCAACCGGTTCAGTTGAACCAATTGGTTCAATGAACCAACCAAATGAAGCCCACCCTTTTGTTTTCTCTCTCTGGTTCCTCTTTCTCTCAACGTTTTCTCTCATCTTTCTCTCTTTCGCTCTTGCTCTCTGCGTTCTCTCCTCTTCGTTACCTCTCCCGCTCTCCTCGCGCTTTCGCTCCGCGCTCACGCCCTCGCGCCTCGCGCCTCGCGACGGCCGCCTCGCTCTCACGCCTCGCGCTCTCACTCGCCACCGCCGCCTCGGCTACAGGCTGCTGCTGCTTGCTATTGTTGTTGTGATGATTCTTCTTGATTGGGAACAATTTTCGGCGCCAACTACTTGTTGGGATTGTTTTGCGGATTTCCTCAATTGGAGGAGGGAGGCAATATTTCAATGGTTCGGAGGAGGTGGGGGAGGGGATTTCGATGGATTCGGCGAGGGTAAGTGGATTAGATGAGGTGGATGATGGATCGGAGTATGGCTTTGAAGATGGAGAGTGAAATTCTTTGTGTTTACTAGAATGATGCACAACATTCCTTCGATGGAAATTTGGGAGGCTTGACGGTCCCATTTTTATTATTTTATTTATTAAACTCGGATCGATTTCTTGAATTTGGGAAACGATATAATATATTGATTATAGCTAGATTGTAACGGCCGAAAATTCGACTCGTGCCACGTGTAATTTTAGGGTCGTATGTGGGACTCACTTGCCAGAAATGCGTATGCTCGAATCTCGAGTGGAGATGTTAATTGTTGAGAAACGTATACGCGGAGAATTTTGTGAACGCCTTTGCCCATGGGACCGCTTCAGTGCAGTCGAAGCTATCCGAAGCGCCCATGGGACCTCGTGGATATTTCCCCCTCCCCCAGGACTCGAACGCACGCCCACAGGGTACAAGTACGTGAGCCCATCAATCGGTACCATTGAGCCGTATCGGCTCAATGGTACCGTATTTGATGGGCTCACGTACTCTTGTACCCTGGGCGTGCGTTCGAGTCCTGTGAGAGGGGGAAATATCCACGAGTCCCATGGGAGCTTCTGGATAGCTTCGACCGATACTACCCGATCCTAATGCGATCATTGGGTCGTTACATAGATGACTACAACTCCATAAAGCTGTTGAAATTATATTCGATTCAATAATGTTAGGAAGCTCGATTAGCAACAATTTGTATCTCGAAATGTCAAAAAAAAAAGGCATCGATCACCAAAGCGAAAGCAGAATCTCCACACAAAGTGAACAGATTTAGCAAAAGAAATGAAGGAGCAAGCGATCAAGCAAGATTAAACCTTTTGGAAAGTGTGACCTTAAGTAAATTGGATCAATTCGGTACTAATCGAATAAAATCTATTCAATTATCATTTCCGAATACGAAAGAGGAATGCAAAAGAAATTGACCAAAGAGATTTGTAAGTAAAGCGTGACTAGCTACATCACAAAGTCTGCAATATGTATATATATATAGATCATCAAACAAACAAAGTCACGAGCCAAGCAAACAAACAAACAAACCACAATGAATAAACAACATAACACAAAAGAATTGAATTGATAATCCAATAAACTCATCATGTGAGCAAAAGAAAGAAAGAAAGAAAGCTCTCTGTTATTCTATTCCATTCCGTTCAAAAAAAAAACAAAAAACAAAATTCAACCCATCTTTCTCATCTCATCATCTGCTCGTACAACAATCCCAACAAGCCGTTGGCGCCGAAAATTGTTCACAATCGAAGAATCATCACAACAACAACAAGAAGCAGCAGCAGCAGCAGCTTAGAGTATGAAAGCGGCGGTCGCGAAAGCGAAAGAGCGCGAGCGAAGAGGTCGTCGCGAGGCTGCGATCGCGAGCGCGAGCGTGAGCTCAAGCGAAGCGCGAGGAAGCGGGAGAGGTAACGAAGAGGAGAGAGCGCAGAGAGCAAGAGCGAAAGAGAGAAAGATGAGAGAAAACGTTGAGAGAAAGAGGAACCAGAGAGAGAGAAAAAAAAGGGTGGGCTTCATTTGGTTGGTTCATTGAACCAATTGGTTCAATGAACCGGTTGGTTCATTGCCACGTGGCGCCATGTGGCGATTGACTTTCGCCACGTCATCGATAACAATATTTGGACTAACAAAAGGACTTAATTTACACTATACGAAAAGTTGAGGGACCAAATGTGTTGTTTTCAAAGTTGAGGACCAAAAGTGTAAAACTTTCAAAGTTCGGGGGCCAAAAGATTGGTTTTGCCTTATTATTATTATTATTATTATTATTATTATTATTATTATTATTATTATTATTATTATTATTATTATTATTATGCTTTGTTATTGTTGTTGTTATTGTTATTGTTATTATTATTATTATTATTATTATTATTATTATTATTATTATTATTATTATTATTATTATTATTATTAATGAAGGTGGAAAGACTAGTAGCGTAAATGAGTACCTCCTTTTGGTCATCTCTGTGCTCGCACAATAATTAATTATGATGTTCATCTTATATTCGCTCCTTGAAGATCAACATAAGTGATATTGATCATCGTATATTTTTCGAGTTTAGGTCCACCCGTACTTGAGCACGCCCATCAAGAAATATCTTGGAGAAGTCAATGGTGCAGCCTCAAGAGGCGATAGTACTTCTACACGACCTACCATGCCCCTAGGCGAGACCTACGCTCGTTTGGGTCCTCTCCAAGTACGTTTTGGACAAATTTTGACAAAGCTTTCGACACAACAATGACGAGGCCTAGCCACACCTTGGGCCCTCTCCATGTACGCCTTGATCAAGGCCAGAGCACGACATGCTTAAAGTTTGAAGTGTAAGGTTAATATTTTATTGATTTTGTGCTAGTTCATTTCACAAGAATCATGACCCCCTTAATTCAATCTAATCTCCAAATATGCACGGATCTTGAGACAAATCCAATCTCATCTCCACGTACACACGAGTCTCGAGAATTAAAAGCACATATGCAAGGATCTCGAGAATTAAAGAGTACGTACTCACGAATCTCGAGAATTAAATATCACGTAAATACGGGTCTCGAGAATTAAAAGAGCATGTACGCATATATCTTGAGAATTAAAGAGCACGTAGCACGTATCTCGAGATTTAAAAAGCACGTACGCACATATCTTGAGAATTAAATATCACGTACGTACGGATTTTGAGAATTAACGGATCTAGAAAATTAAAGAGCATGTACAAGTAGAGAGAGAGAGAGGAAGGATATGGAAACAATAAATCTATTTGGACTCATGAGTCCGGACTTATAGGAAAGTTTTTAAAATTTTTGTAAATATTTAAGGGGTATTAAAGGAATTTTACAAGTGATTATGATTGCTTCGTTAATTGCTCGATGATGTATTTGAAATAATAAAAAAAAAAAAAATGAGTATGGAATCATGAGTCTAAATAGCACTACCCATTAGGAAAATAATGCTTATTAATGGAAGAGAGAGAAAGAGAGAACGGATTTGTTGGAGAATGACGCCTTATTAATTGAATGTTGTATGTGTCTATGTCAGATGACCTATTTGCCCTTGTTCATTTAATTTGACTCACTTTCCATTTAAAATTAGATTCAGACCCTCAACAATGTTTCCCTATCCATCAATCTTGTATATAAATGCTACCTGAAATCATTTACTCATGATCGTGCCATGCATGAATCGCACGCATGTTAAACGCATTCTATGTCGAATTATTGTTCAAATTGAACGTCTTATAATATCTGTCACATTTATTCGGGATTTTTTTTTCAACAAATATGTCACAAAAAATCAAGGTCTAGTTACTTCATTTCCAGTTCCAACCATAGTTAATTTCATTAATGATTTTTTCTTCCTATCTATATCATAAAGAGAGTCGACGATTCATTCTATCGCCCTTTAGAAATTTTCAATGAATTAATAATTTTCTTAATTAATTCTTGTATAAAATGACAAATCGCAATAAAAATGAGCCCCTCCACAATACTCTCTTTGTTTCATGTTATCGGCACATTTATGTTTATGCACATGAATTAAGGTAATGATTGAAAGTCTTAAAAAGATAGACATTGAGACTAAATTACTCATCATTAATAACTTATTTTCATAAGTTTTTGCTTTAAAAATTAGTGTGAAACCCTCAATTGGCATTAATGATGTAGCTTAAAATTAGAGGTAAATCGAAAAAAAGATTATAATACACCCTTAATTTTCTAATGTGATACATATTGTGGAACAAGGAAAAAAATTCAATGTGACAATATTATGAAACGAATGAGAGTAACTTTTGTACAACCTCCTCAACCTTTGCCTTTTGACATTATGTCCCATTCATTTTACCGAGATATTTCAACAATTCAATGACATCTTAGTCATCAATCCCATTAATCACATTGTAGCATTTCGTTGGAGGCTTTTATAAAGGTAACGCTGTTTGCTTACACGAAACCACTTGCTACATATCAATATCAATATAATGCGTGTGGTGCAATACTCAAAAAGCAAGTCAATCATGGCCGCTGATCGCACCCTCGAACCACTCACCACTCGCCCCATCAACGGCACCGAGCACACGTGGGTTCGAGCAGCGCGAGGCGGCACGGGCGTTTCCGTCTGCGCTCTCCACCTCTCCAAACCCCCCGACCCCGACTCTCTCCAAAACACCCTCCACAAAATCCTAAATTCCCACCCTATCCTCCGCTCCCACCTCGCCCCCGCCGGCGCCTCCTTCACAATTCCCACCACTCCCCACCTCCGCCTCCGCTCCCTCGACCTCTCCGCCACCGCCGCCGCCGACCCGATCCCTCCATTCGAACTCGTAATCCAACACGAGCTGAACCAGAACCCATGGTCCACCACCCCCACCACCACTGATGAATCCCAACCGACCCTGTTCGCGACTCTGTATGCGCTGCCGGAGGCGAAGTGGGCGGTGGCGGTGAGGGCTCTCACGGCAGTTTGTGACCGGACGGCGGCGGTGGGGGTGCTGAAGGAGGTGAAAATGGGGATTTGGGGGGAGGGGATAGAGGGGGGATTTGGGGGAGAAGATGGGGTCAATTTGGGAATTGAAAAGTTGGTGCCGCCTGGGAAGGGGAGTAAGGCGTGGTGGGCCCGGGGATTCGACCTGGTTGGGTACTCGCTCAACTCGTTCCGGCTCAGTAATCTGCCGTTCAAGGACACCGCGTCGACTCGGTCGTCCGCGTTCGTGAGGATGCGGTTCGACTCGGACGAGACATCGCGTTTGTTGTCGGTAAGTAAGTGTGATTTGGTTTGGAGATCGAAGGGCTGGTAAGTGATCCACGTGGTGCGCAGGGATGCGAGGCGAGGGGGATGAAGGTGTGTGGGGCGATGGGCGCAGCGGGGATGATGGCCGCTCATGCATCGAAGCGACTCCCGGAGCATCAATGGGAGAAGTACGGGATCATCACTCTCATCGACTGTCGCAAAAGCCTCGATCCACCTCTCCAACCCTATAACTTCGGTACGTATGTGCATACGTGATACATAATAGCATCACCAATTAGCATCACCAATTGTATGAAAAAAGTCTTCTCTAATGGGGATGTAGATTGAGAATGTGTAAATAAAGTGGCATAAAAAAGGTAAACACTGTTTATTGTACCATCTAGATCTAGAGGGTGCAATAGACAGTGTACGCTATGCCAAGTCATTGAAAAACTTAAAAAAAAAAAACCAACGAAACAAGAAATCAAAAAAATAGCAAGCCGTATATATTTGCATTTTGGTTTTGTTTTTATACATATCTTTACGTTTCTTTTTTTAATTTTTTTTTGTATTTATCAAGGTATAAGGTTGATCACAAAATAACTTATGTATAAAAAGATAAATACAAACAACTGTGATTTTGTTTTCAAAATAAGTTTTTGATCTTTATACATAGAATAATGTATATGTATAATCATTTACTAATTATTTTTATATAATTTAATAAGTTAAAAAAAGTCGACACATCATGAATAGAAGGTGTAATTCACATTACTCATTAAAGACTATTTTTACTATAAAATGTATATTTATGCCACATAATATAAACATCTCTTTCAGCATTGATAACACGACGACAATCCACATTTATCATTTTAGATGCTTTCGAAGTGCTCTCATGACCTTCTGATGATAAGATCTTCCACACCATACACATATCGACAAAAAGAAAGAAAAAGTCATGTCTAGTGACTATACCAACTACATAACATACACATGATGTAGATCTATGATGTAGATGGGAATTGTGCGGGAAACGTGCCAGGTGGAGACGACATGCTACACCTCGAGATGAGTCACACTTGTATTAAATGACACCTATATGTGGATGCATTTAAATCAATATCTAAAGTGAGTCAACGGATTATTTTTTTATGTTAGATACGTGCGTAGAGAGCTACAAAACTAGGGGTACTATTAGGGTGACCAAAATAGACATTAGGCTGTTGGCGGCATTTAAATACACACCGATTTCTATAAATAGCATTTACGGAAGAGTTCAAACGAAATGGAAATTTTACCTCCAAATGTTTCTTTTTCGACTTGATTTACATAAGAACCCTTTAGTAGTTTTAGAACTATTGTTGATTAGTTTTTTTTTTTTTTGTAATTTTATTAAGAAAAACCAACTCACATATAATACCTTTTTTTTAGAAATGTAAGATTGACTCGACAGACACTTAGTCAAAGCAGCACGATGACGTAACACACTTGAGTCTCACCCCAAATCAATTCATTTTTTTTTTTTATTTCAGTACCTGTCATGTCACTGGGTGCTTTGATTAGGTGTCTTTGCCGGTCAATCTAGCATTTTTCTTTTAAAAAAAAAAAAAAAAAAAAAAAAAAAAAAAAAAAAAAACCAACCGAACCCGCATACTGCATACTTAACCAATAAGCTATCCACTGATTGATAACCATTTATGTAGATTAGTTGGTAAGAGAAAATTGACTATAGTGCTACTAAGGTATTTTATATGTGTGGAGCTACATGAAGACTTGAAGTAACTGTCTCTCGTGGGCTATCTGAAAAGTAAGACAATGGCTAGTCATTCTCAAACTAAAACCTGTTAAATACAACTAGTCTGTCTCTTAGCTGCACTTTCTATATTTGGGTTGGGCTTCACACAGAATAAAGCATCTCAGTAAAATAGTAGATACATCACATGTTAAAAGAAAAATTTGAAGAAATCGATAGTTCGACTCCTACTTAGAAGTGACAATTACCTGGAATAAATGTATAAGCACCATACGTAATCCGAAAAATCATATTGATTTTTCTAGACGATACAATTATCTATCCTTACAAAAATCATTTCCAACAACAAAACTACATTTTCCCTTTATTTTACAGTTTTATCACATCAAACTCTATTTTTTTTCAACTGTAAACTTTATTTCTTCTCCAAAACTCTATTTCTTATTTTTATTCATTTTCCTTATTTATTTTTATTAATTTTAATAAATTTTTTAACAAATAAAAATTTCAGTAAATATTGTTTATTTTTAAAATTTAAAATAAACAATAATTTAAAAATCACATTAAAAAAGAAAATAAAAAAATTGCAAAATACAGTTCGTGTAGAGTGGAACATCAAATCTAGCGTTCCACTAAAATAGAGTTCGGTTAGAGCAATCGAATTGCACTGCAAAATGCAGTTCGGTTGGAGATGCTCAAAAATAGGGGTATGCCTTTTTCACTGTGCTGCAAAAATGATGGGCAAAATGGCGTCAAATTGAATTGACCAATGCATACATATTAATATTCAGGTTTCTACCACTCTGCCATCATAAACACACACGACGTGCGTGGTGGAGGAAACATAGACTACTTTTGGGACTTGGCGAAGAGATGCTACACTTCCTTCAACTACTCAAAGAACTCCAACAAGCACTTCACGGACTTGAACGACATGAACTTGCTAATGTCCAAGGCCATCGACAACCCCGGCCTCACCCCTTCATCCTCCCTTAGAACCTCTTTCATGGCACTTTGGGAGGACCCCAAAGTCGTCGATGACGACTCCAGCAAATCTGTGAGCCAAGAGATAGGCCTACTCGACTGCATCGATTGCGCTTCGGTTCATGGAATTGGTTCGTCTATCGCGGTCTTTGACACCATAAGAGATGGTGCATTGGAGTGCACTTGTGTGTACCCCACGCCCTTGCATTCAAGAGAGCAGATGGAGGAGCTGGTTATGGATATGAAGAGAATTCTCATTGAAGGGAGTCTCAACTTTTAATTAAGTAATTATGTATATGATCACCAAATGTCATAACTGTTTATGATATCTTGATATGTATATTTCGGATGCGAACCGCTTCACCACATAATAATATGATCTTTGCTTTCTAGTGAAAAAAAAAAAAAAAAAAAAAAAGTAGATCAAAGACAGCTGAAATTTAGATAACAATGTCTGCATGTAGTACATAATTTGGGACTGTATGTTGTTGTTGTTGTTTGTCTGCATGTAGTACCTGACGGCTGAGGCTGATGACTGTCACTGACTCACTAGGTTTGTTTGCTTCTTCTTTGGCTCCAACTGAAGTACTGTAGCAGGCTAAAAAGTATACAAGAAAAGAACACACAGTTAAAACAAAAATTAGAGCACCACCAGGCAAGTGTGAGGAAGTGCGCAAGTACTACATGAGGGTTTCTTCACATGAAAAGAACATAGTTAAAACAAAAATTACAGCATCACCCGGCAAGGGTGGCGAAGTGGCGCAAGTACTACATGAGGGTTTCTTCGCATGGAAGGGAATTGCGTGTTTGAGTCCTTGCATCTACAATGAAACTATTTTTCAGTGGTTTCTCCCGGTCAATGGGTTTGGTGGGACCGACTTGATCCTATGGGAATAGTCGTACACGAAAAGTGCGGATACAAATAGTCATAAAAAAAAAAAAAGAAAAAAAAAAGAATTAGAGCTTTTAGTGCAGATTTTTCAACTCTATGAACTATTCAACTCTATGAACTATATGATTGTAGAAGAACCCGGTAAGGAAGCAGCCTAGATTAGTTATAAGACAAGTATATGCAGGCCTATATTCTACATTCTCTAACTCATATGAAAACTTCAAGAAACTCGCATGAAAGACAATTTAAGCACATTGTAATGTCCAATGCATTCTTGAACCTAATAAAAAATATGATGAACAGCTACTATAAATGAAACTTTGGTGGAAGCTTATGTATAGCACAACTCATCATATCTTCTATCTTAGATAACATACCATCACTAGCATTCTCAAGCAATGGCTTTTAAGTGTGGTCTAGCAATTATACTTGCACTTGCCATTGTTTCCATGGCAAATGCAGGCGACCCCGACATCCTTTCGGATTTCGTAGTTCCATTCAATGTAACCCCGGATCCTAACTTCTTCACCTACACCGGCTTCAGAGTTCTTGTGGGAGAAGAACCACCGACGGCGTTCAAGGTCATCAAAGCCAGCTTGGCTGAATTCCCAGCTCTTAATGGACAGAGTGTTTCTTATGCAGTTCTTCAGTATCCGGCCAGCACTGTAAACCCTCCTCACACCCACCCTCGTTCTGCTGAGCTGCTTCTCCTACTCGGGGGTGCTCTCGAAGTCGGCTTTGTTGATACAACAAACAAGCTTTACGCTCAGACCCTCCAAGTAGGAGACATGTTTGTGTTCCCCAAAGGACTGATTCACTACCAATACAATGCAGACCCAAAAAATCTTGCCTTTGCAATCTCAGCTTTTGGAAGTGCAAATGCTGGAACTGTGTCTGTTCCTAACACAGTGTTCAATTCTACCATTGATGACACAATTTTGGCTTTTTCCTTCAAGACTGATGTTGCCACAATTCAGAAGATCAAAGCTGGGTTTGCACCCAAGGCCTAATCAAACCAAGAATTACCATTTCTACTACTAGGAGAGCAACCAAATTTGTGTAATTCATCACAAGTTATTTCTCATTTTTGGGATCCGTCGTCTTTAATTCTTTTCCAGTGTGTAATAACTCTCCTGCTTGTGAAGATAATCAGTGTGTCTGTCTCTTGACTATGTATCAGTGATCAATCAAAGTATCATAATAAAGATTGACATTTGAGTTTGAAGTTGAAATGTAATTAGTTGAATATGAACTTGCATTTTTGTTTCTTAAGAACATGTTGAGCAACATCCACCAGCAATACATTCCAGATTATATCACAAATGGATTTTAGCAGACAATCTATCAATTCATGGGAGACGACCCAATTTACTAAATTCACAGTTTGATAAATGCTTAAAGTGCAAAATAATTATAACCAAAACAATTTGTTCTTTTGCAACATTCATGAGCGGAGAGCAAGGAGTGCTGGCCAATTCGTCAGGTCCCAGGTGTATCTCATTCGCCATCTTTGCAGCGCCTGAAAAGAAAACTATTAGTCCTTTACACCATTGGAGAAGCCCTCCACCACTTTACAGGAAGTTCAACATATTGCACGCATACATGAGCGAGAGCACCCATTAAAGTTAAAAAATATATGAAAATATGATACAAATGCTAGAAACAAAACATGTATTCTACAACAAGACAGTCAGCACCTTCCAACACATCAACAACAACAACAACAACAACATAGCCTTAGTCCCAAATTAATTGGTCGGCTACATGAATCAAACTTTTCCATTGTGCTCGACTAAGTGCAATTGATGGTGAGCTTTCCAAACCATTCAAATCCCTCCTAATTAATGCATTCCATGTTAAAATGAATGTAACTGGAGATAATCTATTAACTCAATCTATTGGTCTGTAAAGTTTCTGTCCACAGCGAACCAAAAACCTAGTATGATACTAACACCGGATTTTCACACATTCACAAGAAAGTTTACCCGAAACGAAATATTTTTTTATAGAGGAAAATGACATTCAAGTGAAACAGAAATAGAAAGGGACTTGGACTCCAAACAATTGCTTTAGAACTATAAATTTAATTGAAACCAAACGAGCATGAGATCGAAGACTAGGCTTGCCTCACCATTGCCAACTTTGGAGCTTAGAAAACTCAGAGCGGCTTTCAGTGCAAAATTTTTAAATATAGGAAAGGGATTGAACAATAATGAAACCAACAAGAAAGCACTCTTGATTTAGTCATATGAAAAGATGTAAAAGAAAGCATATCCAGAGCTATTATTTCAAATTCACATTAAAGACAGTTTAACTGCATTGATATCTACATAGACAGATGTCTTGCACCTAATAAACCAATGATTAGCAGCTATAAATAGCATATTTAAGTGAAGGCCAAGATATCTGAGCAAAAACATCAACTTGCAGAGCAGATAAACATAAAATTTTCTCTAAAGCCATGACTAAGGTCGGGGCTATCACGGCACTTGTAGTTGCAGTGGCATTTGCCATTGTTTCTATGACAAATGCAGGTGATCCAGATATCCTTTCAGACTTCATAGTTCCATTCGACCTCACTCCAAATCCCAACTTCTTCACCTACACCGGATTCAGAGTCCTCGTAGGAGAAGAACCACCTACAGCATTCAATGTCACCAAAGCAAGTGTGGCTGAGTTCCCAGCTCTGAATGGACAAAGCGTTTCGTTTGCAGTTCTCATGTACCCGCCCGGCACTGTAAACCCTCCTCACACCCACCCTCGCTCTGCCGAGCTCCTCCTCGTAATTGAGGGCACTCTCGAAGTCGGCTTTGTTGATACAACCAACAAGCTTTACACTCAGACCCTCCAATTAGGAGACATGTTCATATTCCCAAAAGGTCTGGTACACTACCAATACAATGCAGACCCTAAAAACATAGTCACAGCACTCTCCGCTTTTGGCAGTGCAAATGCCGGTACTGTGTCTGTTCCTAAAACATTATTCACTACTGGCATCGACGACACGGTTTTAGCCATGTCCTTCAAGACCGATGTTGCCACGATTCAGAAGATCAAGGCCGGGCTTGCACCTAAAGCCTAACTCTAAAGAGAACGCCATTACAGCTACTGGAAAAATTACTTAGTGTGATCATCATAAGTTGCCTCTCAAGTTATGTAATTTTTTTGAAACGTCGCCCTTGCGTGCTTCGACAAATTTGTATTGTGAAATTGAGAGGGAACATAATAAATTCATAAAACGCAACAAAAGAACACAAACACATCATCTAATTGGTGGTCGCTTTCGACGACGATCAAACGTCAGCCACTAAACGTCGGAGCCACTAATGATCTCTTTCTGCTATCCTAGGGCCTGTGGGACTAGTAAGACAAAGTGTGATCACCCAAAAAAAAAAAAACTGTATGGATCAAGACAACATGGTATATTTAATAAAATTGTTCTAATCTCTAACATACATACAAGCAAAAAAAAAAAAAAAAAAAATACTACGTAAGTGCATTTGAATAAACTTTGTGCATAAAATTAAAAATCCATTCTCACAAACTTGAAATTCCCATGTGTTTGAATAATGTTGGACCCTTGAAAATCAACTGCAAACAGAAGAGATATAGCAGCTGACAAAGTTATAGATCCGCGTTGATTTTGGGACCGTCATGACCTCTACAGGGTTGGCATCCCCTGCGGAGGATATAACTCGCAGTCCCGCATGTATAAACAAACAATTTGGGAAAAAATAACAACTCTACAAACAAACCATTCACATCTATAATCACAAAATACTTCACCCAAATTATTTTCTTTAATAAAACCCACTGAAGAGTCAAAAAGTTTGAACAAGTAAACGAATAAATAAAGCACATGTAAAAGTGGAGCAAATCATGAGAAAGAATCAAAGATAGAAATCAAACCAAAATGAAGGACAAACCAAACTCTCAAGGCCTTCTTATATCGTCGTTGTCGAAGGGCTTTTAGGGTTTTAGGTTTTGGGAAACGCTATAATGACACTCCAATGTAGCACGACAGAACGCACACCCCAATGAAGACTGTGTTCTGTACCTCGTGATATGTAATCTTGCATCCTTATGCAAATACGGATGGTCGTGGACACAACAAAATTTGCTGAGGTGGGTCAAATATTGAGGCCATGGTTTGGTTCCTTTTTGCGGAGTTAGAGCGAGTTTTTTTATTAGCAGAGATATCTTTCTCGAGTTAACTCGTAGAAATTGTAAAAAAAAATTTGAGCGAGGAAATTGTAAATTTTAAAATAGTAAAATGTGAGAATTGATATTAATACCATTCAAATATATTTTTAAGATGAAAAAGAATATATTATTATTTTCATCACATGCACTATTTTTTATTTATCCAAGAATAAAAAAACTTGAACAAAATAACAAACATAAAATATTATTTACAAAATATTAAACAACATTAAATAATTATAAATATTTTTTATAATTGTTTTGAAATCATAGTTAAATAATTATTAATAATAAACATAATAAAATACACATAATGATAGTTTTTTAAAAAATATTTTTTTATGAGTTATTTATTTAATCTTTATATTCATGAATTAATTATATTCATGAATTAATAACAAGCATTTGAGTTCTTCTTAAATGAATAAAACATTTTTAGGGTTAAAAAAATAAAACATATTAAAGACAATAAAAGAAGGGAGCGAATAAAAGGACCCAGTTTTTGCTTAGAGGACCCCACTCTAGTGAAATGACACAACCACCCCTTCATATAAAAGGGTTTTTAATCACTCATACCCCACTCATTCCAGTCATCTATACCCCAATCACCCTCTCTTAAATCGCATTCTCACCACAATCCCAAATCCGACGTAATCCAAGCAAAACCACATCGAGTCGACGCCGTGAGTGCATTCCTCATCTATTTAACAATCAATTTCGAGGTTTTTCTAGAGTTTTTTTTTTACCTTTTTGAGTCGGTATTGTTTATGGGATTGTTGTTGTGTTTAAGGCTTCAATTTGGGATCTTATCTTTTGGGCGTAAAGTTTCAATGGAATCGAAAATATTAAGTGATTCAGAGCAAAACCCACTACTTTTTTTGTCATTTTCATGTATTTTTTAGAAGTTTTGAAATTTTTTTGTTCGTTATTGTTGCCCCGGGTGTCGGACACAGTCGACACCTACGAAGAGGTGTCGGACAAAGAGGTTTTGGTTGGATTCCTCCGTCACTTACTAGGACCTAGTTGTTTTTGCAGTCTCGGTCGTAGTAGGACGTTACCTCTTTAAAGGTGTCGATCATGTGTGTCGACACTTTTTAGTGGTGTCGGATTTGTATGTCCGACACCAGCGCAACACTTTTTCACTTATAGGACATGACGCGACCACACCCAACCTTGTTAAACAAAGAAAACAATCATATGATACTTGTTGACCTAGTACAAGTGTTCTACAATGATTAAAACCGAGAAATGAAGATGATTGAGAGGTGTTTGGGTGAGGGTAATAGGGTGAACAAGGGTATTTTTGAAATTTAGAGAAAAAGTAGGGGTAAACTAAGTAGAAAGCGAGGTACGACGAAGTAAAAATTAAAAAATGGGGTCTTTTAAGCAAAAATTGGGGTCGTTTAGCCGCTCCTTAAAAGAATCAACATTACACTGCACTAGTGGGATTTATGAGAGGCAATTTTATTCAAACCCAATAAGTGCACACAAAACAGTAGAAATACAACATTTTCCATCATAAAAGTATGAAGAAATCGACTCTTATAATGGTAGTGAGCTCCTAAATTGCAAGTTTGCATCGTCTATCGTCGGAGGGGATCGTTGGAGACGAATGGTTGTCGATTTGTGTAGGGGCATCGTAATTGTGACGACCCCAATTTTCCACAACCGGGCCCCGCCCGCCTAAGCCCACATGGACCCCCGACCCGGTCTCGCAAGGTCAACCTTGAGACCTAGTCGACCCTTCCAATCCATCATTATAAGTAAATTCAAAAGTTTTAAGTTGAGTTATTAATATTTTTCAAGTTTTACAATTTAGCGAAAGCAATTAATACATTAAATAACTCAACAATAAGCGTAAAAGAGTTGATAACCTAATTGTGGAACCCCGCATAATTATATCATAATCGAGAGGAGAGTAAATACAAGATATACATGCCCAAAATCTCAAGTGTTTTTAAAACAACAAAAGAATCACCTAGCTATGGAGCCTTCCCATTCTTTGGACCGTGGATCTACACTCGATCAAACACAAAAATGACGAGCCCATGTAAGTAACGCCGTAGGACATATATATAGCATTTCGAAATAACTAGAATAGTCGAATTCATGCAAATAAAAAGAAAAGAACAGGGAAACACATGAATATAAAAAGCGTAAACAAATCAATCGATAAGCGAGGTCCAGGAATACGAAAGCCGAATAGCAATGAGTCCCGACCAAAAGGTTGTTGAGTCGCGACAAAAGCCCTGCAGACTCGGGTTCAGGACGAGACACTGCCTACCAGCCCTAACCCTTGCGACTATGAGATATCAACAGACCCAGATAAATGCCCCCAACATACACTCAATTGTGAGATATCAACGACGTCCAGATAAGAGCTCATATCAAAGATAAACAATACCGTGACTCACTTGCCAATGGGCCACTCAACCAATAACACTTTCAAGGATAGATATCAAAGCAATGAACAACAATATCAAAGCAATGAAATTACTGTACAATTTCCTAGCTGGTTTACTTACTTCGAGAAATCGCAAATCGTCCTCAAAACGTCACACTCACGCCTCGATACGCGCACCCGACACCCGACTATAGCCACCTAAGTCCCTAGTATCCATTTATACCAATTAAGTTACTTAAGTCATTCAAATCAATATATTCGCGATTAAATCGAAATCACTCGATCCCAACACCAAAATATGGTTTAGGACCTCACTATGACATACGCCTCTCGTCTTCTTCGCGAGCAATCCATCGCGAAGAAGAGCTTCGTCAAGTCATGCCTCGTTGTCCATTGTTGTTGTGTCTCGTCGGGGATAGATCGGTCCGGTAACGCGCCACCGCGCCGTTGCTCCACGTCGTTCCCCGCGTCGTTGTCGCTGCCGCTGCCGCCGTCGCCGCCATCTAGTGAGCTCCTTCGCGTCGCCATTGTATGCGATTCTGCGTGCCGTCTTGCCGCTGCTTGGTACGCGCCACCGTCTTGGGAGCCCTGCCGCCAAACCCTCGCCGATGGAGCCACTCACCGTCACCGCCGCCGAGTCACCGCTTCTCCTCTCCGACGTCCGCCGTCTTCGCCGCTCGTCGTCTTCCCTCGTGATCGCGCCACCCTCTGTCCTGCGTCCGCCGCCGCTTCTTTGCCGCACCGCCGCTCGTCATCATCTCCATAGACGCGCCACCTCGTTTGCGGCCTCCGCGTCGCCGCATGGAAGCCGCCGTCCGCGCTGCTGTCCGCCCGCGCTGCTCGGTTGGCGTCGCACCGCCAGCGAGCTCCTCGAGCCGCAACACCGCATGCGTCGCACTTGGCCGGAGCGTCGCTCTCGCCACCGTCTCTCCGCCATATCTTCATCTTCTCCTTCCGGCGCTTCTCTCTCTATCTCATTTTCTCTCATTTTCTCTCTCTTATTCGCTCTCTCTCTCTCTCATCTCTCTTATTATCGTATCTCTTTTTTTCATACTTATTGCCTCGATTTTTGTGTCCGAATTAAACCCCGAAAAATACCCCACTTTCGCCAAAAATTGACGAAAATACCATTTCACTCCGAAACACAGGAACACCGCGTCTAAACCTTAACTTGACCCTATTTCGCGACGATTAAATCCGTATCATGACGAGTGGTCCCACATACGACCCTGAAATGGCACGTGGCACGAATTAGATTTTTCGGGCCGTTACAGTCTTCCAAACTAAAAGAAAATTTCGTCCTCGAGATTGAAGCAATTCACCTCTTTTTTTTGTGAAGGCCCAAGGCCATACTCGCCTAAGGCCATACCCCTGTCGGTCTAAGCCAGAGGGCTGGGCTCTTCCGCGACGAGCTGGGCTCCTCCTAGACCTCCAAAACAGTGTGGGTGCACCTATGCGACCTCCCACACCATCTACGTCCTTCCCCTAATATATGTCAGGGCAACATCCTCGAAACACATATTAGGAACAGTCTTTCGCCTCTCTAGACTAGAACACACGCCTTGGGGTTTAAGTACGCATGTTTGGCGAATCTGGTACCACTGACCTAGTCCACCCTCTCTAACACACACATCCTCAGTACATCCACAAGAATGTGAATCAGTCTCTCTAGTCAAGTGGGTTTCAAACCCAACTCATCGACGAGGACCGAATATAAAACAAGTTAAGGGTAGCGATCGGATCGACTCGACAACCGCATGAACTCGCTCCCGACTCTGTTTTGTCGCCCTCGCCCAATCGTGGACACGTACTTAGCGAAGTGATATGGGTCGTCCACACTCCCAACAAGTACGCTGAGATCCCGGTCCAGATAGAACACTCTGTCCCCGTCCACCTCTGCCTCTGACCACTGCCTCAGTCCTCAGATACTGCTGTCGCTGAGAACCTGATGGTGCCGGCAGCTGTGGTGTGCTAATATAACTCTGTACTGGAGCAGATGGTATTGACGCAATACGCGCAGTAGGAGGTGTAAATGCAACAAACCACACACTCTGAGCTCGATCCCTTAACCTCCACTGTCTAGGTCGCTTCCTCCTCCCGTCACCTCTCGGTCTGACATCTAACTGTGCTAGTGGTGGAGCTGCGGCTACTAGACCAGTGCGCGTGCTCAGAAAAGTCTCACTGGCCAAACTCATCTCATATGCCTCATGTAAAGTTCATGGAGCTGTGGTCACCACCATAGATACGATCTCACCCAACAGGCCATTCATGGAATAGTAGGCCTGGTCAACGTCCGTATCAGTTATGCCTTGCATCATTGTCTCGTCAGCCGCCTGTCGGATGTTCCGAAATTCGATCCTCTTCATATTCCTTACCGAGGGAGGGAAATACTTTTGATTGAACCTCTCCTTGAATTCAAGCCCAGTCCCTGGGTTTCCCCTTCGTAGCCACCATGCTACGCCACCCACACATCAGCCTCTCCGAACAACGAAGCTGATGAGATGCTCGACCTCATATGCTCTGGTGTGGCCAAGACGTCATGAATCTTCTCGTGACTCCTTATAAACTTATCTGCTGCTCCGAGATCTGTACCACCGTGAAACTTTTTCGGGTGATGTCGTTGAAGCTCGCGAGACTGCCTCGCCTTAGCCGTCACTCGTGTGCTCCCATCAGTGGGCGTGCTCGGTGTATCATCCACCAATGTATCAGGAGTCAATGATACTCTCTCAGCCTGAACGTGTACTCCCTCAGGTCTGGTCGCCGATGTAGAAGGCGATGTTGTAGCCTATGCTATCAAAAGTAGGAGAATCTCCTGAAGTTGCTGGCCATGTGAAGTGACCAGCTGGGTCATCGCATCTAACCTCTCCTGAACGTCACCCAGACCGGTATCGCTGGTATCAGGCTGATCGGCCATCGCAATTTACAAAGAATGCGATTTCTCGATCAAGATATAACTATCGATAGTAATAATATACAATACATCAAATAGCTCATATAGTCCAAATTTTAATTTCCCCAACTCTCCTAACTTCCCAACTAAGACTCTAAGTCAGGATCATAGGGTTCCACTCTAAGTTCCAACCGTGTCCTAACTCTATTTTTAATTTGTGTCTTACGCTGGTTGTGGGTTAATTAAGAGCTAGATGTAAAACCATATGCTCTGATACCAACTGTGACATTGGTATCACAATGTCTTAAGCCATGAAATTCTCAAAACTAGGCTCTGATACCAACCGTGTTGGTATCATATTGCCTTAAACCATATAAGTCTCTAAACCTAGGCTCTGATACCAACTGTGACGGCCCCAATTTTCCACAAATTGGACCCCGCCCGGCCTAAGCCCACATGGACCCCCGTGTCAGTCTCGCAAGGTCAACACAGACCTAGTCAGCCTTCTAATCCATCATTATAAGTAAATTCAAAAGTTTTAAGTTGAATTATTAATATTTTTCAAGTTTTACAATTTAGCGGAAGCAATTAATACATTAAATAACTCAACAATAACTGTAAAAGAGTTGGACAACCTAATTGTGGAACCCTGCATAATTATATCATCATCAGAGGAGAGTAAATATAAAATATACATGCCCAAAATCTCAATGTTTTTAAAACAACAAAAGAATCACCTAGCTATGGAGCCTTCCCCTTGCTGGACCGTGGATCTGCACTCAGTCAAACACAAGAATGACGAGCCCAGGTAAGTAACGCCAGTAGGACATATATACAACATTTTGAAATAACTAGAACAATCGAATTCATGCAAATAAAAAGAAAAGAACATGAAACGCATGAATATAAAAGACTGTAAACAAATCAATCGATAAGTGAGGGTCCGAAATAAGAAAGCCGAATAACAAGGAGTCCCGACCAAAAGGTCATTGAGTAGCAGCAAAAACCCAGCAGACTCGGGTTCAGGACGAGACACTGCCTACCAGCCCTAACCCTTGCGATTATGAGATATCCACAGCCCTAAACAGTATCATGACTCACTTGCCAATGGACCACTCAACCAATAACACTTTCAATGATAGATATCAAAGCAATGAACAACAATATCAAAGCAATGAAATTACTGTACAATTTTCTATTTGGTTTACTACCTCGAGAAATCGCAAATCGTCCTCAAAACGTCCCACTTACGCCTCAATATGTGCGCCCGACACCCGACTATAGCCTCCTAAGTCCCTGGTGTCCATTTATACCAATTAAGTTACTTAAGTCATTCAAATCAATATGTTCGCGATTAAATCGAAATCACTCGATCCCAACACCAAAATATGGTTTAGGACCTCACCATGGCATACGCCTCTCGTTTTATTCGCGAGCAATCCATCGCGAATAAGAGCTTCGTCGAAGTCATGCCTCGTTGTCCACTGTTGTTGTGTCTCGTCGGGGATCGATCGGTCCGGCAACGCGCGCGCCGTTGCTCCACGCCGTTGTTGCTGCGCCGCCATTCGTCGCCATTGGTGAGCTCATTCGCGTCATTGGCGCTGGTCCATGGTTGCTGGCGCGCGCGCGCGCTGCTGGTACTCGCCACCGTGCCGGAGCCCTGCCAAACCCTCGCCAGTGGAGCCATTCACCGTCGCAGCCGCTGAGTCATCACTTTCCTCGCTGGCGTCCCTTCCCTGCTCCTCGCCGGCGTCCTCCGTGCTGCTGCTCGTCGTCTTCCCTCACGTAACCGCGCGCCACCTCTGTCCGCCGCCGCCCATGCTACCGCCGCTCGTCATCATCTCCACAGCCGCGCCACCTCGTCCGCGGCCTCCTCGTCGCCACGAGCCGCCGTCCGCGCTGCTGGCTGGTCCGTTCTGTTGCTCGGTGACGTCCGCACTGCAGCTCATCCGAGCCGCAACACCGCTGCGTCGCATTTGGCGGAGCCGTGCTCTCGCCACCATCTCTCGCCATCTCTTATTCTTCTCCTTCCGGCGGTTTTCTCTCTCTCTCCTTCTCTCTCTTTTATCTCTCTCTCTCTCTCCTCTCTCTCTTTTTTTCATGCTTATTGCCTCGATTTTTGTGTCCGAATTAAACCCAGAAAATACCTCATTTTCGCCAAAAATTTACGAAAATACCATTTCACTCCGAAACACGGGAATACGCATCTAAACCTTAACTTGACCCTTATTTCGTGACGATTAAATACGTATCACGACGAGTGGTCCCACATACGACCCTGAAATGCGCGTGACACGAATTAGATTTTTCGGGGCGTTACTGATAATCAATCCAATCCAATTATTCTAGATTGAGAAATCACGATCCGTCAGATTCATTTATTTCGCTAATCTAACTCGATCCAATTTACTAAATGCGGACCAAATTTGGATCAAATCATGCATATTTATAATTATAAAATTAATATTTAAAATTAAAACTTAGGTAATCCCGAGTTAATAAGAAAGAAAGTTATGATTAATAAAAAAAATTGTTGAATTTGACTTTTGATTCAAATATACTAGTTTTAGTATTTTCTACATTTATTTGGTGACTTGAATATGAAAAGAATTAATGTAAGTTGCAAAAACTTAGATTTTTAAATGTATATGAATAAACGTACCCACTTTGAGTACCCAAATCGGTGCACCTACCAAGGAGCGTTATTCAATACACCTTGAACATATATCTTGAGGTGTACCAACGACGCACTTTGGTACGTGCGCCAAATTGGGTGCCTAAAGTGAGTATCCAAATCATTTTCCATAGATAAATGAGTGGTGTAAAAATGTTATAACCCCATTTAAATATAGTTCAAAATTTTAAGAATGTGTATATATAATGTAATGTATATAAATGTTAATTAGACTGGATTGCGGATTGGATCCGTTGATTAAGATGCCCAATCCACAATCTAGTTCAATCCGTGCGTATTGCAATTTTTGCAATCTAATCCAATTTAACAAACTTAAATTATCAACCAATTAGAACTAAACGTATTGGATCCAACGGGATTCGCGGATTCGCGGATTCCATTAACAACCCTAAGCACACTCCTACTTTTTAATATATTTGGGCTTGGGCCGAGATACAATTAGTGGGTCCGGTCCAGTTAGAACACAAGAACCCTAATTTGCTCTTCGTATAAATTTTCGCTTTTAAGGTTTTCGGTTTCGTTTTCGTTGGTTGTCGATCTGGGCGTGAGAGTGAACCACCGAATCTGCAGCCATGGTGAGCTCCGATTCCAGTTCTTCTCTTCATTTTTGCGTTCTTTGATCCTTAAAGTTCGTTATTTGTTGGAAGTTTCTGTTGAATTTCTGTGTTTCGCACTTGAAATCAATCAAAACCCTAATTTGAACAATCGGAAAGTCCCCATTACTAGTCTTGTACGATGTCATCAGGGCAATTGTCAAGTTCGGTTTTTTCTGTGTTAACTCATTTGGGGATTGGATTTGGTGAACAATTTCAGTTTCAGTGTTGTGATTTTGACATAAATTTTTGGTGGTTTGTGTTTGCGGTTTGAAATGCAGTTGTTGAATGTGATTTTCATTGTGTTTTGAATGTTGTAGCTATTGCTCATTATCCAGTCAGTTGAATCTTGGTTGTGTTTGTTTGTATTTGTCAATTTTTGTTGATAGAAATTTTTCTTCAGATTATTTGAAATGTTATTTTAGACTGCAGTATGAGAACTTAATTGAGAATTTGTTATTGTGATGGGTGGAACTTTGTGGAGATTTTTCGGTTCTCGATATGAACTACATGTCGATACCATTGTAATTTTAAATTTAGGGTAACTAGTTTGTGTTCTATAGTAGAGAACTTGATGGGTTATTTTTTCTTTTACTTTTTTGTTGATTTGTGTGTTTGCCTATATGGTTTATAGTTCTCTGTCGCTGGTTCTAATTAGTTGACTTAAAGTTTATATAGGGATTGAGCAAGGGCATTATGTTCAATGCAATTTGAAAGCATGTGCCATTTTGTTAGCTTTAGAGGAATGCTTAAAGTGTTCTTTTTTTTTTCTTTAATTCTTTTTAGTTGCACTAAATCAAGCACAATGGAAGAGTTTGGTCCATGTAGCCGACCCCAATTAATTTGGGGCTGAGGCTAATTCTTCTCAATCTTTTTGTGTGCCTGTGCGCGTCTGCATGCACCTTCTTGGGGGTTGTGTCGTAAATGGAATTGGTGTAAATGTTCATTCTATTGGAAAGATGTTATCTCATGGTCATTGGTTATAGCCTCTTCATTTTTGTTTGCCATCCGATGAGGTTTATGTCTTTGGCTTGTTTGGTTCAGAGTTAGGAAACTTGGATGATTTATGGATTGGGGGGATTATTTATTTTTTAATTCTGCCTGGAAGGTTCTTTAGTGTTGTACTTAGAATGTTCATATTCAAATAAACTACAAATTCGTGTTGCATTGTTCAGGTGAATGTCCCCAAGACCAAGAAGACTTACTGCAAGAACAAGGAGTGCAAAAAGCACACCTTGCACAAGGTCACCCAATATAAGAAGGGGAAGGACAGCTTGGCTGCTCAAGGAAAACGCCGTTATGACCGCAAGCAATCTGGGTATGGAGGTCAAACCAAGCCCGTCTTCCACAAGAAGGTATAGTCTTCTTTTCCCTCTAAATCATTGATATGAATGTACACTTTTGCTTCCTAGGGAAATTATGAACGGCTTATATTTTTGTTTTGCTTCAAGTTCTATTATAAATCCCATTTTCTACTACTTTCAGGCAAAAACTACTAAGAAGATTGTGTTGAGGTTGCAATGCCAGAGCTGCAAGCATGTATCTCAACATCCGATCAAGGTTTGTTCTCGATTATTTCTTATATTATATTCCTGGTTTCCATTGATTGCCATACCTATTTTTTTAGTCACCTTGTTCCCCATACCTTATTTAAGTGCTTTTTGGCTTGATGGTTCGTGCAGAGGTGCAAGCACTTCGAGATTGGTGGAGACAAGAAGGGGAAGGGAACCTCACTCTTTTAGGCTGTTTTGGCTTTTTTTTTGGTGTTGCTGTTACTCTACTGTGTTTTATGTTTTGTTGGAAGCTAGAGTCAGATTGTCTATTTCACTTCTTTGGATTATATGCCTTTCCCGCAGACATGTATTTGTTAATGAAACTGGCTTATTTTAACTAAGCTTTATTGATCCAAGTCTCTTTAATTGCAAGGAAGAATGGTATAAACTTGGGGTCTCTTGCAATTCACTACAATATAAACGCTTGTTTATGTTGTTTCTTTTATGTTTCAAACGAAACGGTCACTTGATTTATCTATTGATCGATGTAGACCTTCAACAATGAAACTTTTTTGTTTCAAATTAGTCACGGTCAGCTACATCAATTGAAATTTTTTTTTGCTCGAAAAATGATTTTTTTGTTGTGAAGTATGTATAATCACGCATGCACAATATTGTGTAGTCATGTAACTTTTATTTTTCATTAATGGTACCTTCACTTGTCTATGTATTGTTATGTTACTTGTAATCATTTTCAATGTACACAAACTCTTTTATGTATTGTCAAATTGCTTGTAATGTGTTGTACGACATGTAGTGTATGTGTTATTTGTGTGTGTTGTATGACATTTAGTGTATATGTTACTTCTATACATTGTCTAGTAACATTTATCATCATCACCAAATGATCTATATAAAGTGTGTCAGCTTCATTGTAGAAATATACTAATAGTTGAATAAAATATATACATTCTCAACTCTTTTCAACTTGTTCTTGCAGTCTTTAGTTCATGCTTCTCATACTTTAGTTCTACAATTTTTTATTGACTTACAACTTATTTTACAACACGTTATCAACACGAAGTTGCTTTACAATCCCGTCTTGAAGAACAAGAAGTTTTTCAATGAGAAAAAACTAAGAAGGTATAATTTTTGTTAATTTAAATAAGTTCAATTTATTTTTATATTATCATGGTTAATTTCTTTTTTGTTACATGCATTATTTATGTATATATACTTTATTCATACACCATGCATTGTAACGTGACCGACTGCGAAAGTATGCGTTGTAGTTGTGTATTGAACGATCTTTCACATCCGAAATCAAAAGTCGATGTGACATAAAATAGTTTTTTTTTCTCTATACTATAAAAGATTAGCTATGCGCTATTCTTGAATTTATAATGCAAATAGTACTATGAATTTGGGTTGATAGTGTGTAAGCCTTGTTCCAGATAAAGCTAAACATTGAAAGGGAGACGGGCTATCCCGTTCGAGGAGGCATGATATTAAGTAAACTTTGTCTCGCCACCTAACCTGGAGGTTGTTCCACCAGCTCATATGAATAATACATTTTGTTTATTAATGAATCAAGTTGTGAACATATATTTAATCACGTGTTCTATTTTTTTTACATAAAAAATGAGAAAACTATTTTATATTACATTTACTTTCAAAATATTATTCAACCATAGTTGCATTTGTTACTTTATTATATTACTAACAAGAATTACTTGTCATGACAATTAGAGACATCAATTCATGAATAAAGCATCTATGCAAGACTGTGTGTTATATAGAATCGTTCGCCAATATCTTTAGAGATTTGAGAAGTAGACAATTCACTTTATGATATCATTTCACCTTATGAAGCTATATATACCAAAAATGATAATGCTCCAAAAAGCTCAAAATGAACGGATGTGTCTCAAGCTACAAAATTTAATCAGTCAAATATTAATTATAATTCCGCAATTTTAATTACCTCTATGTTGAAGCTATTTTGAAATATGACTTATGTCAATGATAAGAAGGTTACGTGGTCTGCCTCAATTTATTATTGCAATAAATAACGAGAGCGCACGTCAATCCAATAAATATTATAAATTGATTTCTTGTCTCATAGTAGTTAAATAAAATAATGAGATATTATAAATATAATATCACTCTCGTCCAATTAGTTCAGCTTCAAATTAAGAAGCATATGTTGCATATAATTACCATGGTCGAAATAATAAATTTTTGGACGTGAAAAAGGCGGTGAAAAGATCTGGTAAAGATTGTATAGAAAATTTCACTAAAAGCTGGAATAAAATTGGTGCACCATTAGAAAAGACAAATTAGTATTGGCAATGAGCGCTCATAATTGTGACATTTTTCGTCACATACGAAAGCTTATGTTGCCTAAATATTGTCATACACATTATACCCAAATATTTTTGAACTTTTACCATGCCTTCAAAATCAAAGCAAAATTATGAATTTTATTATTGAAAATAGTTCAATAAAATTGACACTTCAATTTATGAGCTAAATAAATGCAAATATTGCATGTCTTGCTTATTGTACTATGTACACAATATAATATAAAATAGATAGAGTATTTCTCGAAGCTAAACTTAACATAGGCTAATGTCCATGCAATATGTAGTACAACTATAATGTTGTCAATGCCTTATCCAGAAGTTACTCGGTATGATTTTGTTTCATTTGAGAATTTAAATTCCCAGCTTTATCTTATGGATTTTACTTGAATAAAGCATATTGAAATAAATGTTCTCATATAATTTAATGACATTCATAAGATGAAATGATCAATTTGATCATTCATGATCATCAATTACGAAAATAATATTGAAAATATGCGTAGGCATCAATTGTGGAACCAAAAGATTTTATCAATTGGAAATTACAATTGTGTTGCTAGACTCAATGTAAATTGTTGGCTAAATCGTCCCAAAGTAAATATGTTGTTAAAACCACCATTTTTGGCTTATAATTTAGTTATGAATATTTATGGACATATTCAGTCTTATAGTAAATATTTTCAATTTAAGTTGCGGCTAAGTAGATGCATACGTATTTATATATTTTTAACTTATGTATTGGCTAGCATTTAATTGATTTAAAAAATAAAAAATAAAAAATTGAGGTATTGATTTTAGTTTTGAGACATTTGCACAACATATTTATTTCATTCAATGTTCCTTATAATTCATTTTAGACGAAACAACAAAATATATCACATTTGAGTTTTCAATTATAAAACTTATGTTTTATTTTATATGCTTAAATAAAACTAAAATGAGTTTACAAAGAAAACTTTTGATTTATGTCGATTTCCAACAATTGTATAATGCCTTGAGCCCCTAATAAATGATTTGTTTACAACAAGTTTTATTGATTGTCACTTTAATGAAGCAATTTCTCCACCATTTAGAGGAGATATATAAAGCCGATTAAAAAAAAATGACATGAAATTGCTTGAAACGCATAAAAAATGTTGCATTATGATATGAACTTGAAGTTCAAATGATCATTCATCAACAACAAGTTATAAATCAATTACTTGATGCAATCACTAATATAAAAAAGGTGACAACCTCATATGTTCCATTATTGAAGGTTTATATATGAAATGATGCAATTGTGCAGCAAAATGCACAAGAAGCAATAAAACACCTAAGGCGTAAAAGACCAATTGGTTCAAATGATATAAACATTTGAAATGAGGTTAGAAGTAAAAATAAATAAAATATTTATAATATCAGAATTCTTTGGTAAGAACTCAATGTATCATTTGAAAATGATGATCCAATACCATAAATAGTATGTGGTTAAATGTCATAGAAGACATAATTATCAAAAGAAGTTATCCAAACCGAGCTAAACTCGTTAAGGAAACAAGAAGCTGTTGGACTAATAGCCTACAACATTTGTGGCGCTATAAAGCCGATTAGACTTAAACAATTTGGTCAGATGAACATACGTACCAAAACCTCAATGATTACTTACTTCGAAAACGATATGTAAGTAATATATATTATCTATGTCTTCATTGTAATATCATCATATGTCGACGACTCAAATATTGTGAGAAATCAAGACGACATAGTTATATCATTCGAATACCTGAAACAAGAATTCAATACGGAAGATCTTGAAAAAATAAGATATAGCCTTGATTTGGAAATCAAGTATTTTCCAAGTAAAATAGTTGTCTATCATATAATTTATTTTACTCAAAAAGATAAATTTGGGTTTGCAAAGGTTTGTTACAAAACAATAAGATGTTCCATTCATGTCAACATGAGGGAGAGAATCAAAAGGAGTTATTGATTAGTGCATTGCACTCTTTTTCCCTTAGCTATGGTTTTATCCCACTTAGTTTTTCTAGCAAGGTTTTTAATGAGGTAATCATAATAATATCCATACAAAAATTTATGAGAGCAATGTATTCTTTTTCCTATACTAGAGTTTTCCCACATGGTTTTTCTAGTAGAGGTTTTAATGAGATATTTATATTCTTTCAAAGTGTATCAATGTGTTGCACTCTTTTTTCTTAGCTATGGTTTTGTCCCATTGGGTTTTCCTAGCAAGAGTTTTAATGAGACAATCAACAATATTATACTACAAAGCAATATTGATGAGAACAGTGTACTTTTTTTCCTATACTAGATATTTTTTTTCATAAGTTTTTTCTAGTAGAGATTTTGATGAGACATATTCTCTCAGCAAGTGTCATCCAAGGGGGAGTGTTGTGAAGTATGGATGACCATGCATGCACACCAACATATTGTGTAATCATGTAACTTGTATTTCTCACTAATGGTACCCTCACTTTGTCCATGTATTGTCATGTTACTTATAACCATTTTCAATGTATACCAACTCTTTCATGTATAGTCAAATTACTTGTAATGTGTTGTATGACATGCAGTGTATGTGTTACTTATACACATTGTCTAATTACATTTTTCATTATCACCAAAATGTCTATATAAAGGGTGTCAACCTCATTGTAGAAACATACCAATAATTGAATGATATCTCTACATTCTCAACTCTTCTTTCTTGTCTCCTCTTCTCCACTTGTTCTTGTAGTTTTTAGTTAATGTTTTTCATACTTTAGTTCTACAAGTTCTAATTGGCTTATTACTTAGTTTACAACATTTTTGACATTTTTTTGGTGCATACTTTTGCTATACAATAGTACTAGCGTAGATTCTTTTGAAATTCGCCACGACACATCCCATTCAAATTTACACCATTCTATAACGAATGTATAATGTTAGATTATCATCTTCCTTCCATTTCAAACATGAGTTCAACCTCAAAAGCAAGAAAGATGATGGGGCCATTTCAACCTTAATGAAAACTGAACCATGTAAAGAATTCTTCTTCTCTCTCTTGATGAAGGTTTACATTTTCATAAAGGTTGAAATGGTCAGGTCATCTCTCTTCCTTTTGTGGTTGAACTCTCATGTTTGAAATTGATATTAATCTCCTCAAATGTGAACATGTCCACTCTTTACTAACACAGGTGGATCAACCTTTTTTTTATTATTATTATTTTTTTGTCAAAGCTATTAATTGGAATTGAGTGTCAAAGTATGATGTTAAGCGCACAAGCTGATGAAAGCTCTGGGAGTACGTGGACATGGCTGTATATGTTGGAACCTTTGTCCCTACTGACTTTAGACCATACACAGCATTAAACATACACGCCTAATATCTAAACGTATAATTTCTAACACATCTATTTAGGCTCCGTTGGAACACACGTCCCGCAATCTCGAGCATATCGAACGGAACACATTAAGTATGTTAAGGAAATTTTGAAAAGGTCAACGCATTTTTGTCTTTTTTCATGTAGGAAGATCTTCAAGCCCAACATTTTGTACAAGCAAATGACAGGCTAGGATGTTTACTTTGACAAAGCACTTGTGCTCTTCTTATATATATAATATATTTGGTGGTTTGAAGTGTTTGAATACTGTTTGGTTTGCAAGAATGGAGAGAGAAGTACTTGTGTTCAATGGCGGTGGTGGTGATGGAAAATGTTGTAAAGATTGCAGTTGTTGTTATGATGCAATTGTTATTGGTTCTGGCTATGGTGGATCAGTTGCAGCTTGTAGGATGTCGATGGCGGGAATCAAGGTTTGTTTGATCGAGAGGGGCCGTCGATGGGAATCTCAAGATTTCCCGACGCAGCCCTCCAAGTTTGTCATGTCAGCAATTCGAATGGACATGGGGAACTTGGGTGGTCTCAAGTTTGGTGCCAAAGATGCCTTGTTTCAGGTTAAACTCATCTCTTTTTCGAAATATTTGTGTTAATTCTCCCACGAGGTTTGCTCTAATCGGTAGTTACGTCCCTTTATTTTCAAAAATACGCACTTTAGTCCTTACGGTACACTTTCGACAAATTAAAACTGAAAATGCGCGCTTTAGACCTTTTAGTATCCTATCAGGTGAAGGTTTCATAGAATATATAGCTGATCACTCACATTTTTTCTTCTTTCAACTTAAGATTCATGAGCAAGGCGATTCAGTAGCAGTAACCGCTTGCGGGCTCGGTGGAGGGTCCCTGATAAACGCTGGAGTGTTGGTGTCGACTCCCGTTCGTGCTAGAAGGAACCCCAAATGGCCTAAAGAGTGGGACAAGGATTGGGAGCTCTGTGAAGCAACAGCTTCAACAATGCTGGGTTCACAAAGTGCTCCAGTTGAGTTCTCTAATGACCAAGTCATGAACAATATAGTTGAAGAAGAGATAGAGGAAAGCTTTAGGAGTTCCATAAATCTAAGCATAAATTTTGAGTCTAGTTCACAAGGAAAGCAAGGGCTGAGTAGCTGCTTGGCTTGTGGAAATTGCTTATCTGGGTGTCCTTACAATGCGAAAAACTCGACGGACAAGAACTATCTGGCTTCAGCAATCAAGGTGACTTTCAAGAGTTTGAAAGCTTGTCTTTAATTAGATACTAGTTTTGAATTTATAAATGTGTAGGATTCATTCTAGTCAATATTGGATAGTTTTGTACTTCAGAGAGAGTATGTTTAGGACTTAATATCTTGTGCTTCTTACATGATGCAGGCTGGATGTGCAATCAAAACACAATGTCAAGTTCAGTACATTGTGGAAAACCCGGGTGAAGGATGCAATAAAGAAGGCAGCAACAGCGAAAAACGAAGAAAAAATGGCGAGTTTTCTTGAATGATATCGATTACATATCCGCTGATTTTGTGATTATTTCAGGTACTGTGAAAGTTTGAACTGTGAGTTTATCGAAATATCTACTCCCTACTTCGATTCGAATGTGAAACGATTGTGTTGTACATTTAAAATTGCAGGTGGAGTCTTGGGCACAGCTGAGATTTTGTTCAAGTCTCGGAGTAGGGGACTAAATGTCTCAGAGAGTCTTGGCCATGGATTCAGTTGCAATGGCAACAATGTGGCATATGTTGATGGTAGCCCTGCTCCATTGAATGCATTTGGACTGGACAAAACACAGTTCTCCAAAATCCCCTATCGAGCGCGACCAGGACCGTCGATTTCCTCATCCTACACTTCTTCTTTGGGGTTCTCTATCCAGGTAAAAACGTCTATAATAACTTGAAATCCATTTGGCTATGTACAGCCACATCTTTTAGGTCCAATGGTGAATGATGAACTTGACAGTAAAATTTCATGTATTTCTTTCTCTAATATTTGCTAGACAGCAGTAGTTCCCGTCTCCTTCCCAAAACTGCTCTTCAAGGGGATATGGACTTATGGATGGCCAACTGAATCATGGTTCTCACATAGTATTATAGACAGATTAAAGCAGGTTTTTAGCTGTAAAAATAGCCAAGGAATGGTGCTTAACGCGGTTGGGTTTGATGAGAATAATGGTAGAATTACATTCGACGGGGACACAGAGCGGATCTCTTTCGCTCCACCACAAGACCCATTACTCGCACGAAAGATCCAAGCGTTCCAAAAACTTTCCAAGAGATTAGGAGGAAGTTTGTTCATGTCAAAGTACAGAAGCACATCAGTACATCTCTTAGGAGGGTGTAGTGTAGCAACAGATCATACAAATGGGGTCTGCAACCACTATGGTCAGGTTTTTGATCCAAGCCTTCCAGAAACGGTGCATCCGGGGCTTTACATTTGCGATGCATCTCTAATTCCATGTTCTATAGGAATAAATCCATGTCTTACCATCGCGACTGCCGCTGAGTATGTAAGTAGGCACCTAGTGCAGGACATTCTCACATACAAGAATTCTCTCCAGCGAAGGCATCTTTGTAACCCGAATTTACTCTTAAATGTTGATAAATGTGGGAAAGAAGTTGAGCATGAAATTCCTACAAGAAAATGTCTGAGCATAGATGAGAAGTTAGAAGAAAAGCCTACAGGAACTGTAGTAATATGGGAAACCATGAGAGGTTATATTAGCGGTATGCCTTGTACAGCATATCTCCGGATGAAGATGAACTCGAAACATAAAAAGGGAGTCTACGAGCAAAATCAAGCCGTAGGAGAGGCTGAAGATTTTCTTTTAAAAGGAAAAGTTGGTGGTTATGTTATCTTTGAAGCTTTAGAGAAGAGCAAACTACATATCATCGAAGGGGAAGTAGATATGTGCAGAGTGGATGACAGAACTCCTTACACACAATACATGCAATACCATCTCATCCTTGCATCAGCTTCTGGATCAAAGTATGTTATGAAGTGAAAATGTGTATACTTAGATATGTTTCATAGTTTCTTACCTATTGTAATCCTAAATTTCCTTGCAGATATATTCTTGAAGGGAAGAAAATAATGAATCCATTCCTTCTCGGCACTTATGCTTGGAGGAGTCGACGACTTTTCATGTAACTCTTAGAGGAGTCCATCAGAGTTCTTCAGCAGAGAATGTTGATCTCAAAGGAGAGCTTCACATCTCATTTATGGAACTCTTGAGGAGTATTATGAGTTTAAGCGGTAACAAGCGGCGTAGGTTTGCATATCTGTTGTTGCAGTCCCTCTTGAGAACTTACGTATTACAGGTTCCTCGAGGAAGACATTGGGATCTCTCTCCAGGAAATTTGAGTGAACAAGCCTATCCTCCTTGCATCTTGCATGAGATACAAACAGGTAGTCTGCCTATATAAGCTTCTGAAATATTCTACCCTAGTTTCTCCAAGAAATGATATCTAGTTTTAATAAAATTTCCAGCTCTAGTTTCTCAAGTTGGTCTGACTCAGTTTTCAGTCAACTTGACAGGATCAATTTCGAAAGGAATGCTGAAACTGCAAAACTATGAGCTGCAGTGTTTAAATTTCTGAAAAGGTTTTCGTTTGCGAATCATACAGATGATGGAGTTACCATTAGTTGCAGACAATGGAAATGCAGTCAGAGTGGGAGGTCCGAAGCGGAGAGAAGAAAAATCCTGTTCTGTTGATCAATGGCTACTCCATTGAGAGTTACTGCCTACCAACTGAACCAAAAGATCTAGTTAGAAGTTTACTCGACGAAGGATATGAGACATGGCTTCTTGAAGCAAGACTACATCCCCGCCATCCTTCGAACGATTTCACAGTTGAAGACATTGGGAAGTTTGACATTCCTGCTGGTAAATTATAAGATAGATCCTACTTGCATGAAGAATTGAACATGTCAAACTTTAATATCATGGTACCAATTGCCGATCTCTGTGTCCTCATTTTTTTCCATATTGTTGCAGCTATAAAAAAGATACAAGAGCTTAACAAACTGTCTGTAAAAGTTCATGTCGTCGCACACTGCGTTGGAGGCTTATCAATCCACATTGCTCTCATGGGCGGTCACATATCTGCGGACAACATTGTGTCGCTTTGTTGCTCCAACTCTTCCATGTTCTTCAAACTCAATGCCTCTTCTTTACTTAAGATGAAACTTCCTATTGTCCCTGTAAGTCTCACACTCTCACTCCCTCTATATCTTTATGTGAAATTACAAGCTTAAAGCAACTTAGCTCTTTTTCTATGGACAGATTGCTATGGCAGTTCTAGGCAAAGACACAATTTTACCTCTAATCAAGACTTCAAAGGTGAATCTTCGCCAAAAAGTCCTAAAATTTATCGCCCGATTGATTCCACGTTACCAGCGATGCACCTACGATGAATGTGAGGTCTTCTCAGGCATTTTTGGTTGCTCATTTTGGCATGAGAATCTTAGTGCCTCTATGCACCAATGGTTATACAAGACAAGCGTTTCGAGGCTTCCTATGTCGGCTTTTCCTCACCTGCGAAAGATCTGCAATGCAGGTTTTATTGTAGACCCAAATGGACAAAACGAGTACTTAATCCATCCTGAGAGAATGACAGTCCCTACGCTCTATATCTCCGGTGGAAGAACCCTATTGGTGACCCCAGAGACTTCTTTCCTAGCTAACCAGTACATGAGGTTGCACCAACCTGGTTTCAGGCATACAAGGGTGGTGGTAGATGGATTTGGACACTTAGATCTCTTGGTTGGAGAAGAATCACACGAGAAAGTATTCCCTCACATCTTATCACATATTGGATTGGTTGAAAAAGGCAGGCATGTTGTAACAGGTGCTAAAGAGAGCAAATACAGTAAAGAGGCCTTGTCTTGGAGTGATGATCCATTTGAAGACAGAAAAAGAGTTGTTATCAGTTGCATTTTTTCTCTAAAATTCCTCTTATGCTTTCTAATGTTGTTTATGTTGTTGGTTTCATTACTGTCATGATTTGTAGTAAGAACATTATAATGGGAAGTATTTTCTGCTGAAATTCTTCCTTCATTATTCCTTCTAATGCATCTGGATTGAAGATGCGCCACTGTTTTCATCTGATGAAAGTTTTGTTGAATAAGTAGTTTTTGGATTTTGCTAAACCAAATTTTGACAAATGCCTAAGAAAACTACTTAAAATCTAGTGTAATTGATAGATTTGGCGAAACTAGCCAAGTACAAACTAAAAAGACTGAGTATAAAATTGCAACTCTTTATTAATATAAAAGAAGTCAGGCATGTTTTATTTTAAATCACAACAAAGTCTTCAATATGCTTTTCATAATAAGGGTATCGAGGCAAAAATGCTAATCCAGGTAACATAAAAATTATTGAATCAAAGCATAGTTAGGCTAAAGGCAAAATGGTCATACTGGGGGCCATGATTTCAAGCAGTCCCTTGGGATTATCGACATGTACCCAGTGCCCAGATCTCGGAAGAACATGAACCGAGGTTCTTCCCTCATCTTCGCTTTTTCTCCTACTCGCAATGTTCTCCAGCTGCTGAACTACATTTGGTGACCACCTGTCGCTGTTTTCTGCGCGGACAACTGCAATCTCCAGCCCTTTAGGAGGGTGCTCTAACAGAGGCCAATAACTTGTCTCACTGCAGAGCGAGTTTTGAAGTGCATCAGAAATAGAAAATGAGGCTGCAACCCAAGAAGTTTAAATTGAGTGGCAAGAGGAAGTTAATCTTACCAATAAGATTTGAACATTTCACCAGCGCCTTCGAGATTAAAAGCCCATGTCTCATGATCCCCCGATTTTTTCAGGTTGCTTCCTATCCACTCCGACAGCGACTTTGAGAACCCAAGGCTCATCATGTGATCTACTAGCCACCTGAAATTTACCATCTCATTTATTGTGTCAAATGGTAGGGAAAGTAGGATTATGTATGTCATGCTAAACTCTAAGTGAAATTACAAAAATCTGCAAACCAAGTGGTTTTTCCATTGGTTTGGCATCACCTCTCCAAAAGGTTTGAGGGGGGGTGCAAGTCTTCCTGCACGGGAGTTGGGGTAGTGTATGTAGGGTTTCTTATAAAAGAAGAGTTCGAATTACAAAAAAAAGCTGGTCTTAAGGACGAATTGCACCCAAGAAGTATCCATTACTAATCCATTATATCCATACCTGCCTCGAAGAAAAGTAGGGTACAAGGGTAGGATACTCATATAGTGGGGCAGTTATGCCTCACTCACTACCCGATACATTGACATCTCTAGATTTTACTTCTGACATGCTTCCAATACAAAGTGTGGTAAACGATTAAGCTATAACCCTTTGGAATAAAAATATACAAGAAATACATGTATCAGATTGATGATGGGTACCGGAAATATCCAGGAAAAAAAGTGAATGGACAGCACTTTCGAAGGACTTTGATTTTATAAGGATTATCCTGGACATCGTCCACCAACAACAAAATAAGTAGATCGCAATAGAGCAAATAGATGCAAGACGCTTACTTTCGAGATGGGATCAATGTAGGTAGACTTTGGAGGGTCTGCAAAACTTTCTCCACTTCTCCATCACTATCTCGAGCTTCTACTTCTCCAGGGACGGAATCCAGAACCCACAGCTGTTCTGCACCAAGTAACCATTGAATCCTTCTTAGGACTTAGATTTGTTGATAAAATCCTTGCATCTGATGCGTAAGTATAAAGCAAAAGTCATTAAACAAAGTTTTGCACATTCCCCAGGCACATGTCAGATGAAGAGGATTTTTTTTTTTGAGAAATTATTCAAATTTTGAAATTTGCCGACAAACAAGAAACATAACAGAAAAAGTAGAAAAGTCGAGCAATTAAAAAAGGATACAATAATCAGCTGACAAAATTTTGACACGCACGCCACAAGGTTATTGGTGTCCTTACTTCACGCGAACATCTTGATGCAAAATTTGAATTAAATGTAGATGAACATTGCAAAGAACTCAATGAAGTTGAGGAAAAATCTTAATGATTAAAATAGTCAACAGAAAACATAGAATGCTTATATTTTACTAGTACTAGAAATGCTCAAAAATTCTCTCAAATCATTCATCTGGAAACTTATTACATCAGGTAGGGTACTGAACTAAAAATGAACCACTTGGTGTCAAATCAATATGAGCATACATCGGAATACAAAGTCCCGAGGCAAAATTAGGGTAGCTGAGAAGTAAGCATGATAAATTGTTTCGTGAATTGCAATCATATAAATTCTATATAGAACCTCATTACTAATAGGTACTAATATCCAATCTGATTCTCCATCAAAAGTACATCAAAATACTTCGGTGCCATGCCTAAGAATGCATAGTACCCATATGAAGGAGATCAGCCAAACATATAATATAACTAACCAAACTAAATCGAACCACTACAAATACATTCGACATTTGCCACGCAACAAATGAAATCAAATAGGACTAGTCTCAAAGAGAAACAGACCTGTTTGGGTAAAATGGTAGACTCCCCATAATCCCCAGCGCCGCAGCTCTGCGCAAACTGTAACGCGACTTTCCCACCCATAGAGTGCCCTATCACAGCATCCGGCCACGCCCAACCACGAGACTTCACCAGATCAGCTAAGTCCCTTGCTGCATTGACCAAGTCATGTGGCGGCTCAAGACCTTTTATCTCAGCTGATCTCCCATGATTCCTCAAATCCACAAGAACCATCCTCCAATCTACAATCCAAAGACCTGACTTGAGACCTAAAATTCCCCAATTTCACTAGGTACCCAAATTTCAAAATTGAACCAAAATCTCCAAACACACTTCAAGAATCACAAAAAAAAAAAAAAAAAACCCTAAAAGAGCCAAATCTGTCTAAGCAAAATTCGCTAAAAATTCAATCTTGTTATGCGAAAATAGGAAAAATTCAAACTTTACAAAGGAATTCGGATTACCGATTGGAGAGGAAGACGATTTGGATAAGACCGAAGCGAGATTGCGAGAGAATGATCGCCAATTCCTTCCAGAGCCTAAGAGGCCGTGGAGGAAGAAAATTGTGGCCTTTTTGGGGGTTTCGTCATTGGTGGAGGAGTTGATCTCTTCGTAAGCTAGGGTTTCGATTGATCTTGAGTTCACACCGATTAGAGGAAATGACCAGTTAGGAGATCGAGAGAGTAAGAGAAGTCTAGGGTTTCGGAAGATTTTCGCCATGAAAGAGAGCTTATGCAATGATTGAAAAAATTACATATGTACAGCAAAAATTAGTTTAAATGAGTAAAATAAGTGAGTAGTTTTTTTATTCCATACCTAAGGTAAAACGCGTTTTGAAAATGCGCTATTAGTGTGCAATGTTGAAAATACACGAATGATGTATTTTGAGAATGCGCCATTCATGTATTCTGAACTTCCCACGTGGCGTCCACGTGGTTTGTTCCATAACATGAATGATGCGTTCTCCGAATGCGCCATTCATGTTTTTTAACACTCCACGTGGAGTGTTATGTGCACTGGTCCGTGACATTTGCACGGTTTGCATTGATTGATTTTCTCACCTCAAAACACGTGCATGACCTTTGCACGGTTTGCATTGATTAGACGAGGTTGTATGAGTTGTCCACCTCGAGATACGTGCGCGACATTTTGCATCGATTGCATGAGTTGCACACCTTGAGATACGTGCGTGACGTTTGCATGAATTGCATGAGGTTGCATGGGTCGGCCACCTCGACATACGAGCGTAGTGTTTGCATGACTTCTCGACCTCGAGACACATGCGTGACGTTTGCATGAATTGTCCACGTCGAGATACGTGCATGTCATTTACATGAGTTGTTTACCTCGAGATACGTGCATGACGCGGATTGTCCACCTCGAGATACGTACGTGAAGCGGCTTTTCCATCTCGATACGCACATGTCGTTTGCACGGGTTCTCCACCTCGAGTTGAACAAATAACTCCTTTTGAGAAGGAGTAAAACAATTTTGTATTTTGTATACATGACTCCTTTTGAAAATGAGACATTCATTCCACCTCATCAAACACACCATGCCATACATCCACATCATCATCAATATTTGATGAATAAAAAAGTAAACCCACCATATTTTTTGAAAAACACTTCATTACTACACCAGCTTTGATGACACTTGAAAGGAAAAATTACAGCCATACTGTAAAAAATGGTTTAAATTAGTAAAATAAGTTTGGTTTTCTTTTTATTCGTTAACTAATATATTGTAGCTTTTGAAAATGCCACGTGGTGACATGAACGGGAATGCGCCATTCGTGTATCTACAACAAAACAATTCACATGGACGTCCATGTGGACTGTTTCATAGGTATAACACGAATAACGCATTCAGTCCACGTGGATGTATACGTAGACTGATCCATTGGCTTGACATGAATGACGCATTATCCAAATGCGTCATTCGTGTTATATTCCTTGCATTCTCGAGAATATGGGCTAGGGGGTGGGGTGTGTAGCTAGGTGGTCATAAGGTTGAATGAAGTGGGTGAGTTATTTAATGGGGTTGGTTGGTGGATGTATTCAGAAAGTAAAGAGAGAGAAGGGGGGATGGTGATAAGAGGGAGAGAAAGGGAATGAAACTCTATAGTGAAGGAGGAGGTGTGAGTGTGGAGGGATCGACAGATAGAGAGAGGGAGAGAAACACTTGAGACACAACAGTTGCAATGTAAGATCTCGAGAGAGAGTTCGGTCGGTCCTTAGAGGGGAGAATGAAGTAGGCAGACCGTGCGAGAGAAAGAGAGAATGGATCTCAAGAGATTGAGAAACCGTGATGAGTGAGTAGGCAGACTGTGCGATCTCGAGAGAGAGTTCGGTCAGTCCTTGGAGGGGGAAAGAAGTAGGCGGACAGTGCGAGAGAAAGAGAGAATGGATATCAAGATATCGAGAAACCGTGAGGAGTAGCGCGCGCGCGCGCGAGAGAGAGAGAGAGAGAGAGAGAGAGATATAGAGAGAGAGAGTTGGGTTTGAAGGGTTGGGTTATGAGAGAGTTGAGTCGGTTGGGTTTGAAGAGTTGGAAGAGTTGGATTGTGAGAGTTGGGTTGAGGTGAGAGAGGGAGGGGATATTGAAGGGTTAGGGGTTTAGGGTTAAGATTTTTTTTTTTTTTAATGGTTGGAGTGGTTGTTAAAAGGTTAAGATTTTTTTTTTTAATTTAAAGAATAGCATTGTAGTTATTAATTTTCATTTAAATAAAAGCTAACTTTTTTTTTGCAGGGAATATTAAATTGAAGATCAAAATGGGAGGAAAATAGTAAGCCCGAAAAATTATTTATTTAATTTTTATTATTTTTGACTTGGTTTTTTATGTTAGGTAGGTTTTTCTTTAGTTGTTTTACATGATTTAAGAAAAATATTAGAAAACAATTGGAGGATGTACACAAATTTATTGACCAAAAAATGTTTTAGAATATATTTTTTAAAACAAATATATGATTTAATTAAACTGGAGGAATGAAAATCAAATTGAAAAAAATCGTAACGGGTATTAACTTTACATATTTAGTTATGATATTTGAAAAAGGAAAAAAAAACCTTGAATAAGTACAACTAATATTGATGAGAAATATAATATATATGTTAGTCTTTGGGAAGAAATTAGTATGAGACTAACAAATTAATTCAACTATAGTTAAACTTCTTAAACTTGTCAATCTACTACGTGGACCAATCAAAATGTTACCTTTTAACACAAATCATCTAAAAAAAACTAAGACTTGAAAAATGGACTCTACATTAATAACTTTCTACGACGTTATATACAACAACAACAACAACAACAACAACAACAACAACAACAACAACAACAACAACATAGCCTCAGTCCCAAATTAATTGTGGTCGGCTACATGGATCAAACTTTTCCATTGTGTTCGATTAAGTGCAATTGATGGTGAGCTTTCCAAACCATTCAAATACCTCCTGATTAATGCATCCCATGTTAACTTTGGTCTACCATTACCTCGTCGAATTTCTACAGTTTCTATTGAGTCGAGTTTTATAGTAGGGGCATTTGTAGGCCGTCTTTGCAAGTGACCAAACCACCGCAATCGCCATTCCCTAATCTTTTGTATCAATTGGTGTTACTCCTACTTGTCTTTGAATTTCTATATTTCTTATTCTATCTTTACGAGTTTTACCACACATCCACCTAAGCATCCTCATTTATGCTACGTTCATTTTATGTAATTGCTGTTGCTTTACCGCCCAACATTCGCTACCACAGAGCATAGCTGACCTAATTGCGATTCTATAAAATTTTCTTTTTAACTTATATGTTTGACCCATTTCATGAAAAGTGACAAGTTTTACGCTGGCTGTCAACCTATCGCAACCCTCATCAATTTTTCAAGAATGGAAAATAAGCTTGGGGCCTCCCTCCCCACTTTTCGGGTATGAAAAATGAGTTTGGGACCTCCCTTACTCATTTCTCGGTATGAAAAATGGGCGTCAGTGTCCTCCTCTTTTATCCGGACTTGGGACTGGCTATGTAGCGCACATAGTGTACAACATAGGTGGAGTTTTTCTACGGCGTTATATGTTGTCACAAAAAGCCACAAAGTGAAATACATGCTCATTTTTAATTAATTTAGTAGTACTCAATGTTTAGGGCGTAAATATGAGTTATTAATTGGTACTTCATGAATATGAATGAGTATGCTCTGTAGTTGTGCTATTAAGGTGATCATCTACATTAGAAAGTTCGGTTGCCCTCGGTTGCACCTGAAATCCCCAATTTGATCAACATTTTTGCTTGATATATATGTAATCGTTTTACATTATCGAGGAAACAAGGAGGTAGAAAAATATAATGGCATTCATGTTGGGTCTTCAAATTTTCATATGTTTCTCAACTTGACCTTCATGCTCATTTTTAATTAATTTAGTAGTACTCATTGTTTAGGATGTAAATATGAGTTCTTAATTGGTACTTCATGCAGACGAATGAGTATGCTCTGTAGTTGCGCTATTAAGGCGATCCTCTACATCAGAAAGCTCGATTGCGCTAATCCCCAATTTAATCAACTTTTTTGGCTTGATATATATATATATAATCCTTTTACATCATCATTATCCAATAATTTATGTAGGTCATGGAACATAGGAGCATCCAATTTCTATTTTATGCGTACGGTGAAATTATAAATGGTTTGAATGGCATCGGGTACAATGCACAACCATTAGCAGTACTGATGCTTAAGTTTGGAACGAATAGACAACAATTGATGGATCACGAGTGTAATGCGTTTAGTATCTCATCTGTGGAGACTCTAGTTAGGATGAGTTATTTTCACATGATAATTCTGCCAGGTGGTTCGCAGTATTTCATCCCCGTGTTGTTGCAAGACGCGATGCACTTCGACTTAATGTAGTAAACAGTGACCAATCTACCATTAATTACAAGAGTAGATAGTTATTTAACATTCGAGGCAATCGACTCTTTCCAAAATTCTATAGTTCATTCACAACTGGTAGATGAAAATGTCGACACAACAGACACTAGATCGATAATGGAAAGACTGCATATGCAATCACCGCAAGGTGATGTCGCGCGAGATGGATTTGTTAGTCCGGTAGAAGATGATATTAATGCCTCTAGTGATGATGACGCCAACAATGATGGCAACAATGACACGGACGGGGACGTACATCCCCTAGAGGATGATGGACCATATGTCGATTGTGAAAACGTAAATGTTGTTACGGATGACCCAAGGTATGAACCTTATGGTGCAGAAAGCATGCAAGATGATGAGCGATTTGCTATCGATGAAGAGAATTTCATAGAGGAAGCAAATGATGATAAAGTTCATCAACCATTGCCGGTGTATAATGAAATCGACTGGAAGGTGGCTAACTCAACTGCTACCCAACATTTTCATCAACAAACTGAGTGAGACATGCCTAATTTTGAGTTAGAAAGATGAATGTGCTTTGACAATAAAAAAGACTTACAACATGTCGTCAAAGTGTGGCATGTTAATAAACATTGTCAATATCATATAACAAAGTCAACTACAACTCTGTGGACAATTAAGTGCAGAAGTTCGCAAGATAGGTGCATGTGGCAAATCTGTGCTTGTTTGTGAAAAAAAAAACACAATTATGGGAGATCACGCAATTAGACGAGCCACACAACTCTATAAATCCCGACGTAGAACGTGGTCATGCCCAACTCGACGCCAACATGCTTGTGTGTGAGTTCCAAAGCATTGTCCAGATAAATCAGGCAATATCTATCAAGACATTAATACAAATAATTAAGGGAAAATACAGACATGAAGTAAACTACAAAAGAATGTGGGATGCCAAAAGGAAAGTAGTTGTAAATGCATTTGGAGATCGAGACGTGTCATATGCTAAATTACCAAGATGGTTGGCGGCTGTGAAAAATAAGAGTTCAGGGACAAAAACTGAGTGGTCACATAGACAGTGGGCTGCTGATGGGATAAGAAAAAAACATCCTTAATTTCGTCGTGTTTTTTTCTCATTCGAAGCATCAATCGAAGCTTTCAAGTATTGTAGGTCTCTTCTACAGATTGACGTGACTTTCTTGTATGACTAATATAGTGGTAAGCTAATGATTGCCATATCTGTTGATGATAATGGACACATACTACCGGTTGCATTTGCCGTTGCAGAAATTGAGTCTACAGATTCGTGGGGATGGTTTTTCAGGATGTTGTACAAACACATGACGGATAGAGATGATATTTGCCTTATTTCTAATCGTCACCCTGGCATCTTGGAGGAGGTCAGCAAACCGGCCAATGGTTTTTATCCCCCAAAAGGATACCACCATTATTGTCTGCGACACTTGGTCAGTAATTTCAACACATATTTCAAAAGTGAACCCTTGAAAAACCACCTTTCTTGAGCTGCTTCTCAACATCAAGAACGAAATTTCATGCGTGCATGGAGCGTTTTGCATACTTATCATCACAAACTCCTCAATGTGTGCAATATATGAATGTCATACCCAAAGAACTATGGACTCAATCGCATGACAGAGGCATGTGGTACAGATGAATGAATTCTAATGGTGTTGGTATGTATGAAATGCAAGTTCTGTTCATTTTTCAACGAGTTAGTTATCGCTGACTTAATATTAGTTACACAAATTTATTTTTCAATTGTAGAGTGTTTTAATGGTGTATTGAAGGGGGAACGATTCTTGCCAAAAACAACGATGGCTCATATGATTTACTACAAATTGGTGACATACCACGATCGACAGAGACAAGAGATCAATGAAGGAATCTCTAACAGCCTCTCCTACAAAAAATATGTCACGAATAAACTCACGCATTATGAACAATTTGCAAGGAGGCATCAAGTCAATTTGATAAATCGCGACACATGTGAGTTTGAGGTGCTGACTAGACGATATGGAAATCGCATGCATAAAGCAACAATACCCAAGTTGTCATCCTGAAGGATCGGGTGTGCAGTTGCAATAAATGACAATCGTTTGGTTTCCCTTGCTCACATGTGTTAGCTGCATATGCCCTTATTTGAGTGAACTACTCGCAATTAATTGAGTCATACTACAGGATGGATGTATACGCGCAATGTTGCTCTTCTAATCTCAAAGCCACCCCAAATGAGAAGTATTGAGTGACTTTTGCAACGAAGATCCTACCGGATCCAAGGTGCAGGCGTGGTCGAGTGAGACCCAAAGGAATGCGAAGGCAAAACGAGATGAATCTTCCTAATGTTTCAAGGGCCTTACGATGTGGAATATGTCATCAAGAAGGACATAAACGAACAACATGTTCTAATAAAGACCGTGCTCGAGTCCCTACTAAGAAGAACCGATGTAGAATTTGTCGTAGAGAGGGTCATAACAAAAAAAAATTGTCCAACCAGAGCTCAACTTTCCAATCCAAACCAATAGTCGATTTTATATTTTGTTTGTAATTGGCGTGAGTTGGTAACTTGATTACGTTGATATTTTTTAAGTATCCTGAAATGTTACGTCATGAAATTTTTAGGTATTCGTTAGTGTTTTAACTTATGTTAATGATTTGTTGTGACTTTCGAACACCACCACTAATTTTCTTAAATCACTCAATTGTATTTTATAGACCAATGGATCCAAGTCCATTAGAACCTTCATTTTTACATCTCCTATCTACGCATAGATCCTCGTAAGCCTGGAGGGGTCAGGTAAAATTTTAAGATGTATGCGTCCAATTTTTATGCACAAACTTATAATATATATCCACTAAAATATTTTCGATTATAAGGTGTACGAAATAATACTCGTGCAGTGAAGACGAGGTGTCGTTGATCCACTCGATTTCTATGAAAACTGCGCTCTACCATTTCCTCTACCTCTAGACTGATATGGCGACAACGGTGGTTTGGCTACTAAAGCTTGAGAAACTGGCAGAACGGGTGCACTAACAAATGTCGTTCCCGCAGATCCTGACAGTGTAGCTGTACCAGCTATACTCATTTGTCTCTTCTTTGGCTTAAAAGAACCAAATTCCTGGACTCTCTGACTTCCAGGATAATGTAGTACTGGGGGTGGTGGTGCAACAACTATTCCAGGTGGTTTTGCTAAAATAGTTGCTTATATCTCCATCGCAACCTCAAATATAAAAGCGTAGCTAGTGCGAGGATGAGAAGAAACAACAACCCTAATCTCATAGTTCAGCCCACCAAGAAACAAGTCAATTTTGTTCTCCCCCAACTCTACCATCTCCGGAGCAAATTCACTCATCTCAGTGAACCTCCGTTCGTACTCCCTAACAGACATCGCTCCCTACTTCAGTTGAATGAATTCAGTCTTCTTCCTGTTCCTGACTGATTTAGGGAAATACCGCATGTAAAGTACTGTCCGAAACTGCGGCCACGTAGTGATAATCTTCCCTTCTATCTCTAGGAAATTCCACCACTTCCTCGCAGAGTCTATTAACAAAAAGGTGACCGGTTTAACCTTAAACTGGTCCTCAACATCGACAGCAATAAAATGTTGCTCCATTTCCAATATCCAGGTCTCAACCATCCCTTCCTCCATAGTGCCATCGAACCTCATAATATCATATTTCATGAATTTCTTACGAGTTCTGAGGAATGCGGCCTTCTCAGAATCCTCTGACACCTTGGCAGCTAATTCTTGTACCTGAACCTGTGGAATTGTAACGACCCTAAAAATCTAACTCGTGTCACGTGTCATTTATGGGTCGTATGTGGGACCCACTTATCGTGATCCGTATGTCCAAATCTCGGGTGTAGACACCGAGGTATGTTATTTTTGTGTGATGCTTGTATTATTTATTATACAAAAGATTGAACAATTTAAAATAATTAATTTCGAAAATGTGTAGGTAAGATCTTACCTCGAGTTTCGTGTTTGTTGACAGTAGTCGAGGTTGAGATATGGTTTAATTTGGTGTAAGCTTGGTTAAATATGGCAAGAGAATTGGTTTGTGAGAGTTGGGTATGTCATGGACAAAGTTAAGATTTTTGGGTTTTGGCGTGACCAAAACCAGTATTTTGGACATTTAATGAAGATGGACTATTTTGTCGAGAGTTTGGTTCAATTTGGTGGAAAACGAGATCGAAAAAAGACACAGGAAGTCAAAAACATCAAAATAGGACTTTCGGGAATCAATATATATATATATATAAATATATATAAACAATGAAATGAAAAAAAAACTCATTTGGTTTCACTTGAACGAATGAAGTTCGTTCGTCCCTAAACCCATCGATTTAGGTTTTCGCTCGCGGAGCTCTCAACATCCGATTTTCGCTCGGTTTCTTTTGCAAAATCGTAGAGGATCGCAAGACGGTCAATTCGAGCTAAGTTTTCGCGGTAGAAACGAGGTATTCAGCCCGTAATTTGGTAAATTCTCAATGCCAGACATTTTTCCTCAATTCAATTTGAATTCTCGCGATTTTCAATTTCTTTCGCGGGGTTTCGATAGAAATTGGTATGAATTGTCGTTAATTGGTGTATTGGATTGATTTGCGTCAATTTGGGATAAATTTCACCGACGTGGGTTAGGGTTTTGATGATTTGAATTAATGCAAGTCAGTTGATAACTGTTTTGGAGATGTTTTTATAGATACAATTTGACTCCACGAGCCGTAGTGGAAATATTTTGGTGTTGGTATCGAGTGGTTTCGTGGCATTTATTATTGAGTTTTGAGGATTTAATTGCGAAAATATTGATTTGGAGACATTTTCTAGTTGAAAATAAATAAAGTTTGTCAAGTTGACATGCCATATTAGAAAATTCGTAACTTCTCCGTTTATGATCCGATTTGAGTATTCTTGGAGTCTATGGAAAGTACGTCATGAGTACTACAAGTTCCTTTTTGGTTGTCATGACAAATTATGAGGTTTTCAGAGTTAAAACCGTAACTCTAGTGGGCTAGTTGATAATACTTTGAAATTATTATAAAGTATTATTTTTAGAAATAACTCTCGAGCGTACTTTGGTCGTAGTATTTGTATGGTTTAAGAGTTCTAAACCAAGGATATTGGACTTGAATTGATACTAAATGATATCAGGAAATCTAAGGAAGAGATACGGAGGTTTGAGAACGCGTTTTGGAGTGTCGAGAGGCTGGATAGGTTAGGAATAAGCGTGTGGATCGAGGTAAGTAAACCAGCTATGAAATTATACAGTAATTTCATTTTAAGCTATTGAATATTGTTGTTCATTGCTTTGATATCTATCCTTGAAATTCCATTCTAATTGAGTTGTCCAAGGGCAAGTGAGTCAACGGTGGTCCTTGGAAGGAGTGGCGGGCTGAGGTAACATACCAGCGTCATGACCTCGGGATGCACCTTGCACCAGTTGCGATTTTGACGGGGTGTGAGGTCTTAGCGTGGTTTGTTCCGGGAAGTCTCACTATCTCGTGGGTTTAGGGCTTGTGAGTGTGCGAGTCCTAGAACCCGAGTCTTGATGTGTTGCCAAGACTCAACGACCTATTGGTCGGGACTACTTGCGCCTCTCTGTTTGCATTCTGGACGCTCATATATCGATTGCTTTTGTTTGATTTGATCTTTATTTATTCATGCGTTCTTTATACATTTCTTTCTATCGCATGAATGTAGATTGTTTTATTTATTTTGAAATGTTGTTTAGTGTCCTACGGCGTTACTTACAGGGCTCGTCATTCTTGTGTTTGACTAAGTACGGATCCGCAATCGAGAAAGGAAAGGGGCCAAACTTGGGAGATCTACTTTGAGGACTTTGGAGCGGCCTTTCCATCGCATTTTTGTAGGTTTTGTATTACTTATGTATATTGATTTTTTTTGACACATGGGATATATGGTTTTGTGAGATATTTACATGGAGTATATACGGGGTTTCCACACTCTAGGTTGTCTGACTGATTTGTGTAGAGTTGTTTAGATTTGTTTAAGTTGAAATCGCTTCCGCATAAACTTTGATAACTTACAAATTTGAATAACTCACTAAAAATGTAATGATAAATGGTTAGGAAGGCTGACTAGGCTTGCGTTGACGTCGCGAGGATTGACTTGGGTCCACGTAAGTCTAGGCCGGGCGGGGCCCAATTTAGGTTGTGGAACTAGGGCCGTCACAGTTGGTATCAGAGCCTAGGTTTAGAAACCTAGATGGTTTAAGGCAATATGATACCAACACAGTTGGTATCAGAGCCGAAGTTTTAAACTCTTAATTTAAATCACAATCCATTAAGACACAAACCAACGGAAGTTAGGAATGGTTGGAACTTAGAGTGGAACCATATGATCCTGACTTAAGTCTTAGTTGGGAAGTGATGAGAGTTGAGGAAATTAAAATTTGGACTATATGAGCTATTTGATGTATTGTATATTATTACTATCGATAGCTATATCATGATCGAGAAATCACATTTTTATTGCGATGGCCGATCAGCCCGAGATCAGCGATACCGGTTCGGGTGACGTTCATGAGAGGTTAGATGAGATGTCCCAGTTGGTTACCTCACATGGCCAGCAACTTCAAGAGATTCTCCGACTGTTGAGGGCACAAGCTGCACCATTCACCTTCTACATCTGCAGCACTAGTCACTCAGGGCGGGAATGCAACGACAATACATGCCACTATTACGACTCCTACAACGTCGACTAGACCTGTGACTGATGAGGGAGTTCAAGTTCAGGTTGAGAGAGTATCACCTACACCTAATACACCGGCAGAGGGTACGCCGAGTACGCCCACTCATGCGAGTACTCAGGCGACGGCTGAGTCGAGGCAGTCTCGCGAGTTTCAGAGGCATCACCCGGAGAAGTTTTACAAGGTAGTACGGATCTCGGAGCAGCAAAGAAGTTTATGAGGAGTCACGAGAAGATTCATGACGTCTTGACCAAACCAGAGCATATAATGCCGAGCATCTCATCAACTTCGTTGTTCGGGGAGGCTGATGTATGGTGGCGTAGCATGGTGGCTACGAAGGAGAAGCCCAAGGATTGGGCTGAATTCAATGAGAGGTTCAATTAGAAGCATATGAGAGGCGGCTGACGAGACAGTGATGCAGTATATGGGCCGATATTTGCGGTTGATAGACTATGCCGGAGGCATAGCTGATACGACGGCTGACCAGGCATACTGCTTCATGAATGGCCTGTTGGGTGAGGTCGGATCTATGATGGTGACTACAACTCTAAGAACTTTACATGAGGCATATGAGAGGAGTTTGAGACCTGGTCGGGACTACTTGCTTCTCTCTGTTTGCATTCCTGAACGATCATATATCAATTGATTTTGTTTGATTTATAGTCTTTATTTATTCATGCGCTCTTTATATCTTTCTTTATATCTGCATGAATGTAGACTGTTTTATTTATTTTGAAATGCTGTTTAGTGTCCTACTGGCGTTACTTACCTGGGCTTGTCATTCTTGTGTTTGACTGAGTACGATCCGCGATCGAGTAAGGGAAAGAGGCCAGCACTGAGATATCTACTTTGAGGACTTTGGAGCGGCCTTTCCCATCGCATTTTTGTAGGTTTTGTATTACTTATGTATATTGATTTTTTTGACACATGGGATATATGGGTTTTGTGAAATATTTACATGGAGTATATACGGGGTTTCCACACCCTAGGTTGCCCTGACTGATTTGTGTAGAATTGTTTAGATTTGTTTAAGTTGAAATCGCTTCCGCATAAACTTTGATAACTTACAAATTTGAATAACTCACTAAAAATGTAATGATAAATGGTTAGGAAGGCTGACTAGGCTTGCGTTGACGTCGCGAGGATTGACTTAGGGTCCACGTAAGTCTAGGCCGGGCGGGGCCCGGATTTAGGTTGTGGGGCCAGGGCCATAACAGAATTACCTGACGGCCGAACCGGAGCTATTGTCTCGGCTCCTCCCTCGCCTCTGCTAACCTCGGACCGGCGGTTGCAGTCGTGCTTGTGTCGCTATCTTGGTGGTTCCATCTAAGCCATCAACATCGCCATTAACTTGGCCTGAGACTCCATTAACTGTTTCATTTGCTGCTCTATTCTAGATTTCCACTGATCCTCTGTCTCCATGTTACCCTGAGGTTTCGACCTTTGTGATCCATCCCCTTGATCAACCATTAGATTATGTGGTCAAAGGAGAGATAAGATCATCAGGTAATATTTAGACAATTCAAGGAAATCATAACTATACAATATATATCAATATATGCAACAAATAAAGTATAATAGTGTTTTCATTTTAATTTCCCCCAAAACACGATGAAAACCATTTATCAAACCCTAAGTTTATTCATAACTCGAGACAAATCTCAAAGTCAATAAACTTAGGTTTCGGTATGACAGATTATGCTATCATTCACTTTGAAATCATTTTAAAGTGAAATAGGGTTCAGAGCCTAATTCATGATACCATACTGTATCAACATTACTATTTTACTTCTAAAAGTGATCAAACTAAGGCTCTGATACCAAGCTGTGATATCCCCTATCCCGATTAGGGAAAATGCTTGGCCTGAAACCCTAATGAAGCCCGCTAATCCTGCAAGACTTAACTAGAGCCAGCAGCCTCTCCGTCTATACTTGATATACTTAACTTGTATATTCATACCGAAATAATAAATCAAAGTATTACGCAACGGAAAATTTAAAACTTTTTTCGATATATACAAATATACAGAAACACAGAGTTTATCAAAACCTGAACCCATGTATAAATCACCCCAACCCTGTTTATATACATCAAAATAATTCAAACAGAATATATAAATACAAAAAGTTTCATTACATCAAAGAGAAGACAAGAAACTCCTAAATCTTCTCTTTCCCTTTAATCGAAGCGTCTGGTTGCGAACCTGAAATAGTTAATTTGGGTGAGCGCTCCAACTTGCTCAGTAAGTAAGGATCCACACTAATCATCAACATTCCATATACTAAACAAGGATATCATGTAATAATAACATGCACCAATGATATTTAACAAGAATATGAAAAACATATAGATTCAATACATAATCAGATGCAAAGCAAGTAATTTGGACTATTACACTGTGATTCCCCATTTTTATTTATAAAACTAGGGTCGATTACCCATCGACACTATTAATACGAGTGCTAAACCAACATAATGCCCGTTATGATGTCTATCCAATCAATTAATGTCCAATGGTTCTATCCTAAACCCTCTAGTGAATATGTAACCTATGCAACCTATAAACTGAGTAGGAGTTACGTATAGACCGGGAGATCAAGTCCAAGTACTACACAACCTGGTCTTAGCCCTGAGGAGTTACACTCGTGGATCACATTAAATACCATTTTCTGTCCATTAGAAAAAACATCACAGTGTACATAATCCACCCATTCCATTCCAACAGCTATATAAGCTAAATATTGTGACGGCCCCTCTCATAATCTAGGGCACCGCCCGGCCTAATCCCGTAATTAAGCCCTTATCATATCCACGTAGAACTTAACTACGCATTAGTCAGCCTTTACAACCTAGACGCCTCTTTTCTCGTGTTCAGGATAAGTAATACACTAGTCCTACCAGTTTATAAAATTTATAGTTAATTAAAACTTTTTATTAAATTAATTAATTAGCGGAAGTCTTATTGATTATGCAGAAGCAATTGGTAACTTATGCGGAAGCCATTTATAAACTTCTAAGTGTGGAAAACCAGGAAATGACATCACATATATAAAGTCCTCAAAATGCAATGAATCAGTAAAATAGTCGAAGTCAAGTCGGGGAAACTAACGCTCAACCCAATATACAACCCCAAATAGTATCGAAAGACATATATAACATATACAATCAAAATAGCAAAAGAAGACCTACAATCGATGCGGTGCTATGCGGCTCGGGGATAATCGCCGATCTTCTCTTTGCCCTACCTATTGGTAGACGCTCTGCACCCACCGTCATAAAAGGACGGTGAGTACAAGAATAAAACAACAATCACCAATGACAAGTTTAATTTGCATTTCCAAATATTCAAATGGTATTTAAAAGCATATAAATGGGAAAACTGGAAAATAAACCATATGCGAGTAAATACGAGTTAAACAAGTAATACCGACACTAGGCTAAGTAGTGCTGATTTAGGTCCGGTCGGAAGTGAAACGTGTCACTCCGACTTAATAATCATATAGCACAAGGGACTCTAACCCAAGTGTTACCAGGGACTCTAACCCTGGTGTGTAGATCACCTCAGGGACTCTAACCCCGAGTGTCATACAATGTTAAATAATATGTGCCGACATCCCTAGGGACTCTAACCCTGTGAGTCGCGCACACCTCGATCGAGTACGGGACCTAAATGCAAAAACTACTTTTTAAATTTCAAGAAATACCAAGTATGGATTTGTCAAGGCATAGGCACATCTACACACCTAAACAAATAAGGAATACAAGTCCTCTTAAAAATTTATAAGATATTCACTAGCCTAATAGCATGCTATTTATCATTCAATTCACATTTAAAACAACAAGAATAGACATAGCATGGGATAAAATCAATGAATCAAATTAAATGAATGGATATCATGCAAACTAGACTCATCAAGTAAGCATAGACACAAAGAACACATGATATAAGAATACAAAGGTAAAATGGTCAAAAGGACTATGCAAGGACAACAATTAATAAAAATGAAATGCCAAGTAAAGTTGTCATTGGGTATACTCACAACAACAAAGTAAAGTCCTAGTTTTATTAGCCTTCCGATACTCCAAATCTTGTATTCGCTCTCCCGTACCCTTTTCCTAGGTTCATGAGTTTGGTGCCTCATTAGTTCAAATATAGTGGGTTTAAGGTCAATTTAGTGGTGTTTATTGTGTAGTCAAATTGGTTCAATAGACTTTAAATCAATCTTCCTAAATCAGCCCCTAAAGACTAAATTAAGTTTCAATTTGAGTCCTACATCTTAACGCACTTTTAGGCATGAAATGGTCGAAATATCCAAATCCTCCATCAGTACAATTATTGTTGGTCTCTCTCTTAATTAGCTTTCCGGAAAGGTTTAGTTTACAAAATTCTGATTTAAAATAAAAGAGATATCATGATTTTACTAAATATAGGTCTAATTGAGATTTAATCCGCCCAGCGGATATGAAAATCTTTTTCTCCCAATCTATAGTTCCTAAAAATGTGATGTTTGGTGAAAAGGCAGAAAATATACCCAAATATAACATACTAAAAGATCAGCTCATTTGGATAAGTAGTTAGGGAGTTATGCCCTTAACAAGTTTAGTTTCAAAACTTTCCTTTTTAATTCCAAGTACTGTTTGTAGAGCATGTTTGGACATAAAAACATTTGAATCAAAATACCTTCAGTTAAGTAAAGTTATTTCACTTTAAATAAGCTTTCAAATGCCACTGGTTTGGATCAATTTGGATCTCAAATGGGCAGATTATGACCAAATTACCCAGATTGATTCCTAATACAACATGCAGAATTCTAGTTTTAGTGTTGCAACTTCAAAAATTCATATCTATATGATTTCAAAACCAAATTAAGAACTTCAATATAGCTGGATTATCAGCTTGAAATGAGGAATCTAAATATATAAATCAATTGGAAACACCCAATCATCTACCATCTAAAATTAGCCTAAAACAGGAACTTGTTCTAATTTCAACTAAAAGGATGTGTACGTAGTTGATGTAGCACCCTAGCTTGAGAATTTCTCACCAACTCTCATGGATTCCTTCAACACCTTGATGATTCACTCCTCTCCAGCAATTCCTTCTTCTCCAGCAAAAATGAATGAGTGATTTGGTTTGCATGTTGTTTGATCACTAATAATATATATTAAGGTGATGTTCATTCTTAGCCCTTGATCTCTATGGATTTATGTATCCCGAGGAACATCTAATGGTCCACCTCTTGCCATATATCCCACTAACTCCCACTATCTATCTCAACCTCAAGTGACACAATTTCATTACTCACCTAGTTCCTAGATGTGCCAATGTGTATCTCTAGACCAATCTTATGCTTTCCATTTAATTTACTCAACTATAGGCCTTTAATTTGATTTACATTAACAAACACAACCATATGCTTATAAGTAATTCCTTATTTCATATTAATATTAAATAAGACTTACCAAAATTCTAACTACCCGATTCCCCGGCACGCACGCTACTCAAGGCGTGTCCCCGCTCTCGTCTCGACACCTACAACTGTACAAACCAACTTAGTAAGTCTACACAATACATAACACTAGGCACACATCAATACAAAAATACGATATATCTTGGCCACGTGCCTCGGTCGGTGCACGTATCACAGTGTAGGTCCCACGTCAAGGGTCGATGATCCTGATTAAGGAATTAAAACGGGGTTAGAGATTTGGGCCGTGACAAATATTCCCAACAAAATGAAAATTTCGTCCTCGAAATTAAGTTTAAGTCACGGTTCTACCTGACTCAAACAGGTACGGGAATCTATCTCGCATGTAGTCCTCCCGCTCCTAAGTGAGTTCCGTGTCATCGTGGAACTGCCACTTGACGAGTATCTTCGGGATGGACTTGCTCTTCAACTGCTATACCTTCCGATCTAGGATCTGAATGGGCTGTTCCTCGTAAGAGATGTCCTTGCTCGTCGAGTCGATCGACTCAAGTCAAGCTGTCGGTTTGCTGTCGCACGCTTTCGACTCGACTCGGCTAGTCGAAACATCGAAATGTGGAACACTGGATGGACCCTTGACATATGTGGAGGCAATTCAAGTTTGTATGCCACTTTCCCGGCCGTTTCTTAATCATGAAAGGCCCGATGTACCTCGGTGCAAGCTTGCCTTTCACCCCAAATCTCTGAAGACCCATCATAGGGGAAACCTTTAAATAGACAAAGGCTCATTCGGAATATGCGAGATCACCGCGATACTTATTTGCATATCTCTTCTGTCTCTCCTGTGCTCCTCTGAGTCTCTGACGGATCAGTTTGACTTTTTCCGTGTGGTCAACAACAATTTCAGGCCCCACTATCTCCCAGTCCTCTGGCTCAGCCCAACACGATGGCGAGCGACACGATCTGCCATTCAAAGCCTCAAATGGCACTATCTCAATGCTAGCCTGATAACTGTTGTTATAAACGAACTCACACAACGGTAGGTACTCCACCCAAGATCCGCCAAACTCCAACACGCATGCCCGCAACATGTCCTCGAGGACTTGAATCAATCTTTCAGTCTGCCCGTCGGTTTGAGGGTGGAAAGCCGTACTGAACTGTAGGCGCGTAGCGTACTGCTCTTGCATACTCCGCCACATCCTTGACGTATACGTAGCATCTCGATCTGACGTGATCGTTAATGGTACCCTCTGCAGCCTGATAATCTCTCTCTCGAACAAGATGCGCTCGGTGATCGAACGTGTAATGCGATGCCAGCGACAGAAATGAGCGAACTTCGTCGATCGTCAACTATAACCCAGATTGAATCATGTCTCCTCGCGGTCCTCGACAATCCTCTGACAAAATCCATAGATATGTTTTCCCACTTCCATCGAGGAATGGGAAGCGGCTGTAGTAATCCCCCGGGTCTGCGATGCTCGAACTTCACTTGTTGACAGATACCACAGTTCCTGATGAATTTAGACACGTCTACCTTCATCCCAGGCCACCAAAAATGTCTCCTCATGTCGTGGTACATCTTAGTCATGCCTCGATGTACGGTAAATCTGGAACGGTGCGACTCCTAAAGGATCTCATCTCTCACCTCCGGTACCTCTGGTATCCACGACCTGCCCTAGTATCTCAGACACTGATCTGTCATCTCTGCCCAATCTGTACACTCTGCACTCTGCACTAACTCCTAAATCTCGAGTACAATTAGTCGATCCTCTGACCCTCTGACACTCGCTGTGTAGACACGGTCTGTAGTCTCATATGTGCACAAATCATCACCTGAGTATCGGTAGGAACCTCTGTCTGACATGTTGTCGCCGCTGCCTCGAGTAATCCATACTCATGCATCATGTGACATCTTACCACCTCAGCATATTTACTCGGTCTCCTCCTCAGCGCATATGCGACTACGTTTGCTTTTCCTAGGTGATACTCTAAGGAAAAGTCGTAGTCCTTCAAGAACTCCAACCATCTGTGCTGTCTCATATTCAACTCTTTCTGTGTGAAGAGATATTTCGGACTCTTGTGATCAGTGAAGAGTGTGAATCTCTCTCCATACAGAAGGTGTCTCCAAGTCTTCAGCGCAAATACAACCGCTGCCAACTCTAGATCGTGCGTGGGGTAGTTCTTCTCATGTATCTTTAACTATCTCGATGCGTATGCCACGACACCACCCCCATGCATTAACACACAACCTATACTCGTATGAGAAGCATCTGTGTACACTAGAAATCCATGTCCAGCCTTTGGCAGTACTAACATTGGCGCGATAGTTAATGAACTCTTCAACTGAGTAAATGCAGCTTCGGACTTCTCAGTCCACTCATAAGCAACATCCTTCTATTTCAGCCTCGTCATCGGTGAAACGATATTCGAGAAATCCTTCAGGAATCTACGGTAGTATCCTGCTAACCCCAGAAAGCTCCTGATCTCCGGTACTGATGTCGGTGTCAGCCAATTCGTGATCGTCTGAATCTTGGCGAGATCTACTGCAATCCCTGCTGCTCCAACAATGTGCCCCTAGAACTTGACCTCTGCAAGCCAAAATTCACACTTACTGAACTTAACGAAAACTCGGTGTTCCCTCAATGTCTGCAACGTCTCTCTAAGGTGCTACTCGTGATCCTCACGTGTCCTCGAGTATATCAAGATGTCGTCGATGAAGACCTATCATGAAAGCGGTCAAGATATGGTCTAAGTACCCGGTTCATCAAATCCATGAATACGGCGGGGGCGTTGGTCAACCCCAATGGCATGACCGTGAATTAGTAGTGTTTGTATCTAGTGCTGAATGTTGTCTTGGACCTATCCTCATCCCTGATCCTAAGCTGATGATACCTCGATCTCAGGTCTATCTTGGAGAAAAATTATGTTCCTCTAAGTTGATCAAATAAATCGTCTATCCGCGGAAGTGGGTACTTGTTTATGACTGCCACTCTGTTCAACTACCTGTAGTCGATGCATAGTCTCAGACTGTCATCCTTCTTCTTCACAAACAGAACCGGCGCTCCCCACGGTGACATCGAAGGTGTGATGAACCCCTTCTCCCCAAATCCTTAAGCTGACTCCTCAACTCCTCTAACTCCCTCGGAGCCATGGGGTATGGCGGTATCGCGATCAGCCCATTATCCAGTACTAGGTCGATGATTAAGTCTACCTATCGCGGTGGCGGTAATCCAAGTAAATCCTCTGGGAAAACATCTGGGAAGTCTTGAACAACTGGTATCTCCTCTAGTCGGGGTCCCTGACTCTTCGCTACTGCGTACAACGCCACCTAGAGTCTCCATCTCTCTATTAGATGCAAGTCGGACTCTCGTAGTGCTGAGTCTCGTGGTCGGGGGTGCTGTAGTAGTAGCTGTGGTGACGGGGGCGGTCGAAACCAGTGCAGTCATCTGCGCCGACATGTAAGCGATGAAATCGACAATATGTCGCTCCTGAGCGATCGTCTTGTCAGACATCCTCTAAAAATTGTCAAGCGATACGGTGGGAGAGTCGATCGCCCCTAGCTCTTTGTGTCTCGGCCCGCGCGAATCCCCCATCGGTGTCTTCAAGTGGATAGCGAACGTAAATCGGCTACTACGTGGCATAACGCATATATATACATATAGAAACTAACACGTACATATAAGAAATCCCATCTCACCTTCACTTAATTCCCAACAAAATAGTTCCTAGGCAAGGATCATCTGGTTTCCACTTCTAAGGTTTGTGTTTTATACGAGTTCGTGTTTTTCTTATTTATCCCTAAGGTTCTAATACCTAGTATCTGATACCAACTGTGACGGCCCCTCTCCTAATCTAGGGCACCGCCCGACCTAATCCCGTAATTAAGCCCTTATCATATCCACGCAGGACTTAACTACGTATTAGTCAGCCTTTACAACCTAGACGCCTCTTTTCTCGTGTTTAGGATAAGTAATACACTAGTCCTACCAGTTTATAAAACTTAGAGTTAATTAAAACTTTTTATTAAATTAATTAATTAGCGGAAGTCTTATTGATTATGCAGAAGCAATTGGTAACTTACGCGGAAGCCATTTATAAACTTCTAAGTGTGGAAAACTAGGAAATGACATCACATATATAAAGTCCTCAAAATGCAGTGAAACAGTAAAATAGTCTAAGTCAATTCGGGGAAACTAACGCTCAACCCAATATACAACCCCAAATAGTATCTGAAAGACATATATAACATATACAATCAAAATATCAAAAGAAGACCTACAATCGATGCAGTGACGCGCTGCGGGCTCAGGGATAATTGCCGATCTTCTCTTTGCTCGGCCTGCTGGTAGACGGCTCTGCACCCACCGTCATAAAAAGGACGGTGAGTACAAGAATAAAACAGTAATCCCCGATGACAAGTTTAATTTGCATTTCCAAATATTCAAATGGTATTTAAAAACATATAAATGGGAAAACTGGTGACGGCCCCTCTCCTAATCTAGGGCACCGCCCGACCTAATCCCGTAATTAAGCCCTAATCCTATCCACGCATGACTCAACTATGTATTAGTCAGCCTTTACAACCTAAACGCCTCTTTTCTTGTATTCAGGATAAGTAATACACTAGTCCTACCAGTTTATAAAAATTAAAGTTAATTAAAACTTTTTATTAAAATAATTATTTAACGTAAGTCTTATTGATTATGCGGAAGCAATTAGTAACTTATGCGGAAGCCATTTATAAAATCCTAAGTGTGGAAAACCAGGAAATGACATCACATATATAAAGTCCTCAAAATGCATTGAACCAGTAAAATAGTCTAAGTCAAGTCGGGGAACTAACGCTCAACCCAATATACAACCCCAAATAGTATCTGAAAGACTTATAACATATACAATCAAAATACCAAAAGAAGACCTACAATCGATGTAGTGACGCGTCGCGGGCTCAGGGAAAATCGCCGATCTTCTCCTTGCCCGGCCTGCTAGTAGATGGCTCTGCACCCACCGTCATAAAAAGGACGGTGAGTACAAGAATAAAACAAGAATCCCCGATGACAAGTTTAATTTGCATTTCTAAATATTCAAATGGTATTTAAAAGCATATAAATGGGAAAACTGGAAAATAAACTATATGCGAGTAAATACGAGTTAAACAAATGATACCGACACTTAGGCTAAGTAGTGGTCATTTAGGTCCCGGTCAAGAAGTGAAACATGTCACTTCGACTCAATAATCATATAACACAAGGGACTCTAACCCAAATGTTACCGTGAGACTCTAACCCCGGTGTGTAGACCACCTCAGGGACTCTAACCCCGGTGTGTAGACCACCTCAGGGACTCTAACCCCGAGTGTCATACAGTGTTAAGTAACATGTGCCGACATCCCCAGGGACTTTAACCCCGTGAGTCGTGCACACCTCGATCGAGTACGAGACCTAAATGAAAAAACTACTTTTTAAATTTCAAGAAATACCAAGTATGGATTGTCAAGGCATAGGCACATCTACACACCTAAACAAATAAGGAATACAAGTCCTCTTAAACATTTATAAGATATTCACTAGCCTAATAGCATGCTATTTATCAATCAACTCACATTTAAAACAACAAGAATAGACATAGCATGGGATAGAATCAATGAATCAAATCAAATGAATGAATATCATGCAAACTAGACTCATCAAGTGAGCATAGACACAAAGAACACATGATATAAGAATACAAAGGCAAAATAGTCAAAAGGACTATGCAAGGACAACAATTAATAGAAATTAAATGCCAAGTAAAGTTGCCATTGGGTATACTCACAACAACAAAGTAAAGTCCTAGCTTTACTGGCCTCCCGATACTCCAAATCTTGTATTCGCTCTCCTGTACCCTTTTCCTAGGTTTCTGAGTTTGGTGTCTCATTAGTTCAAGTATAGTGGGTTTAAGCTCAATTTAGTGGTGTTTATTGTGTATTCAAATTGGTTCAATAGACTTTAAATCAATCTTCCTAAATCAGCCCTAAAGACTAAATTAAGTTTCAATTTCAGTCCTACATTTTAAAGCAGTTTTTAGGCATGAAATGGTCAAAATATCGAAATCATCAATCAATACAATTCTTGTTGGTCTCTCTCTTAGCTTTCCAGAAAGGTTTAGTTTGCAAAATTCTGATTTAAAATGAAAGAGATATCATGATTTTACTAAACATAGGTCTAATTGGAATTTAATCCGACCAGCGGATTTAGAAAATCTATTTCTCCTAATATATAGTTCCAAAAAATGTGATTTTTGGTAACAAGGCAGAAAATATATCCAAATACAACATACTAAAATATCAGAAAATTTCAATAATTGGTTAGGGAGTTATGCCCTTAATAAATTTAGTTTCAAAACTTTCCTTTTTAATTCCAGCACCTATTTATAGAGCAAATTTGGATATAAAAACATTTGAATCAAAATATCTTCATTTGAGCAAAGTTATTCCCCTTTAAATAAGCTTTCAAATGCCGCTGTTTTGGATCAATTTTGATTTAAAATGGGTAGATTATGGCCAAATCACCCAGGTTGATTCCTAATACAACATGCAGAATTCTAGTTTTGGTGTTGCAATTCAAAAATTCATATCTTTATGATTTCAAAAGCAAATTAAGAACTTCAATATATCTGGATTATCAGCTTGAAATGAGGAATCCAAATATATAAATTAATTGCAAATAATCAATCATCTACTATCTTAAATTAGCATAAAACCAGAACTTGTTCTAATTTCAACTAAAAAGATGTTTACCTAGTTGATGTAGCACCCTAGCTTGAGAATTTCTCACCAACTCTCATGGATTCCTTCAACACCTTGATGATTCACTCCTCTCCAGTAATTCCTTCTTCTTCTCCAGCAAAAATGAATGAGTGATTTGGTTTGCATGTTGTTTGATCACTAATAATATATAATAAGGTGATGTTCCTTCATAACCCTTAATCATCATGAATTTATGTATCCCTAGGAATATCTAATGGTCCACCTTTATCATATATCCCACTAACTCCCACTATCTCAACCTCAAGTGACACCATTTCATTACTCACCTAGTTCCTAGATGTGCCAATGTGTATCTCTAGACCAATCCTATGCTTTCCATTTAATTTACTCAACTATAGGCCTTTAATTTGATTTACATTAACAAACACAACCATAGGCTTATAAGTAATTCCTTATTTCATATTAGTATTAAATAAGACTTACCAAAATGCTAACTACCCGGTTCCCCGGCTCGCACGCTACTCAAGGCGTGTCCCCGCTCTCGTCTCGGTGCCTACAACTGTACAAACCGACTTAGTAAGTCTATACAATACATAACACTAGGCACACATCAATACAAAAATATGATATACCTCGCCACGTGCCTCGGTCGGTGCACGTATCACAAAGCTGTAGGTCTCACGTCAAGGGTCGATGATCTTGATTAAGGAATTAAAACGGGGTTTAGAGATTTGGGCCGTGACAAAACTGGAAAATAAACCATATGCGAGTAAATACCAGAGTTAAAAAAGTAATACTGACACTAGGCTAAGTAGTGGTGATTTAGGTCCGATCGGCAGTGAAACGTGTCACTCCGACTCAACAATCATATAGCACAAGGGACTCTAACCCAAGTGTTACCAAGGACTCTAACCCCGGTGTGTAGACCACCTCAGGGACTCTAACCCCGAGTGTCATACAGTGTTAAGTAACATGTGCCGACATGCCCAGGGACTCTAACCCTGTGAGTTGCGCACACATCGATCGAGTACGGGACCTAAATGCAAAAACTACTTTTAAAATTTCAAGAAATACCAAGTATGGATTTGTCAAGGCATAGGCACATCTGCACACCTAAACAAATAAGGAATACAAGTCCTCTTAAACATTTATAAGATATTCACTAGCCTAATAGCATGCTATTTATCATTCAATTCACATTTAAAACAACAAGAATAGACATAGCATGGGATAGAATCAATGACTCAAATAAATGAATGGATATCATGCAAACTAGACTCATCAAGTGAGCATAGACACAAAGAACACATGATATAAGAATACAAAGGTAAAATGGTCAAAAGGACTATGCAAGGACAACAATTAATAGAAATGAAATGCCAAGTAAAGTTGTCATTGGGTATACTCATAACAACAAAGTAAAGTTCTAGCTTTACTGGCCTCACGATACTCCAAATCTTGTATTCGCTCTCCCGTACCCTTTTCCTAGGTTCTTGAGTTTGGTGTTTCATTAGTTCAAATATAGTGGGTTTAAGCTCAATTTAGTGGTGTTTATTGTGTATTCAAATTGGTTCAATAGACTTTAAATCAATCTTCCTTAATCAGCCCCTAAAGACTAAATTAAGTTTCAATTTCAGTCTTACATCTTAACGCACTTTTAGGCATGAAATGGTCGAAATATCCAAATCCTCCATTAGTACAATTATTGTTGGTCTCTCTCTTAGCTTTCCGGAAAGGTTTAGTTTACAAAATTCTGATTTAAAATGAAAGAGATATCATGATTTTACTAAACATAGGTCTAATTGAGATTTAATCCGACTAGCGGAATTAGAAAATCTATTTCTCCCAATCTATAGTTCCTAATAATGTGATTTTTGGTCACAAGACATAAAATATACCCAAATACAACATACTAAAAGATCAGCTCATTTGGATAAGTAGTTAGGGATTGAACAACAATAAATATGAACAATCAACATAAAGATCAAGAAATGTATTGATCAATCTGAACAACAATCATTCTTGTATATCACACACAAAATACAGTGTACAATGTTTATATATACATAGAGAAGGTGTACATTACACACCCTTGCTGTAACTAATTGAATGAAACTAACATAAGCCTATGATACAATATACAACAGCTATATGATACAATACAACACAATGCTGTACAATGTATATAACTTTACACCCCCCTCAAGATGGAAGTCTATGCCAGTCACATAGACCCATCTTGGATAGTAATGCAGAAAACAAAGGAGCGGGCAAAGATTTGGTGAACAAATCAGCTAGTTGTAATCGAGTAGGAATATATTGTGGAAGAACAAAACCAAGCTTGAATTGATGACGAACCAATTGACAATCAATCTCCAAATGTTTTGTTCATTCATGGAAAACAGGGTTGGCAGAGAGATGAAATGCAGCTTTATTATCACACCAAAGAGGTATAGGAAGAGAGATTGGAACACATAATTCCTTAAGGATGTAAGAAATCCATAACAACTCACACACTGTGGAAGACATACACCTATATTCAGCTTCAGCAGATGATTTTGAAACTGTAGCCTATTTTTTTGTTTTCCATGAGATCAATGATGAACCCATGAAGACACAATAACCAGTGAGAGATTTTCGTGAAATAAGACATGCACCGAATAATCACAATAGCAATGAGATTTAGATTCAACTGAACAGGGAAGAACAATCCCTGAGAATGAGTACCTTTAAGATATCTTAGAATGTGTATAACACCAGACCAATGTTGTTCAGTGGGAGCTTGAATAAACTGACTTAATTGATGTGTGGCATATGTAATGTCGGGACGAGTGAAACCCAAGTAAAGAAGACGACCAATTAATCTTCTATATCGATCAGCTTCAAGTAACAAAGGAGAATCATCATCATCAAACTTATGATCACGAGGAAGAGGAGTTGTTCTGCCTGGTTTGGAAAAATGTAAGTCAAAGATCGTTAAGTAAATCAAGGACATATTTACGTTGATGAACATAAAGTCCTGAAGAAGATCTAACCAACTCTAATCCCAAAAATAACGAGCTTGGCCTAGATCTTTGATGGTGAACAACTTGTGAAGAAATGCCTTGAACTTGGTAAGCATTTTTAGAGAAGTACCAGTGAGAAGAACATCATCAACATAAACTAGTAACACCAAAAAATGACCATCAATGTTGTATGTAAACAAACAAGGATCATGAGCAGATTGAACGAAACCAAAAGATTGAAGTTGAGAAGTAAACTCATGATTCCATTGTCTAGAAGCTTGCTTAAGACCATATAATGATCTTTGTAGTTTGCAGACTTGATTAGGAGAAGCCAGAGTGTAACCAGCAGGAGGTTTCATGTAGACATCCTCATCAAGATAACCATGTAAAAAAGCATTATTAACATCCAATTGATGCAAATGCCAATTGCGAGCAGCAACCAATGATAAGACAAGCCTGACTGTTACATTCTTGGCTACAGGAGAGAATGAATCTGTATAATCAACTCCTTCAATTTGATTGAATCCCTTTGCAACCAAACGTGCTTTACATCTATCCAATGTACCATCAGGATTAAGTTTTACCTTGTAAAACCACTTGGAACCTATGGCCTTTTTGTTAGGAGGAAGGTATGTGAGACTCCAAGTACCATTCTCCTCCAATGCTTGTAATTCCTTATTCATTGTTGTAACCCAAACAGGGTCATGTTTAGCTTGATCATAACAAGTAGGCTCTTTTATGGTTGAAACAGCAGCTAGAAAGTACTTGTAATCATCAGTAATGTGAGAAGAATAAATGAAAGGAAATGTTGGAGGTGCACCAGCAGAAAGAACAGGTTCTGCAGTAATGGAGACATTTGTTTGAACATTATTCAAAACAAAATCATTCATCCAAAGAGGCTTGTGAATAGCACGAAGACTTTTGCGAGGAACAAGTGGCAAAGAAGGAGCAACAACTTCATCAGGAGTCACTATAAAATCACCATTAGGAAGCTCAGCAACATCAGTAGTAGGCATGTATGAATCAATAGTAGGCATGAATGAATCAGGCATTACAACAACAGTAGGTACTGCATCATGATGAATAACTTCAACAGGGGACTCTATAAAATTTGGCACAGCAGCAGAATCATGTACATTTCTTAAGGAATCAGATGTGTCATTACAAGGTATAGGCAATGGACAATCTGAACCTGAAGAAATAATCTGAAATGGAAACTGATTTTCAAAGAAAATCACATCCCTCGAAACAAAACAGGCATGAGTTGCCAAATTATACATCCTGTAAGCCTTTTGTCCAGGGGAATAGCCAAGAAAAATGCATTTGATTGCTCTTGTGTCTAACTTGGCTTTACTTGGAGAAACTTTAGTAGCAAAACATAGACAACCAAAAGTCTTCAATGAGAGATAGTTTGGAATCCTTCCAAATAATAGGTGATAAGGAGACTTCCATTTCAGCAACTGAGAAGGTAATCGATTAATAAGATAGGTAGCAGTAAGAACAACATCACCCCAAGATTTAGTGGATAAACCAAATTGAAAAATAAAAGCTCTTGTTACTTGTAACAGATGACGATATTTTTGTTCAACTATTCCATTCTGCTGAGGAGTATAAGGTGTAGATCTTTGATGTATAATCCCCAAACCAGAAAACAAGGCTTGACAATATTGATTGCAGAATTCAGTACCATTATCAGTCCTAATGACTTTGACAGATGCTTTGAATTGATTGTGAACGAAAGCTAGAAAATGCTTGATGATATTTCCCGTCAATGACTTATACTTCATCAAAAAAGTCCATGTAAACCAACTATAATCATTGACAATTGTCAAGAAAAAATGAGCTCCTTGAAGAGAAGGTTGCTTATATGGTCCCCAAACATCCATATGCAACAATTGAAAAGGAAAAGTGGATTGAATAGAATTCAGTGGAAAAACAAGTCTGCATCGTTTAGACATGTGACAAACATCACAAGGTACATTACTTTTTTTAGTTGAAGAATTTTTGAGTAACAAATCAAGGTGTTTTGTTACAGTAACAGAAGGGTGGCCCAAACGATGATGCCATGAAAAATTAGCATTAGCATTATTACAACAAGCTAATGAAAATCCTGTAGGAGAAACAAATGAAGCAATGACATCTTTATTGAAAGAGCTGGAATCTAATATGTAGAGACCTCCAATCATCCTTCCCACAGCTAGAACTTGAGAATGCTCAATGTTCTGTATAGCACAAAAGAATGGATAAAACTCAACTATCAGTTTAGTAGAAGAAATGAGCTTACTAACTGACAAAGATTGTATTTGAATGAGTTTATGTGCAGACAAGAAGAAAGAATTATGTCTGAACTGAGATGCACATCTCCTATACATGTAACTTATTTAGTATGACCATCAGGCAAACAAACCGAAACAGGTTTAGCCAAGGCAGTGATATTAACAAGCAAATCATAATTAATGCACATATGATTTGTTGCTCCATTATCCACAATCAAAGCATCTGAACTAAATGATGTATTAAAACTAGAATGCCTTTTTTGTGAACAACCTGTAAATTCAGAAACATCAGAGTTCACATGAGCAAGGACACCTTCAGCTGAAATACATTTTCCTTTCATGAAACTCTCAATGCCTTGTTGTATCATAGCTGCAATATTAGTATGAAAATCTTCAAATTGAAATGCTCATGCATTTGGTATATCCAGAGGTGATTCCATCATGTTTACAAAGGATTTAGAACCATTATTCATCTGTTTCTTTTCGAGCTCTTTCTTGTACCAATATGGAACTCCATGAAGCTTGAAACAAGTTTCTTTGGTATGCCTTTTCGCCTTACAATGATCACAGAACAGTTCATCTTTATTAACAAATTTCTTGTGATTCCCTTTACCAGCAAATTTATTTCCGCCAGATGGACCAGAAAAAACTTTGTTAGTTTTCAACATCATACCAGTATCCATTACAGGTGAATAACTAACATGAACTTCCTTCTGTTTCTCAACTCTAAGAACCATAGAGTATGCCTTATTTATATTTGGTAAGGGATCCATCTCTAGGATTTGATTACGAATGTGATCATACATATCACCTAAACCCATCAGAAACTGCATCAGTCTGTCATTAGACTCAAGAGCAGCTATCTTTGCTGCAGCTCCACACTCACAACCAAACAACTTAATTCATCCCACAATTTCTTAAGCTTTGTGTAATATTGAGAGACAGAGAGATCTCCTTGACTGATAGAGGAAATATATCGTTTTAGTTGATATAAGAGAGGTCCATTGCACTCTCCATATCTTTCTTTCAATTCATTCCATAGATTAAAAGATGAAGTAGTATAAAGAAAAGCTTCAACAATTTCTTTTGAAATGGAATTCAAAATCCAAGAAGTTACCATATAATCCACTTTGATCCATCGATCCAAAGTGTAATAAGTTGAATCTAGTTTCAAGCATCTGCCATCAATGAAACCTAACTTTGTTTTTGCTCCCAAAGCAATCAACATTGCTCTACTCCAAGAAAGATAATTCGAACCAGTAAGAGGATTAGAAACCAGTACCATACCAGGATGATCAGAACTCTGAAGAAAGTATGGACTCTATACACCATGTTCTCCTGAATCAACACCTTTTCCTGCTCCATTTCGGATTGAGGAACTTGAAGAACCATAAATGGTAGCCATGATCGCACACTCAAAGAGTAAACTAAAAAAACAAATGAAACAACAATGAAGACCTGCTCTGATACCATGAACAACAATCAATATGAACAATCAACAGAAAGATCAAGAAATGTATTGATCAATCTGAACAACAATCATTCTTGTATATCACACACAAAATACAGTGTACAATGTTTATATATACATAGAGAAGGTGTACATTACACACCCTTGCTGTAACTAACTGAATGAAACTAACATAAGCCTATGATACAATATACAACAATCTATATGATACAATACAACACAATGTTGTACAATGTATATAACTCTACAGGGATTTATACACTTAACAAGTTTAGTTTCAAAACTTTCCTTTTTAATTCCGGTACCTATTTATAGAGCATGTTTGGACATAAAAACATTTGAATCAAAATACCTTCAGTTAAGCAAAGTTATTCCACTTTAAATAAGCTTTCAAATTCCACTGGTTTGGATCAATTTGGATCTAAAATGGGCAGATTATGACCAAATTACCCAGATTGATTCCTAATACAACATGCAAAATTCTAGTTTTGGTGTTGCAACTTCAAAAATTCATATCTTTATGATTTCAAAACCAAATTAAGAACTTCAATATATCTGGATTATCAGCTTGAAATGAGGAACCCAAATATATAAATTAATTGCAAATACTCAATCATCTACTATATTAAATTAGCCTAAAACCAGAATTTGTTCTAATTTCAACTAAAAAGGTGTTTACCTAGTTGATGTAGCACCCTAGCTTGAGAATTTCTCACCAACTCTCATGGATTCCTTCAACACCTTGATGATTCACTCATCTCCAGCAATTCCTTATTCTTCTCCAGCAAAAACGAATGAGTGATTAGGTTTGCATGTTGTTTGATCACTAATAATATATATTAAGGTGATGTTCCTTCGTAGCCCTTAATCTTCATGGATTTATGTATCCCTATGAATATCTAATGGTCCACCTTTGTCATATATCCCACTAACTCCCACTATCTAAACCTCAAGTGACACCATTTCATTACTCACCTAGTTCCTAGATGTGCCAATGCGTATCTCTAGACCAATCCTATGCTTTCCATTTAATTTACTCAATTATAAGCCTTTAATTTGATTTACATTAACAAACACAACCATATGCTTATAAGTAATTCCTTATTTCATATTAGTATTAAATAAGACTTACCAAAATTCTAACTACCCGGTTCCCCGGCTCGCACGCTACTCGAGGCGTGTCCCCGCTCTCGTCTCGGTGCCTACAACTGTACAAACTGACTTAGTAAGTCTATACAATACATAACACTAGGCACACATCAATAAAAAAATTTGATATACCTCGGCCACGTGCCTCGATCGGTGCACGTATCACAGTGTAGGTCCCACGTCAAGGGTCGATGATCCCGATTAAGGAATTAAAACGGGGTTTAGAGATTTGGGCCGTGACAAAACTGGAAAATAAACCATATGCGAGTAAATACCAGAGTTAAACAAGTAATACTGACACTAGGCTAAATAGTGGTGATTTAGGTCCGGTCGGCAGTGAAACGTGTCACTCCGACTCAATAATCATATAGCACAAAGGACTCTAACCCAAGTGTTACCAGGGACTCTAACCCCGGTGTGTAGACCACCTCAGGGACTCTAACCCCGAGTGTCATACAGTGTTAAGTAACATGTGCCGACATCCCTAGGGACTCTAACCCCGTGAGTCGCGCACACCTCGATCGAGTACGGGACCTAAATGCAAAAACTACTTTTAAAATTTCAAGAAATACAAAGTATGGATTTGTCAAGGCATATGCACATCTACACACCTAAACAAATAAGGAATACAAGTCCTCTTAAACATTTATAAGATATTCACTAGCCTAATAGCATGCTATTTATCATTCAATTCACATTTAAAACAACAAGAATAGACATAGCATGGGATAGAATCAATGAATCAAATCAAATGAATGGATATCATGCAAACTAGACTCATCAAGTGAGCATAAACACAAAGAACACATGATATAAGAATACAAAGGTAAAATGGTCAAAAGGACTATGCAAGGACAACAATTAATAGAAATGAAATGCCAAGTAAAGTTGCCATTGGGTATACTCATAACAACAAAGTAAAGTCCTAGCTTTACTGGCCTCACGATACTCCAAATCTTGTATTCGCTCTCCCGTGCCCTTTTCCTAGGTTCCTGAGTTTGGTGTTTCATTAGTTCAAATATAGTGGGTTTAAGCTCAATTTAGTGGTGTTTATTGTGTATTCAAATTGGTTCAATAGACTTTAAATCAATCTTCCTAAATCAACCCCTAAAGACTAAATTAAGTTTCAATTTCAGTCCTACATCTTAACGCACTTTTAGGCAAGAAATGGTCGAAATATCCAAATCCTCCATTAGTACAATTATTGTTGGTCTCTCTCTTAGCTTTCCGGAAAGGTTTAGTTTACAAAATTATGATTTAAAATGAAAGATATATTATGATTTTACTAAACATAGGTCTAATTGATATTTAATCCGATCAGTGGAATTAGAAAATATATTTCTCCCAATCTATAGTTCCGAAAAATGTGATTTTTGGTCACAAGGCAGACAATATATCCAAATACAACATACTAAAAGATCAGCTTATTTGGATAAGTAGTTAAGGATTTATACCCTTAACAAATTTAGTTTCAAAACTTTCCTTTTTAATTCCGGTACCTATTTGTAGAGCATGTTTGGACATAGAAACATTTGAATCAAAATACCTTAAGTTAATCAAAGTTATTCCAATTTAAATAAGCTTTCAAATTCCACTGGTTTGGATCAATTTGGATCTAAAATGGGCAGATTATGACCAAATTACCCAGATTGATTCCTAATACAACATGCAGAATTCTAGTTTTGGTGTTGCAACTTCAAAAATTCATATCTTTATGATTTCAAAACCAAATTAAGAACTTCAATATAGCTGGATTATCAGCTTGAAATGAGGAATCTAAATATATAAATCAATTGCAAACACTCAATCATCTACCATCTGAAGTTAGCCTAAAACCAGAACTTGTTCTAATTTCAACTAAAAGGATGTGTACCTAGTTGATGTAGCACTCTAGCTTGAGAATTTCTCACCAACTCCCATGGATTCCTTCATCACCTTGATGATTCGCTCCTCTCTAGCAATTCCTTCTTCTTCTCCAGCAAAAATGAATGAGTGATCTGGTTTGCATGTTGTTTGATCACTAATAATATATATTAAGGTGATGTTCCTTCTTAGCCCTTGATCTCTATGGATTTATGTATCCCGAGAAACATCTAATGGTCCACCTCTTGCCATATATCCCACTAACTCCCACTATCTCAACCTCAAGTGACACAATTTCATTACTCACCTAGTTCCTAGATGTGCCAATGTGTATCTCTAGACCAATCTTATGCTTTCCATTTAATTTACTCAACTATAGGCCTTTAATTTGATTTACATTAACAAACACAACCATAGGCTTATAAGTAATTCCTTATTTCATATTAGTATTAAATAAGACTTACCAAAATGCTAACTACCCGATTCCTCGACTCGCACACTACTCGAGGCGTGTCCCCGCTCTCGTCTCGACGCCTACAATCGTACAAACCGACTTAGTAAGTCTACACAATACATAACACTAGGCACACATCAATACAAAAATACGATATACCTCGGCCACGTGCCTCGATCGGTGCACATATCACAAGCAGTGGTCCCACGTCAAGGGTCGATGATCCCGATTAAGGAATTACCATTTGTAGTTAATATAGGTTTATTATATCGTCCAATTTCTATTAGGAACCGGTTAATCAACACATATCATAGACCATTTGTAGTTAATATAGTTTATTATTCTATTAGGACAAAGTTCTTGACAAACCAACCAATTCTAATCAGTTCTGCACTGATCTGGGTGTGGATAGCGCGCTACCTGACATGGATAGCGCGTTATCTGCATGTCAGTCATCTTCCCTAGTACGCGTAGCACGCTATGGCCAATGCCTAGCTCGCTACCGTGCATGTGCACAGACAACAAGCGTAGTTCTGCTTATCCAAATTTACCCAAACCACATCCAAAACATCCCAAACAGCCACAAACTCATCAAAACTGATCGAGAACAACCTCTAGTGAGGTGAGATACCATAATCGATCAATAAACAGCTTAAACTACAACAATCCTAGCATCACCATCAACTCCAACTTTGATAAATACTAAAACAAATTGTACCTATATGATGCTCACAAGCTGTTTGATTGATTAAGCTCCATAACTAAGCTTGATTCTGCACATCGGACAACTTGTCTTGATCGATATCAAATCTCTAATCCTCGATTTCATTTGATCAAATGAAATTTAGTTGATAAACATCAACTTTTTAGTTTATATATATGGATTTTCCTCGAGATACACATCATGTCATTTCGAGATTGATCGAGTAGTTGATGTGTTAAAGTGACACGTCTTATCGTGACACTATTTTGACACCTCTTGTACTTCCGCTTCGTTAAAGAAGATCAAACAATCCATATAATTTCATTTTTCTTTTTAACTTAAATATATATATATATTTATATATATATATATATCCTTATATATAAATATATATAACTCATGTATTTCTTCGCCAATAAATTCATCGGACATGCCTACGTGTAGCCACAAGCGTGCACATTCATGCCACGACTCCCTCGTCGCTCATAGTGTACTGGTAATTCATGGTTTATAGTGTATTTTATCAATTATAGGTTTGTATAATAACTAGGTTTGTATATAACCCGTTATTATACACAACCTATTTATATTTCAATTTTACAATCCAAACAAACACCAAACGTCATGCAAATGCACACACACGCTAATTGAGGTACACTAAACTTAACCCTGAGCCTAACTCGGGTTAATTACTATTTGCATTAGTACTAATCACCATCTTAAGGTAACATGTTGTTACAGTGCAGTACCATTCTCGAATGATCTCATATCTACGTTCCGGTGGGTTCTACGTGATTTCACGCATATCGTTTTTCAGTTTTGGTTGGGCTTTGATTATTGTATTCATTGAGAGATGGCACCTAAAGACATATACATTCCATATGCAATGTGGCGAGTGCACAATTATACTCCCGGATGTGCAGGTACAGCTCGACTTACCTATCGAAGGTATGTCAGTGACAGGAACCACTGATATTGACTATGTTGAGGTGTGTGAAAGGCTACTTAGTGGAATTCCTGTCGGAGATGACATTATTGGAAATTGAATTAAAGTTGAATAGCTTGAACATAATATACCAGCTATACAGGACGAAAACGATGAGGAAACGGTGCAACGTTATGTTCGATTATACATAATACAACTTATCGGTGGTTATCTATTCATCGACAAGTCAAACTGATTTGTACATTTGATGTTTCTACCGTAGCTCGAGGATCTTCAAACAGCTGGATAATATAGTTAGGGAAGTGCGTGTTTGGCTTATTTGTACAGGGAGTTGTGTCGCGGATCTCACTCGGGTGCGCAGGAGGTTGCAAGCGCGTCAACTCTTATACAGATGTGGACATGTGATAGGTTTCCATTTATAGCACCAAGGCGTTTGAGTGTTTCTAGAGTTCGGCCTCGAACAACGGATGGAGAATACATACCTATTGACGTTCAGTTGGGACATAGGTATTAAAAATATTTTTCGTAATTTCTATAATATTAAGTCTATTTTATTTTTAACTAATATATTGTTATGAATACAGATGGATCGATGTATTTTCGGTGACTCAGAGTGCGACACGCGTCTTATCAGCTTACCGTGATGCATTTGACTCGCAAAAGGAGAATGTCGTAGTGTGACAACCTTATGCCGATGTCATCGAGTCTATTCTCGAATACTATACTGAAGGTTATGACAGTTAGCTATCGACGTGTCCTCTAATTTGTTTCTACATAGCTGAGTGGCGTCGACCAGAAAGGTTAATGAGATAATTCAGAATGATACAGGTCGTGCCACCAAATTGTGATTACGACACCCGACTGCAGCGTATCTAATTGCGAGGACACACTCATTAGGTGGTTTATCATGCACACTTTATACATATGTGGAAAAATCATAGTGATACCATAGTCACAACGGAACAAGAAGGAGGACACGATCGAGAAGACTACATGACGTGGTATCGATCAGTCACCAGACGAGTCATTGGACACGACGGGGCTCTACGTGACTATTCGGTAAGCTTGAAACTATTATTTTATTTTCCTTACGAGTTACATCTTAAATTGTGTGTATTAACACCTAATTTTTATATCAGTGTAACTTGGTGCATCGACTACGACGAATGTTCATTGATGATGGGTACGAGCAAGGTCTTGCTGCGCTTGATGAAGACATTAAAATCTTAGATGAAGATGAATGACAAGGGTCTACTCTGTGGAATGATGAAAATGCTGCCGAACCGAAAATACATGATGAGACATTTAAACAATACGATGAAGAAGAAAATCAGGGTCGATCAAATAGAGGGTGAGAAGAAGAACAACATAGACAGAGACTGTGGGTGAGAGCAGCAGATGTCCTCGTCCACCACGTCCATCTTGTCGAACAGAGACTACTTCTGAAAGTAGCAGGTGTTTTCCTCCACCACGTCCATCTCGTCCGAGAGTGAGAAGAACATAGACTGTTGGTGAGAGTAGCCAATGCTCATCCCACCACATCCTTCTTCTCATAGGTACATTCCTACATTGTCCCCAATGCAACCAGAAGCTCATATGTTTATACCCAGGTTGTCGATCATGAATCTTCCTCCTTACCATTTTGATCCTTATGCACCCAGGCTGTCGCCTTCATATATGGACCATGAAATGCCTAGACATTCAATATATGGTTCATTACCTCAATACATGCAGAGTCCATTTACTCCACCATGTTATAATTACAATATGTCATATAGTGGAGATGACTCATTCATGAACCTATTAAGAATGTCGCTGTCTCATGTTCCTTTTGGCCAACCACATATATGAAGTCAATATTTTAGAACGGTTCAACCTCCTATCTTTGGTAGCATTAGTACTTGAAGTGAGTCGAGTGAACCAGAGGAAGAAAATCAATCGACTCAACGAAATTCAATGCAAGATCAACAATCTCAACAAACTCAACCAGATGTACAAACACAACGTCCAACTCGACATAGAGTATATCCGGTTTGCCTCACGGAGCAACAACATCAACATAACCGTCGATAGACCTGTATGAGTTTTTTTCATATCGTGGTGATTTCTTTTTTTAAAAAAAAGTTATATCTTACGTGAATGAAATTGTAAAGTTTATTTTTCATGGAATGAACTTATTTTTCAAAAGTTCCTTATTGTTTTAATTTTTAAATTCTAGACAAAGAAATAACGTGGTTTTGGCCTAAAAAATATTTTCATCTTCATATCCTTTCTGATGATCACGAGATAGAAGTAAGACAAAACTTTAAAGGGTGTAGAAAGTGTCTTTGATCTGTAGATGCACCATATAGAGTTTTATTGATGAGCGAGACCAATGAAGGCAAGATAGGCGATGGGGTGCGACTGGTTAGCTTGACAAGGTATTCATCCTCATTAATACTTCGTTTAAGAAAAACTTATTTGAGATCTTTATTTTTCTATCGACTAGTTATGCTAATGATTTTTTTTAATTATTAAGTCAATAACCAAGAAACATGGGGTTGCATTGGTTTCAGATTAAAACAATAAAAAGATTTTAGTTTTTATTCCACCTCTATCTCGGTGTTCCCAATTTGTATATGATGCATGAGGTTTGTATGGGGTTGCATAGGGTTTGCATGGGTTTACAATTGCAATTGGTATGTGAGTAGTTCATATCCACCTCGAGATATATACGTGATGTTTGCATGAGTTGCATGAGTTTGCATGAGTTGTCCACCTCGAGATATGTGCGTGACGTTTGCGTGGATTGCGTGAGTTTGCATAGATTGTCCACCTCGATATATGCATGGTTTGCAGTGGATTTGCATGGGTTGTCTACCTCGAGATATGTGCGCAACGTTTGCATGGTTTGCAGTGGATTTGCATGAGTTGTCCACCTCGAGATATGTGCATGAAGTTTGCATGGTTTGCATGGGTTGAACAAATAACTCCTCAAAATGAGTAATTCATAAACTTGTTAAGTTGAAGAAATAACTCATTGTCGAAAAGAGTAATTCATACACTTAGTATTTTGTACGTATAACTCCTTCTCAAAAGGAGTAATTCTTACAAAGTTGAAAAATGTATGAATTACTCATTCTCAAAAGGAGTAATTCTTATAAAGTTGAAAAGCACACCAATTGCTCTCCACGTCATCACCACATCATCACCAATAACGCCTTGTGAAAAGAAAATATACATTAGTTTTGTAATTTTAAAGAAACACTTCCTATTTGATGAGAAAAAAAATGTAATCCCACATTACTTTTTAAAATACCCCCACTTGGAACCTGAAAAGGTAATAATCATACGTATCTCGAGGTATATATATAATGTGTAATGAAAGATTTTATTATTATTATTATATTATTGTTATTGTTAGAATATTCAAGGCATACACTGACTAATACCGAACTCGAGGAACGTAACACCACAGAGGTGATACCTCTAGCCAAGAGTTTTAAAATTTTTCCATTCTCATGACTCAAACATAGACATTTGTTTATAGGAGAGATGTCATCTTGAATTTGAGGAACGTAATAACAGTAATCTTTCTCACTAAGACAATCTCCAATTTAAATCACTCATTTTGATGATCCCACCATGCTAAACGTCATTTCTTGCAGCCCCAAGAGTGAGGTGCAGTGCAATGGCAAAGTGGCAAATAAAGGCTGTCACTCTGATTGGGACAGAGGTTGTGGGTTCAAATCTTGATACCCACATTACACACCCTTGTTTTCTCCCCGGAGATGAACTTATGAGGTTGGGACGCCTAACTGATCAACCGTGGATAATAAAAAAAAAAAAAAAAAAAAAAAAAAAAAAAAAAAGCCTTATTCCCAAACACTCGTGATCAAACTTTTCCATTGCTCGATTAAGTGCAATTGATGGTAAGTTTTTCAAACCATTCAAAAAAAAAAAAAAAAAAAAAAAAAAAAAATCATTTCTTGGCCAAACACAAGGCCATTTTTTACACCAAAAATATTCCTTAAGACACTTCCCTGCTTTAATGCTGCAACTCTTGACTCTGTATGTTGACAATTCATTAGTATCAAGTATTAATGCCATAAGTTTGCACAGTCCACTGCTCATAAGATAGAATCAGCAGGTCCAAAATATATTGCAGAAGATAAAACTCATACTACAAAGTACAAATGAAGCTGGCAAACTGAACCAATCTTCACTAGAATCTCCACCAATGCCTAAGGTTCGTCACTGCCTTGTTCGTCCTGCAATAACGGGATGAGCACATCGAGCGAGAGAAAAAAATAAAATAAAATCCAAGCCATCACAATAACATGTTCCAATCAACAACTACGCATCAAATACCACAGAGCATCGAGTAATTATGAAATATGCATACATGCCTGCACAATAGATATGCCATAAGTACAGTGGACATTATTCTTTTGCCCAAGGGCATGGACCTTTTAATGGAAGTATGACAAACCAATTGAGGATTATTTTTCGGACTTTTTGATATTTTAAAAATAATCCATAAAAGTTATATAAGCTTGTAATGTGGAGGTCACTAAAATTATGTCGAATAGGTGCTAAGATTATATTTTGATTGAGGCCAAGGAAGGTTCATCAGATGTTAAAGTAGGTTGGATTTGGGCAAATATAAATGTAGCAGTAACTTGAAACAAAACTAACAATCTGGGAAACTGTCACCCATAAAAAAAACCCAATAACAATCTAAAACCAAATACAGAGATAGAAAGCAAGTCGGAAAAAAATAAAAATAAAATAAAATAAGAGAGTTTACGGAAAAGGAGGAGCTGATTATGCTAACCATCCTTTAGGCTGTCTTCCTCGTAATTCTTCATTTCCCTCTCCGGGAAAAGATTAATGAAATAATATGGTGAGAAAGACACCAAATTGCAATTTGAGAATTGTAAAATAGTATTATGTACTGAATTCACGGTGATTCAAGTTTTACTTAAAATGACTTCCATGTATTCATATTGTATTTTTGCTTTATTGATCACAATAAGTTTTAATAAAATAAGCATTACATTTCACTTATTTGCAAAGTTTCAGGTCTAGGACAACATTACCTAGCTTCTAAGTGTGGCGCAACATGAACACACATAAGATTAAGTTTCTGTATTAAGTTTGACCTTTATATATACTAGTATTTGAAAGTAGGAAAACTTGAGAAAATTGACGTAAATAACTATGAGTAATCCTGATGAAACCATAACACCCAAAATTGGAAACTGCCCAAGAACTGTAATAATTGATTAAAAAAATTCGTTTTAAGTTACGTCAATTCATGAACACTTTTCACACTTAGCAGTGTATGGGTTTCACTAGGGATAGCATAATTTGTCAGAAAGAATATTTTATGCTTAGCTGAATGGACAGTATATCTTGAGAAACATTCTTAAGAATTGTCTGAACACTCAAAGAAAAAGCAATAACGACATTTTCAGTAATTAACAGGGGACTGCAGTTTAGTAACCTGGCATCTCTGAGAAGCCTCAAGAATTTTAGAGGCTAAGAAATGAAACAGAAATACCACTGAATATATTTTGATCAGAACAATGGCTTTTATCTTTCCATTAGAAGGAATTAGTGCTCTTACCTAGACTGTGCAGCAATCCAAGCATGTGGACGGAAATTCAGCAGTATTGTCACCGTGAATGCTGGGATGCATGATTCATATTTAAGCATGGACCTTCTAGTCAAATGGGTCGATTCGCAAGTCATGTTCACTTGCCATAAACATCCCAGTGCAGAGGCAAGTGGTGCACATCACCTGCAAGAAAATGAAATAAGTAACTCAATGGAACTTAATAAAGCCAAGAAACAAGCCTGTAGAACAACCTAGAAGAATAAGAGTGTACAGTGATTGCAAGGGCCAGATGTAGGAAATTGATTCAAGATAGTCTTATCACTAAAAGGCAAGAGCCCTAGAGGTCTTAGTTCAAGTCATGTCTTAATACGCGCTTTAGTTCTCACTAAAATCTCAGGAGCACGAAACACTTACGTTCCATGAAATATTAATTATCATATTACACTGCCAATAATATTTATGGACCATATTTACAAGGAGTGGCATCAGACATTTCATGGGAATCAGAGCCATTAACTGTACCTTGAAGAACTTGTTAACGAATCGTTAGCAGTTGTTGCAACATGACTTTAGATTTACCCTATGTCCAAAACTATTTTCTACGTTATCTGGTATGCTCACAATGTATGCTTACAGTGCCATGATTTGGTTTGATTAAGAAGAAACGAGGACATCAAACACTTTACTCCAAGTGCAACACCAAAGGCTTAACCTATTTCTTCATTGAAGATTCAGAACTTACATCAATTTTTTGTTAAATTGTTGCTCACAGATGATCAGGAATGGAAAATGTCTTGTATATTACAATATATTTTGTGAACTTTCCAACGTTGAAAACATCAAATTGGGAACATTTGATACATGATATGTGCCTTGTTTTATTCACACAAACATACATTTGAAGTTTTTTTTCGAACTTCTTGATTAATGTATATGTTAACAAAATGTTTTAGCTCATGTCGCATGCAAACTAAATCCATCAAACATTTTTCACAAAATTTAAAACCAGATTAGTTCATGAGGTGCTCATAATGTGCTTCAAAAAAATGTTGGATGGCATATAACACCTTCATACAAAAATGGCCTTCACAAAATATTTATTAAAGGTGCCATGCAGAATTCAAACAGTGCATGAAGTAGTTTTTGGGACAGCTCTGCTAGCACTAGCGCATGCTTTGGAAGTTACTAAAGAAGGCTATTGATTCGGCCTGCATTTTCAGAAAACGGTGTAGGAACCTATGATATCCTGAACCAGGATAGCTGTAGTATCTCCCCATTACTGCCGTCTGGATGTATATAACCCTTTTTTTTTTAGGAATATACAGAAACCTTCTTAGAATCCTTGAAAAATAAATTATGTTAGCAGTAAATTACCTTTCCAGCTCCAGAGCAGTTTGGGCATCGATGAGTTCTGGGTGCACGCAGAGGGAAATCTGAGCCACTAGTTATTGAAATAGGTTCTATGCCCAAGCAGACACCACTTGCAGAACATCTAGCACAACCTAGATATCCTGCAATTCTCAAAAACAGATGAAAAATGTTTACATTAGCAGGTCTTCTATTCATATGAAAGACAAACATACTAATAAAGCTCTCAGTGAATGGCTGTCAAACTAATTCTATCTACTTTGTAGCACATTCAATCAAGAAAATGGAAACAATACACAACACAAATCGAGACTGTTTCTGTGAATTCAGAAAACTTTGCATAATTCATAGTTAGCAGTTACCAGTTCCATGGCAGTATTTGCACCTTTTCTTTTCTTGCTGCTTCACATTATTGACTTCAATCAACATTAATGCAGCAATAACACCCACTGCCCCACCAGAGAAGGATGCAACAATGGGGTCCACCAGACTGAATCATAATTTCAAGGAAGTAATTCAATCAACAAAACATGCAAAATATGATCTGCGGTTCCATATAAATAAAGTTATAAAGAATGGAGGAACGAAATCCACAAAATGCTAACAATAAATGTAACTTTTAATAGTAAAAAACACACTGCAATATAGTACATTACAACATAGGGAACCCAGCACACCTTAATTGCAGTGGCAAATGCACACTGGTTATGAAATCTTTGTATGATGTGCCCCCCAATCCTACTTTCAACTCCAGCTGAGATAGAAAAGATAGTACATTTTCTTTCACATCATTGGGTTATAATCTATAAATAAGATGGAGAAAAAAAAAAAAAGCATTAGAGAACATTAATTTTTACATGATATACTCTATAATTTAGTAATCAAGATCCTGACAATCTAGAATCAGAAACATCCTTTAATGCAGATGCTGCAGAAGAGAAATTTGCGAACAGATGGTTTGGTTGGGGAAGAAGAGAAAAAGAGGTTACACAAGGAAGAGTTGAAGCATTCAGTTACTTGTCAGTAATTTAAAACAAAAAAGGGAAATGGAAAGGCCAGAGCGAATGTAGAAGTTCTAACTTAAAATGAGAACAGAAAAATTTGAGTGTATAGTATAGTTCCACCCTAAGAGAAAAATCATCAATCAGATTTGCAAGATGTAGAAGGCAGATATATTGATATTACAAGAAAGATTAACAGGAGGTGTGCGAAAGGTCTATTGGTTAACGAGATTTATGGAGTGAGTATCCCTTCCAAGATTTCCATCAGTGTCCCTCTGGGTGAGCTTTCAGTAATAGAGGACTTTTGTCAACTTGAGATATCAGACGATTTGATTATTTTTATTTTTTTTTCTATTTCAAACTATTCCAAAGAAGATGGCCATTCAAGGTGGTTACAAAGATTTATGGGCCTAGGAGATTGGAAAAAAGAGGAATTTTAGGATGAATTGGCAGGTATCAAGAACAATTTTATCATATGAGAATTGAGATATCATACAACTCATACAAGTATTTAAGGGTCAGGAGGATGACTTCTGTAGGGAAAAAAATTATTGGAAAATAACTAGAGATCCTGTAGCCCCATTTTTAAAATGGAACGAGACCCAATAGTGGCTGTGAAACGAGAATGTGCAACAAGGCATCACCTTGAAAATCCAGTAAAAAAGGAAAAGCAAGAAATTAGAAAAGTCAAACTAACAAATTTTGCATGAAAATATTCCTGTTTGAAATAAATGATGAGATTGTGCAATCACTTTTGGGAATTTAGTGAGGTCAACACTCAATAACATCGTACTAGTGGGCCATCCCATAAGTGCTAGCAAAAATAAGAAATCAACTGTTAGGCATCGTCAACCAAAACAAAGAAGAAAAACAATCTTAGAAGCCAACAAGTGAATGCAATTGTATTCCTAAAACTACCTAGGAAAGTTAAGAAATAATCCTAAACTATTTGCAGGATTTGTTAATTGATTCTATTGATCATAGGATCAAGAAAACTTACTATAGGAGCAAGAAGTCCACCAAAGACAATAATCACAGATATGATTGAAAAGCTTGTCAGGTAGAGCTGCTTCAATGTCCGGGATGTCTACTTACAAAAGAAAAGGAGGAATAAGTAGTATCAGGCTATTAGCAATAACAAAATGAAGTCACAAAGAACAAGGGAAAAGGGAATGCGATAATTTGTGGATCATGGAGTAATCCAAAGAAGTGGGATCAAAAGGTAGCTTCATTCTTTACTTAGCTATCACGTACTTTATTATATTATTGTGAACACACATAACACCAACCCCTACTAATTTGGGATTGAGGCTTTTGTTGTGAGAATTTACCACATTTGATAGAAATGGAATAGATGATGGAATGTCCGGCATCTCATTGGCATCACCATCGTCAGCTTCATTTGTAACCTTGCAATTCTTTATTCGTTGTTGAACCCGTAGCCTCCTCACCTAGGTGTAAACAGAACCAAGAAATGATTTACACCACTTATAGTTAAAAACCGACCACTTGGAACTACTACTCCCTTGGATGTGGGAAACCCATTCAGGATAGATAAGATTAAGAACTTCAAAAACATTCACCTCTTCCATGAGAAGAAAAATTTTGTTCCTCCTGCTCTTAATGTTGTCCTGGATATCTTTAAATTGCATCTTATCAAAATTCGAAACCGTCTCCGGTCCTTCTATGATACAGAAGTTGCTGACAAGAGAATTCGATCAAAGAAACGAAAAAATTCAGTCACCTCGATTTCTATATCCATAAACACATATGCCACCAAATAATAAGGAAATTCAAATGAGGATTGTTTCTCTCATGAATCAACTTAAAAAAAAATTCATCTTTTTTGTTCACAACTGTTCTTTGATTCGTATTGACCAAAACCAGTTCAATCTGCTAAAATCTTCATTTCTACACAATGAATCTCTCACCAGAAAACCAAATCAACCATCGAAATTGACAACTCTAATTCATATAATTCCTTCAATGACCTAAAAAAATCTCAAGAAAACAACATCATCTTCAACAATCACATTCCAACAACAATTACCTCTCTCAAGTCAACAATCCACATTAAACATAAATACAACATCATCTTCAACAATCACAAACTCAATTTCTCCAATCAAGCAAATCAGGAGCTGAAATCGAACTAAACAGCACGACTAGAAACCTAGAGGATTCAGATTGTTAGAAAAGACGAATCTCGAAGAAGGTCACCTGGAGCTGTTCTCTCCGGAAGGAAGCGAGGAGAGAACACGAGATCGGGACCGAGAATTCGTGTTGGAGAAGATGTTGTTCGGATTTCCATTAATGGAGGCGTTTTTGGTGCAAATGAAAACTAGGGTTTTGGAGGAACAGTGAAATGAAGGGACTGAGAGCAGAGCGAGCAAATTCATGTCTTCCCACTCTCTCGCTATCGAGCGAGGAACGAAGGAATATGAGTGAGAGGACACACTCCTGATCAAGTTTTGATGAAACTAGATGACACGCATATCGATGTTCATCAACTTGTTTAAAATTACAGTGGTACAGCAAAAATTGTTTTAATTTAGTAAAATAAGTTAAGTTTTCTTTTTATTCGTTAAGGTATTGTGGCTTTTGAAAATGCGTCAATAATGGAAAATAAATCGCACTGCCACATGGTGACATTCGGAGAATGCGTCATTCATATTTCCAGAACTAGACACGTGGACGTCCACGTGTCCATAGGATTTACATGAATGTCGCATTTGAATGTTTCCAGAATAGTCCACGTGGACATCCTCGTGTCCATTCATGTTTCTAGAACAGTCCACGTAGACGCCCACGTGGACTGTTCCATAGCACAAATGGCGTAATGGTCATCTAGCCTATGACTTATCCCGTCATCAAGGGCCACGCGACGTCCTCGAGAACGCAGAGAATATATTCCCTGCGTTCTCGAGAATATGGGCTAGGGAGTTTAGGGTCAGATGAGTTGGGGGTTGGGTGTGTAGCTAGGTCGACCGAGGGGTTGAATGAGGTGGGTGAGTTGGTTGTTTATTTAATGGTGTTGGTTGGTGGATGTATTTAGAAGGCAAAGAGAAAGAAGGGGGACGGTGAGGTGCATGAAAAGGGAAAGGAACTCTGTGAGTGTGGATTGATCAGTTGCAATGTGAAAGGGGAGTAGGGATCGAGAGAGTTGGGTCAGTCGTTGGAGGGGATAAGGGAATAGAGATCGAGAGAGATAGAGTTTGGTTAGTTGGTTAGAGTCGGTTAGTTGGGTTTGTGATAGAGTTGGGTCAGTTGTGAGAGTTGGGTTGAGGTGAGAGGAGGAGAAGGGATTGAAAGGTTGGGTTTAAGGTTTAGGGTTAGGATTTTTATTTTATTTTTTGGCTGCATAGGTTGTTAAAAGGTTAGAATATTTTTTTATAAAGAATATAATTGTAGTTATTAATTTCATTTAAATAAAGGGAGTAACTACTAGCCCCCTCTACCTTATATCAGCCTCTTATTTTTAGACTGAAATACCCCAAAAGTAAAATTACATAGATAACCTTATATAATTTAAATTATTCCAATCACATCTTCTTATCTTTCAAATTTCTATTCTCTACACCTCATCTTACCGGCGACCCTCAAATAACCTCAATTTTCGACTCGATAACTTTTTTCTAACATTTTGTGTATTTGTTGCCTTCGCAAGGTTTAAAGGAATTGAAAAGTTTTTCTTTTCTCGAAATGGGTTGTGTTCTTAATTTGTTGAATGTTATATGATATCAACTCCAAATATTTAAAAAAGTTAATAAATTTTAGTTAGATGTGTTGCCTGCTGCCCTGTCTGGCAGCGGGTTAAAGAAAGATCCGCTAAAAGAGCCGATAACGGCACAATTAACTGCCGCTAATAGAGGTGATAGCGGCTTGTTGATTGTGCCACTATTGCACAGGGTAGTGGCAGCATGAAATATGATTTTTAGTTTTGTCGAAGGTAGGGAAACATTAGGGGTGAAGTTTAGCAAATGGTGGTGGGAGGACAATTAGGGGTGCTAGTGTTGAGTGCATATATGTGGAACGATTTGTGGGTATGGGTGTATGATCAGTTGAAGTGGTCGAGATGCAAAGGGCGTGTGATGGGAGGGGAAAGATCGAGGAGAACTTGATTGTGTCATGTGTGTGATGGTCAGGTGAACGGAGGTGAATTTTGAGGAGCGACAAGAACATGATGATGCGAGTGGGGGCTTCTTGAAGAAGATGATACCCGAGATAAGACGAGAGGGGCGCCGCAAGTTTGGCCATGTTAAAAGTGGGGGGCAAATATATGATAAGGGTATTTTGGAAAACTCACTAACAACTTAAGGGGGGTACTTATAATGTGGACTAATTAATTGGGGGTTACTAATAGTGTATGAATAAGTGGGGGGGCTGATATAGGATGGTGGGGGGCTAATAGTCGCTCCCTAAAAAAAAGCTAACTTAATTTTTTTTTTTTGCAGGGAATATTAAATTGAAGATCAAAAGAGGAGAAAAATAGTAAGTACAAAAAGTTATTTATTTATTTTTATTATTTTTATATTATGTAGTTAGGTAGTTTTTTTTTTTTTTAAAAAAAAGTGGTAAACCTTAACTTTTATGTCCAACTTCCTTTGCGAGTTAATGATTAGTTTGTTGTTATAGATCTTATGTCAATAATGAATTGATTTAATAAAGCTTTTCTTCATTTAATATGCAAGTTAGTAAATTTAGTTGTTTTAATTGATTTAAAAAATATTAGGAAACAATTGGAGGATGTACACAATTTTTTTGACCAAATAATTTTTTAGCATATATATATTTTTAAAATAGAAGCTTTAATTAAACTGGAGGAATGAAATCAAATTGAAAAAATCGTAACGGGTAATAACTTTATATATTTAGTTATGATATGTTTGAAAAAGGAAAAAAAAAGCTTTAATAAGTACAACTAATATTGATGAGAAATATAGTATATATGTTAGTCTTTGGAAAGAAATTAGTATGAGATTAACAAATTAATTCAACTATAGTTAAACTTGTCCATCTACTACGTGGACCAATCAAAATATTACCTTTTAACACAAATCATTTAGAAAAACTAAGACTAGAAAAATGGACTCTACATTAATAACTTTCCACGACGTTTTATGTTGTCACGGGAAGACACAATTTTCTTGTTTGTTAAGTTTCTAGTCTACCCTCATGACCACAGAAGGGGATCTTTTTCTTTGAAAAAAGAGTAGTGCTATTTGTTTCATAAGTTGTACATTGCATGGTATGTTTACTTTAACCGAGTTTTAAATATGACATGATTGAGCTTATACTTACACTATAACAACTATCCAAATAAGTATGTATGTAACTTATGAGTTTGAAATATGGCACGTGGTGCCACGAAGTGCAATACTTACACCATATATATATATATATATATATATATAGCTCACAACCATAGATATATAGATTTATGCATTTAAAGTAATATTAGTTTTATTTTTTTTCCAAAAGTTTAATATTCATTCTATTTTCATCTTGACTCCATGTGTAATTTGTTATATCATTATTTAAGATGTAAATATAAGTTATTAATTGGTACTTCAAGCAGACGAATGAGTATGCTCTGTAGTTGCGCTATTAAGGCGATCCTCTACATCAAAAAGTTCGATTGCACTTCGAATCCCCAATTTGAACAACTTTTTGGCTTGATATATATGCAATCATATTACATTATCAATTCGCTAAATTACGTAGTTCAACCTTATGTTTTTTTCCAAAAGTTTAGTCTTCATTCTATTTATTATTTCGACTTGATGTGTAATTTGTTATATCATTATTTAGGATGTAAATATGAGTTATTAATTGATATTTCAAGCAGACGAATGAGTATGCTCTGTAGTTACGCTATTAAGGCGATCCTCTATATCAGAAAGTTCGATTGCACTTTAAATCCCCAATTTGATCAAATTTTTAGCTTGAAATATAAGTAATCCTTTTACGTCATCATTGTCCAATAAATTATGTAAGCCATGGAACAAAGAAACATCCCATTTCTATTTTAAGCGTACGGTGAAATTGTAAACGGTTTGAATGACATCGGGTACGACGCACCCCTATTAGCAGTACCGATGCTTTAGTTTGGGACGAGTAGACAACAATTGATGGATCACATGTGTAACACGTTCAGTATCTCATCTACGAAGACTCTAGTTAGGATGACTTATAGTCACGTGATAATCCTTCTAGGAGGTTCGTAGTATTTCATCGCCGTGTTGTTGTAAGACGTAACGGACTTCGACTTCATGTAGTCAACAATGTCTAATCTACCATTATCTGCAAGGGTAGATATTTATTTAACATTTGAGGCAATCGTCTCTTTCCAAAATTTTATAGTTCATTCGCAACTGGTAGATGAAGATGTTGGCATGTCATACACTAGATCGATGATGAAAAGACTGTATATGACATCACCTTTCGGTGATGTCGCGCAAGATGGATGTGTTAGTCCAGTTGATAATGATATTAATGCCATTGATCACCAGAGCTTGAGATATCTGTTAACTCAGAGGGAGTTGAACATGTAACGGAGGAGATGGCTCGAGTTACTAAAAGATGACGACTTTGCGCCATAGAGTACCATCGGGGAAGCGAATGTGGTAGTTGATGCGTTGAGCCGGAGTGCCATTGAGAGCCAGACGGTCATGCGGCCTGTGACACATAAGTACGAATTTCTTGAGGCAACGTCGATGATGTGTGTGACAGAGGCTATTGCTGAGCTACAAATTTATTGTTAGATGAGAGTTCCTAGAGTGTCTCTGGAGCGGGTCGCTGAGTGTTGGAGAGTTGACGAGCTATGTGGGCGGTTCAACAGACTGGTTCAGGATCCGAGTTGTAATGATTGGTCTGAGATGTCAGACGGGTTCTTGATACACGGGGGTAGATTATAGATACCTACGGTATCGGAGCTTAGGGACAACATATTGGAGGACGCACACCGGTCGCGATATATTGTTCATCCAGGTCTGACCAAGATGTATCATGATTTGCAACAAATGTTTTGATGGTCAGGGATGAAGATTGACATTGGTAACTACGTCATGAGTTGTCATATTTGCCAGCAGGTGAAGGTTGAGCACAAGAGACTAGCTAGGTTGCTACAGCCGCTGCCCATTCCTCAGTGGAAGTGAGAACATGTGACCATGGACTTCGTCGGTGGCCTACCACATACTACGAGGCGTCATGATGCAGTTTAGGTAGTGATTGATAGGTTGACAAAGTTGGCAAACTTCATTCTGATTTTCATGAGATATTCCTTCCCACAGCTGAGCATTATCTTCGAGAGAGAGATCATTAGACTTCACAGTGTACCGATCTCCATTAAGGATCCCAGGCTGTCATCTAAGTTGTGGAAGAGTATGCAGGAGCAATTTGGCACTAGACTATAGTTTAGTTCGGTGTACCATCCTCAGACAGACGGTTAGTCAGAGCGATTGATTCAAATATTGGAGGATATGCTCAGGGCTTGATTTTGTGGTTTGGTGATTCGTGGGAGGATTATCTGCTTTTGTGTGAGTTTGTCTACAACAGTTATCAGGCGAGTATCGGGATGCCACCGTTCGAGGCACTATATGGTAGACCTTGCAGGTCACCAGCATATTGGGCAGCACCAAATGATACAACAACTATAAGACCTGAGGTTGTAGCGGATCATACTGAAAAGATTAGGCATATTCGTTAGAGGCTTCAAGCGGCCCAAGATAGACAAAAGAAGTATGCGGACAGGTATCACGAGGATCGAGCTATGATAAGGGTGACTTGGTGTGCTTGAAGGTTCGCCCTGGAAAGGTCATCAAAAGTTTAGCATCAAGGGGAAACTGGCACCAAGGTTCATTGGACCGTTCAAGGTCGAGGCACGTGTCGGCCGAGCGACATACATTTAGTTGGGGTTCATCCGGTATTTCACATATCTATGATGAGGCTGGCTAGGTCAGGACTGAGACTGATGGTGGATGTCAGACAGGTAGAGGTTCGGCCTTACGGGACCTACGAGGAGCAGCCAGTTGAAATCATGGACCGTAGGATACAGACTCTGAAACAGGGAGATCCCAAAGGTTTTAGATCGTTGGTAGCATCACGAAACCGAGGGACTCACTGGGAGCTCGAGTCTACTTTGACGGCGCGTTACCTCAGCTATTTGACGGTAAAAGTTTAATTAAGTGTTTTAAATTTCGGGACGAAATCTCTCCTAGTTAGGAAAACTATAATGACCCAGTTTTAATTACACCGTTAATATGACTTATTTTAAGATGTGGACGCCAACAACTCAGCATGTTGAGTCGTTAATTATGTAATATTATATATAGGTTATCTATATATTTTTATTGTAAAGTCTCCAAAATACTAGTCTAATTGCATTTATTTATTATTTTCGGGGTTATTGGAGTGCGCGGTTAAATTCGAGAGCGAAAAATTACGCAAAATCGAGTATTCGTATGCCTGGATATATTTTACACCGAAAGTCGCGTTAGCACGTATCTCGAGGCAAATTTGGCGGGCCCACACTCGAGGCACAAGAGTGATGATGTGGCGGACAGTTAGGCACATGCGTACGTGCTTGGTTGCATGATTCAAGGAGAGAAGTTAGCAAGTTTTTATTTTTAGTTTTGTTAGGAAATACTTTAATATATAATATATTATTATAGATACATATAGATAGATATAGATATTGAAGAGATATAGAAAGATAGCAACAGAGAGATACGGAAGAAAAGGGAGGAAAGAAATTGAAACGGAGACGAATTGTTTTGGAGAGAAAAGAACGCACAGGGGGCTCTCTCTCGGTTTTATATTTTTTTCTTCTCGGCTCTCTGGCCGAACTCTCTTCCCCATTCTTTTCTATTTTATTTTTCTTCTTTTCTTTTGTGTTCTTGATGCGAGGCTAAAACCTCTAGCCTAGGCAAGCTGCATGAGGAGGTTCAACTGCGCATATCAATGGATTTGTGAGATTTATTTATTTTAATTTTAGTCTTTTCATTAATATTTTATTTTCTTGGGTATTGTTTTAACAATCAAGGTTAAACACTAGTTTAAATCTTGATTTATTTGTCAGTGAGTCGTAAGCGCCCGTGTTTGTGCAATAAGACCACACTAGTGGCAATCGACCATACCGATTGATTCGACCCTTTTGGGACCGGTTGAATACCTTAGAAATCTAGGCTAAATCGGACACACGAGTGATCCGGTTGTCTAGGTGTAGTGCCTTCACAAAGCCCATTGCGGTCAACGCATTAAACCCAATTCACTTGAATTGTGGTTATGTGTTTGATTAGGGAAGTAGTCATCGTCGTACCTTGGCTATCGAGACAGGGAAGAGCGAGGAACCGCGTACGTTACCGGGTCTATAGCTACACTAGGATATTTTGATTTGCATATTTTACATAAATCGACGACCAAATCCAATCTTTTACCGAACCGAACTTGTATGTCTTGACCTAGGTATTTTTATTAATTATTTTATTTTCAATTTTATCTCCTTGCTTTAATTATTTTGTTTATATTTAGACTAGTTAATTTATTAAATTATTCACTCTTTCGAAACCCCCGATTTCCCTTTTTGTTCTTTTTGACCAAAGAAAGATTACCAGTCCCCTGTGGGATCGACCCTTTGCCACTATTCGCAAATAGTTGGTTTAGGTAATTTAAATTTTATTGACGCGTTCGGCGCGCGTCAATTTTAGCGCCGTAAATTCGGGGATTGGTTTTTTTTCTTTCTTTGGTTTTTATTTTTTTATTTTTTATTTTTATTTTTCTTTGGATTTTTTTATTATTTTGTATCTAGTTCCTTGTTTCTAACATTTTTGCGAGGCAATTCCATAATGGCCTCCTACCCCATAATTATGGTCGATTCAAAGACTCACATTATTATAATGTGAATGGGGTAGGTATGTTAAATAATAAACATCAATTTTCTAACTCGCAATCTTTTGTGCAACAGGTCAGGGTTTGTGGAAATTGTGGGGAGTACTTTCATCCCACGTATGCTTGTCCTTATTCGAAGTATAAGAATCATCATGGTTCCACTTATGCATCACCACAACCCAACTTCTATATGTCTAAGCGAAGTCCACATATTCCTCAACATGAAAAGAGGGATACGAGACATGATGAATGACTTGATCTTCGAGAGAACCAACTTTTCAACAAAGTCATCAACATGAACGGAGAACCATTGCAGACATTGAGAGAAATATGATCTCCGATTGGCTTTCTCAAAGCACCACTCAGCAGCCCTTGCAGGAGGATATGCAGTATATGAAATCAAATTTGCAAAATTCAGAAACTCAAGTTACCGCTATACTTGAGCATTTGATGGATGAGGAAGAGTTGCCTCCGCAACCAATTTTTGACTCGATGAGGCTGTGAATGCGATACATCTAAAAGTGTTGAGTTTGATGAGTTATCAATTGTGGACGAGCATTTGAGCGAACCGGAGGAAACATTATACGTTTCTTCACATGAGCCGAGACATTACTATTGCACAATATGACGATGATGAAGCTGAGAAAGAAATTGAAGTCATTTCGAAAGGTCGGAGGAGCCCCGAAAGAAGAGAACGAGGAAGACCAACCTCTCGGTGTTGGTGAAACCACCCACCCTCCCATGCATATTTGTTAAACCTTATACGGGGGTGGAAGTAAAGGAGCGTTCGTGGATTTTCTACACTGCCGACACCTTTGTGTTGGATGATCATGACTCGACAGATTCTTTTGTGTTAGAGGTCCCGAATGAGCTCCCAATTCTGAAAGAGGGCATGCATGCTGCATTGCCCAAAGCTATAGATGCCCCATTCGTTGTTGACATCTCTAAAGGAGAGGGCATCACGTGATGAATCACAATAAGTCTAGCCAAAGACTTAAAAGAAAGGCGCTCGTTGGGAGGCAGCCCATCTTTGTTTTTATTTTTATTGCATTTATTTCAATTTTAATTTAGTTTTAGTTTTTTTATGTTTAATAAATCCCTGACTTGGTCTCTTGGATTTTTGCAGGTGTAATGAATGTTTGATGAGCACTGATGGCACTAGACCACCCCCTGAGTTTTGCTAGGTTTGACTATGGATTACATTGTTTTTGGAGTAATTTGAGCATATTCTTTTTTAGGAATTAACATATTATTAGAGTTTCAGGTGTTTTGAGACTTGGTTGGGACATATCCAACTTAAGTCGCTACATTAGTGGCGGGTCTTTAAGTAGACCCAAAACCCTAAACCTCATTCCATCATCTTGTTCACTTCACCCGTAGTTGAAAGACTCGGGCTCGCAAGATTTGATAGAAATCATTTGAGTTAACTCCCATGCTTATTAGTTCTTGCTCTTATTATGATAATTTTATTTCATAGTTTCCTTAGTCACCTAGACACGCGAGATTTGAGCATTCCCTAGTTTTTGGAGACTTTTGTTATGCGTGCACTTGTATCATCTTCTTATTTTATCCATATTCTTTTTCACCACTATTTTTTGTCTTTTTGTTGCATGGATTCCTTGACTTGTTTTGAACCTTGAGGACAAGGTTCGGAATAAGTTTGGGGGTACTTTAGGATTTGTGGATTGAGTTGGATGGACTTATTTGCGAAAGACCGCTTGGTGAGATCGTTTAAAATTTTTTCCAATTATATGCGGTTACATGTGGTTGACGGATGATATTGGTGGTGTTTGATATATCTTATTCATTCATTTCGTCCATTTCTTTTCCTCCATATCTCATATTTCTCATTAGGAGTTGATACACTTTCATGCATGTATTTAGTATAGTTTTTATTATTATATTGTTTAGAGTCGCCCGAAACTTTATTTCATGCCTTTGGTTGTGGATGAGTACATTATGCTTGCCTTTTTGACTTGAAACTTATGAAAAATTAGGAGAAATACTCACTCGAGTCCGTAGCTCAACATTTTTATGATTTTATGATTAGGGACTTAGTATGATGGTTAAGCCTTATGCTAGATACCAAAATGGGTAGACGGTTTAAATTGTGCAAGTGATGAGACTTTAACCCACATTGGGGAATTTGCTTAATTATAGTGAAAGTGAGAAGGGCTAACATGAGTTTTCAAAATATAGAGTGTCCCACAAGTTTCCACAGGAAATGGAGCAGGGAAACTTGTGGTGGGAAAAAGTGAGAAAATCGGTCCATAGGAAATGGAGCAGGGACCGTATCATTTGAAAAAAAAAAAAAAAAAAAATTGGAGAAGAAAAAAATAGAGAGTATACATATAAAGTGGATAAAGGCGGAAGTGTATGGAAACTCCTCAAATAAAAAGATTTAGCTCGAGTGCTTATAGCTAGATTAAGTAAAATTGTAAACTTGCATGCTTGAATTTGTAGACCAAGAAAACCCGTGAGTAGTTGATGGCGTTTGTCTTGACCATATCTTTGTCTTGAAAGTGTGATCTTATTTGTGTTTGGGTTGTGGTTCTTGACATATCTTAACTCCGAAATTCATGAGTGGCTTGTTAACTTGGCAACTATGTAAACCAAAGGAACTCCATGAATTCTGAATCGGGTATAGGATTAGTTGAGTCTGTACATATATATATTATGAGTCTAGTTTATTTGTGTGTTTGTCATTTACACCTTTGCTCGGGACGTGCAAAGTCCTAAGTTTGGGGGTATTTGTTGAGTCGTTAATTATGTAATATTATATATAGGTTATCTATATATTTTTATTGTAAAGTCTCCAAAATACTAGTCTAATTGCATTTATTTATTATTTTCAGGGTTATTGGAGTGCGCGGTTAAATTCAGAGCGAAAAATTACGCAAAATCGAGTATTCGTATGCCTGGATATATTTTACACCGAAAGTCGCGTTAGCACGTATCTCGAGGCAAATTTGGCGGGCCCACACTCGAGGCACAAGAGTGATGATGTGGCGGACGACAGTTAGGCACATGCGTACGTGCTTGGTTGCATGATTCAAGGAGAGAAGTTAGCAAGTTTTTATTTTTAGTTTTGTTAGGAAATACTTTAATATATAATATATTATTATAGATACATATAGATAGATATAGATATTGAAGAGATATAGAAAGATAGCAACAGAGAGATACGGAAGAAAAGGGAGGAAAGAAATTGAAACGGAGACGAATTGTTTTGGAGAGAAAAGAACGCACAGGGGGCTCTCTCTGGTTTTATATTTTTTCTTCTCGGCTCTCTGGCCGAACTCTCTTCCCCATTCTTTTCTATTTTATTTTTCTTCTTTTCTTTTGTGTTCTTGATGCGAGGCTAAAACCTCTAGCCTAGGCAAGACTGCGAGGGAGGTTCAACTGCGCATATCAATGGATTTGTGAGATTTATTTATTTTAATTTTAGTCTTTTCATTAATATTTTATTTTCTTGGGTATTGTTTTAACAATCAAGGTTAAACACTAGTTTAAATCTTGATTTATTTGTCAGTGAGTCGTAAGCGCCGTGTTTGTGCAATAAGACCACACTAGTGGCAATCGACCATACCGATTGATTCGACCCTTTTGGGACCGGTTGAATACCTTAGAAATCTAGGCTAAATCGGACACACGAGTGATCCGGTTGTCTAGGTGTAGTGCCTTCACAAAGCCCATTGCGGTCAACGCATTAAACCCAATTCACTTGAATTGTGGTTATGTGTTTGATTAGGGAAGTAGTCATCGTCGTACCTTGGCTATCGAGACAGGAAGAGCGAGGAACCGCGTACGTTACGGTCTATAGCTACACTAGGATATTTTGATTTGCATATTTTACATAAATCGACGACCAAATCCAATCTTTTACCGAACCGAACTTGTATGTCTTGACCTAGGTATTTTTATTAATTATTTTATTTTCAATTTTATCTCCTTGCTTTAATTATTTTGTTTATATTTAGACTAGTTAATTTATTAAATTATTCACTCTTTCGAAACCCCGATTTCCCTTTTTGTTCTTTTTGACCAAAGAAAGATTACCAGTCCCTGTGGGATCGACCCTTTGCCACTATTCTGCAAATAGTTGGTTTAGGTTATTTTAAATATTATTGACGCGTTCGGCGCGCGTCACGCGGGTACTGGGTAGGCGAATGACAATACATTTGGTTGGGAAATAATGCACATATGATGAAAAAATAAAATGCATTAAATAATTAATATAAAACACCATTTAGACGTTTAATGGCGTGAGTGTACACGAACGATACGCGTCGCGCGCGGAGCCGCGTACCCAACATGCAGCGACCCCAAATCCCGAGGCCCGCCACGGGTGCCAACGCGGACCCACAACTCTGCTACATCAGGCCTAGTTGTGTCACACAGGCCATTGACCAACTTAAATTATGAAAAGTTACAAGTTAGCCCATTAGACTCAATTCACTTGTTAAGATCATTTTTAACAATCAAATTATAGCGGAAGACTTATTAGACTTGATCAAGCAGTAAACAAATAAATTCAAGTTTTAGAAGCATCAACATAATGTGGAAAACCCATAATATAAACATCATAATCAGAAAGGTGGTCAAAATCCTCAAACTAAGTCAATATACAAGTCATGGGTAGCTCACAATGTATCCCGTATCCCAAAAGTAAATATAAATATATACAAACGTAAGAGAGAGGCCGTAGTCTTTCACAAGTAGTCCTCAAGCTTTCCCTTGCCTCGACTCGTACCAGGTTTGCACTCAAGCCATGACAACAAAACTGATGACGAGTCCAGAGTGAGTAATCCCAAGGAAATTCAATAAGCATTTATAGAGATAAAATACATGAATTTGAATAAAGCTATTAAATAAACATGTGGAAAATTAAAACAAGCAACTTTTCTCATCGCATGAATACATAATAGACAAGCTCAAAATGTGTGTCTACAACCTAAGTCAAACTAGCACCATACTCCGAACTCTCCCGCGAGCACTGCCAGCGAGTCACACTCCAGTATGGCCAGCCTCCGGGTCCTCTCGATGGCCGGTGTGGTCCCACGGCACACCGATACGTGCACCGGAAAGATCCTCGGGTCGAACTATTCAACGAGACCCCGGGTGACACGTGCTATGGTCTAGTGGACATAAACACAGAATGGCCGTTGGGAGCGCACTCTAACCAAACCGTCCATATAAAGCATTCCAGAAAGGAATAATGAAATAACTGAATGGAAGGCAAATAAGGAAATAAATAAATAAATACTCGAGAAAATTTCAATTAGGTTACTACACACCTCAAACCGCGCTCCACTAATACAAAAGAGATCTCCACGCCTCCAAGTGCGTGCCCCAACACCCGTAGATCAAATCTAAGTACCTAACATTCGTTAATTTATCAATTTCCCAAATTCTCATTAGACTATCAAATCCATCATATTAATTCATATTATACCCGGTATCGATCCTCGGGATAGGCCCCGAATAAGCCGAATCGAAACCTAAATTTGAAAAAGTTTTTTTATTCCAGGCGAAACGACATCGCAGGTGGCGCCGTGAGAGTCACGGCGCCGTTCGCGGCGCCCTTCCTACGGGGTGCTCCCCGGGGTTTTTTCGGAACCCCGACTCCAACTTTGCGACTCGAACTCGATCCAATCCCTTATGGTTCACCAAAACTACCATAAGGTACGTTCAAACCACGTTAAACTCGTCCGAAATTTAAACCAAAACCCCGACAAAACTCGGCGAAACCCTAATAAAACTTGGCGAAACCCCGAAAAAAACTCCACAACTTCAACACCACCATCCACAACATCTAATACCATGATAATTGCTCCCATACAACTCAAAAATCATATAAAAACCCCTAAAACAACAAGCTTGTTGGGGTATGTGCCGTAGGCAAATTCCGTAAATGTTGTTTAACTATTATAAGTAGATGCATGTTTCTTTTAATAATAGTATATGTAACGACCCGAAAACTTAAAATACCCACGTCAAGGGTAATTTGGTAATTTCACAATTTTATATGTGGTTGGCATGGTAAATACGTGTATTATATGATAATAAATCAATTTATAAAAATAAAATGGCCCTAAGTTAGGGGTACTAACTTAATTAAACATGAAGCAAGCCTAAACACTAATCAGGGGGCATTCTGGTAATTTTAAGAATCACTTGAAAACCTACCTCTATAAACTTGTTATAATGTGTATGGTGTCTTTTGCTCCAACACAAACTAAGTGAAGAGGGTGTAAAGGACTACTTAGAGATAGCGGATTGTAGGTAGAGGAGAACACACAACCACACAAAAATTTCAAGTTAGGTAATATCTCGATCTTTATCACCTATAACTATTCCATCTATTGTTATCTGATGTTTTGGTGAGATTTGGGTGTATTGAACAAAAAATATAGTGGTAAAAATTGACCCGAGCAAAAAAAAATGGCGGCATCGCGAAAAGGGGGGCGAGCGGCGACGGCGGTCATCACCGGAGAAGGGCGGCGGCGATCCGCCGCTGCCGAAAAGGGGCCTCCCCAAAAACTCTCGAACCATACTCTCGGGCTTCCTGCCTGATAGGGTGGGGGAGGGGGAGAACGCCCCCTGCCAACATTAAAGCCAGGGACGTTTTGTCCCTGATATATATATATATATATATATAATATACATATAAATATATATATATATATTATATAAAATAAATATTTAAAGACATGAAATAAAAATAAGAATAAATCCTACCTTCTACGGGGCGCGCTACCGCGTTTTCAGGGAAAGAGTTGAGCGGGTCCTATCCCTCGACCTTCACACCGGGCGACAGTGAACCCTCGAGACACAAACTGGTGGATCTCAAAATAGTTTTAAAAATAAATTAAAATTAATATACAACTCGTCGATAATGTGAATGTGTATCAAATTGTTTAAATTTGCAAGGCGATTCACATTGGACCTCGAACGCGCAAGGATCAAGAATAGGATTTGCAGCGAGTCGAGGTAAGTGGGGAGCTTCCTCAATTATCAAATATGGCTTGATATTAGTTATGTTATTAGGACATGTTTTTAACTAGAGACTTGGGGAATGGGTTGCACCATGCTATTGGCTTGGATCTACGTATATGTGGAATGTGAGTGCATTTATTTTTCCCTCTTATGATATTCATTGCCCCAGGATGTTTGTGGAGTTCCCACCGAGGGCATTATTAGCAAGTATTATCTAATGCCTCAGGATGTTTGTGGTGCCACCGAGGGCTTTATGATTTATTGCCCCAGGATGTTTGTGGAGTTTTCCACTGAGGGCTTTACTTGTCTAATTGAATTCATAAGTGTATCACTGAGGGACATGAGTTGGAGTTGCCTTCTCTTGTACTTTTGTGAAGTGGGACATGCATCGGTGATGGCTTGGATGAACTTACTATTGATTTGATGGGACTAACGAGAGGGCACATAAGGCCTGGTGTCGTCTAGTGGTTGCCATCACTTCGAGGGTTAGTGAATCGGTCACCGAATTCTTGCCAATAACTAGTATGCATTGAATGAGACCACGACTTTATATTATTATTACTTTCTATGGTATCTCTCTTTCGTAAACCCTATGCATGATTATGAGTTTTGATTTTAATATGTTTTATTAATCTTGTTGACATGGTTTATTAATGCTTTATAAATCTATGCGAAGCTTTGTTTTGATTGCTTTATTCAGTTTAAATTCATGCTAGTCTTGCATGCTTATTAAGTATTACTTGCATGTTTGATGGTTGAGCGGGTTTTCCGCATTACTGAGCTCCGTTGGTTCTTTTAGCTCACCCCACTTACATCTCAGGATTATCCACATCGGCGCCAGATCGAGACAAGGGAGAGGCGATAGTTTGAAGCCTTCTCTTTTGATGTGAGCCTTGTAATGATATTATTTATTATTTTTTGGAATTATTGAACTTGGGTTATATTTAAATAGTCTTCTGGGTAGAATAAACCTTACTCTCTTTTAATTTAAACTACTTAGTATTATTTGAATGACTTACGTGGTTGTAAGGAATAGAAAACGCAACGATAGTTTCATAGTATGTCATATGGATTTCCTTTCTATTTAATTCCATAGTCTTTTTATCCATATGCATTAGTTTGATATTTCGCAAGTTTTTTAAGACGTGCCAGACCGCTGCTCGGGCCCGGTTAGGTTATTGGGCTTAGCTAGCGATCTAGGCCGGGCGACGACCCTAGGTCGGGGGAGGGTCGTCACAGTATCCATGGATAATTAATATATTATTCTAAATGTCCCTAGTAAGTTATTATTGTGGGAACAATAATAAATTAAGACTAGTATGAGTCTTGTTTGATAATCATGTGATGATTATGCGTATACAGATACATATCAAAATTATGGGTATCTGTTAGGAACAGGTGCTGGACCGACCCGCTATGAGAACACTACATGGTCAATGTCATAAGTGATTCTCATGATAGTTATATCATTTAGTCCTTTGACTAGAGATCACCAGAGACTCCAACATTAAGAGCACAATGATTTGATACAATCAACCGTTGTCTTTAACCAGGATGATTATAAAGATTGTGATTGGTCATTGTTCGACTAATGTGTGGATGTTGTGTGATCAAGATGTAATTTATCCCTTTTTAGAAAGAGATATCTATTGGGCCCCTCGATAGGTTAGACTGATAAATGGCCATGTCAAGTGAATTGATTGGATCAATGTCACTTGACAATTTCAGTATACTCGGAGATCGAGACTAGTAGATTGAACTATAAGGGTGACATTTCATGTCTTATGTTCAATCAAAAGATATCGCGAGACAAATGGATATGATATACACTGTCTATTAGGTTGTATCGATTTATTGATCTTCATGCTACTTGGGTAGTCATAATGTCTTGCTAGAGATCGTTTATGACTTGTGTAACAAAATGGTAACGTTGTCTGAACCTATTGGGTCGCACACAAAGAACGAATTTGCGCAATTTAATATTGTCTGGGTTAATGAATTTTATTTGATAAAATTCATTTTGAAGATTCTCATTAAATGTCCTAGTTTGACTAGGATTCAAGATTCTCATACATTTCTAGTGTGACTAGAAATTTTGTCTCTTAGTAAATCTTATATTGAATATGACTCTAATTGGAATTATAGTATGACTTTAATTCTTATTTGAGTTTTAGATAAATTACAACTTTTATTGGATTAGTAATTGTAGATTCTCTATGACTCTATCCTTTTTAGAGTTGGACTTTATCTAGGACTCTATTTAAAGTGTGACTAGGAGATGGAGTTCTTTTACAACTCGACCTAGTGTACTATAAATAAGACATTAGGGTCACAGTTGTTGTAGAGAATTCCCGAGAGAGATTTTTCCTAGAGAGTTTTTGTGAGAGTTTTTGTCCTAAGATTTTTGGGGCTAGCACTCCGGATCGTGATCGTCCGTTCGTGTGTAGATTTCTGATAGAGGGCGTTCATCTCTCCCAACGTTTTAAAGGAATCGATCAATACCAAACAAGGCAAACATGAAGTTATTCTTGCTAAGGTATGATTTTTATTGACACATCAATTTAATGGAATCAATCGGGTCTTGGTTCGGGGATGTTCGAAAAGGTTTCGAAAACTTTCACTGCGCATGATCCCCAAAACCCAACAGTGGTGTCAAAGCCAGTAGGCATGATTTAATTAAATTATAATGTGCCCTTATTTTTTATATACATGATATATAAAAGTCAATCATGATAATTTATATATGGTTGTATCATTGCGTTTAATAGAATTAATCTATATGCAAAAGTGTGAAAGTATCGACATGGTGTTGTTGATGTAGTCGCACCGTCATGCACATACATGCACAAAACGGGTGCGCATCAAATTTAGCGAATAAGATCTCACGATTTGTGTAGATAGATATGTGCAATTTAATATGTTGGTGGTTGTATAGGATATGAAAGCCATTATATTGATAAAAAAAGTAAGAAGATTTTGGCTAAGATGAGATTCGATCCCTAGCCATTCAACTCTTTTTGGAATGCTTAGCCATCCTAGCTACCAATTCAACTTATAACAAAATTACAAAATAAAATTAAAAGGCAAATCTATTTGTAATAGGATTACAAAAGGAGGATTTTTGTTCATAGTAGGATTCGATCCCTAGTCATCCAACCCGTTGGAATGCCTTAACCATCCTAGCAAGCAAACCAACTTGCAATAGGATTACAAATCAAAATTTAAGTACAAATCTGATTGTAATAGGATTACAAAATACAATAAAGGAACTTTTGTTGAGAGTATGATTCGATCCCCGGTCCTCATGCATATTAGAGTGCATTAGCCATCCAAGCTAGCGAGCCAAGTTGTAATAGGATTACAACTCTATTTATATTAATCGGGCTATATATTAATTGAAAGAAGTTTTAACTAATTAATTTCCAATTAATTGGATGGAGTTATTGTTCATCAATTGGATTGATTGGCACCCATTAATATTAATGTTTAATTTAGTTATAAGGTGTTTTAATTGAATTAATATCAATTCAAATAAGTGGGACTATTATTAATATTAATTAAGATATTTAATTAAAAGGGGTTTAATTAAATAGAGTCCGATAAAAATTATATTGAGATATATTTAATTAATGAGATTAATGAAATATAATCTTTCATGCACTTGGAAAATTTTAAGGTATTTAATTTCCTTGATTTGTTTTATGATGCCTTGTTGATATATGAAGATGTTTATTCTTGTTTTATTTTAATGATCTTTATTCTATGCATATTGGGTATATATATGATACTTCATAATTAAATAGATGCTAGAATTAGTCATTGTAAAACACTACATGGATCATAAAACTTGATAAAAATCCCTCGATTAGAATTTTAAGTTAATGTCACCCCTTTTTAAACACTTGTCAAGGCCTCGATCACATCAATATGGGTCTGCCTTCGCAGCGTGTATTGTGTTATCTTGGCGAGGCAAGCTGGGTAACGGTTACCTGGATGTTTTAAATTGGTTTAACTTAATAAAGCCATCAAAATGGTTTTGGGCTTTAGGCATAGATGAGACGTAACATGTTGTGACATATGATGTCTAAGTCTCATAAAGAACCTAAGAGTTGTATATGATGCAATTGGTAATGGTTACTTACCTAAATAACTTGATTTTGAGTGTCATGCTTTAGCTGTCTCAAAATTAAGTGAAATATGGATCTTAGAACACTAAATGAATATTTACGATGGTTATTAATTTAGTGGGAGTTTAATTACTCACTAATAAATTATTCTGCATAATCTTCTAAGTGTAGATGTTAAACTCCTAATAACACTAATTCATAGCAACTGCGATCAATCCTTGAGAAGGATAAAGTAATTTCTAAGACTAATTTCCCTATTTTGATTAGAAAATTGATAAATGTTATCAACCATAAAATAATGGTGTATGTATTAGATTAATTATTCCTTTAAACTACCATCTACTAGTACAAGGATTATATGTCATGTTAGCAAATATAAAACCGAACTTTAGGAAAGATTCGGGACGTGAAAACTAATGACATGACAGTGACACTGAAGGAAAAGTTCCAATAGTAAGTCACACGGGAAGGGCATAAGATTGCAATATTCCTAGATTTTTGTAAAATGGTTGTGAACCTATTAATATGTCTTTATGTTTGGAACATGAAAGAACTATATTAATTATCATAAAAGGCTTGAATCTTCATGTGCCAAAAGTTGGCAGTAGATTTGATCTATAATTCATCAAAATAGTTAGAATTTGAAAGATATGGAGAACAATGTTTACAGTTGGATATGATGTTTAAAATTGTAAGACATAATAATTAAAAAGGGCCTTAAATATATACTTGATGGTTCGTAACATAAAGGAATTTAATAAAGAAAGATAAAGGGACGGTAAAAGCTACAAAAGGTGCTTGTGCCGGACACAGAAACCTTAGTTGTGAGCTAGACTTTGCCAAGTTCTAAAGAAAGCCTTAAAGAACGAATTTTGTTTTTCATAGAATGAAATTGTTCATTTTATAATGAATTACAAATCCTATCAAGAAGACATGATTTTGAATTGTTACGAACATTTCAAAATGAGTATAAAAAAATCACTTGGCAAACTATTAACATACTTTGATGAGATCAAGGTGGATAATATTTGAGCCAAGAGTTTAAGTGATCATTTTTGAAATTGTGAGATTGTCTTGCAATTAACTCCACTAGGAATTTCATTTGAGAAATGTTGTTTTAAGAGAGAAATCGAACTATATAGGATATAATTTGATTTATGATGTGTCACACAAACTCTCTATGATGTCATATAGAGGCTATACTTTGGAAACCAAGGGACTCGCACTAAACCTTATTTTCGTTAAAGTAGTTGATAAAACTCCATATATGATATGGAATAAAAATACATAGTTTGTCTTTTCATGAGATTTGAGGCGGCGAGACTTGCGTAAGATGTTAAGTCACATAAAGTTTGATGCACAAATCTTTTGTGTCTAATTGTGGTCGAACGCTATGATACTATTTTATACAATTGAGAACAAATTGTTTGTTGTTCAAAATAATGTCTTTCTAAGTAAAGAGTTTAATTTAAAGACACCATTGGGAATAAAATAAATTTTGAAATGTTCAAGTGTCACAAATGAGAACCGAACCACTTTAGGAAGATCAACAAAGTTTTAAACTAGTTGAGTATACACAAGTAACATATATTTCTTGAAAATCTAGAATAATAAGAAATTGGCCAAAGAAGTTTGGAATTTCTTATTATTGATAGTTATGATGTAATTTTAATATTGGATCAAAATGAATCACTACTTATCAAAAGACATGTCATGTCTAGATTGAACGAAGAAACTAAGTGTTATTAACTCTGAATTTTAATTCATTTCTATTAATCAAGTTTGGAACTTGAATTATTTACCTGAAGATGGTATGACCATTAGATGTAAATGAGTTAAAGTGACATGAAAAAGAAAAAATGCATACTTAAAAGCACGGCTTATCGAAAATTCTAATCTAAATTAAGGTGTTGATTATGATAAGATTTTCACTGGTAGCAAAGCTCAAGTTTTAGAATTCTATTGTCATTACTTCATAGTTTGACTATAAGATATGACAAACGGATATCAAAAATAGCATTGCTCTATGCTCCTTAAAGATGTGTATGATATTTTTTTATTATTATTTTGAGAATTAGAGAAAGGTACACAAGCTTAAAGGATCCATTTATGGATTATAGTAAGCTTATCAGAGTCAGGATCTTTGTTTTGATGAAATAATTAATGAATTACATTCATTGAATCAAAGATAAACTTGTGAATACATAAAAGTTAGTGGGAGCGCAATTATCTTTCTGAATCTGTATATTAGTGATCATTATTCATTGGAAACAACGTCTGCTGAATGTCAAGTCTTGGTTAAGGAAAGTTTCTCAATGAGATTCTTAGCTAATTAGGTTTATATCCTTGTGATATAGATCTATGGAAATAGATCTAAGAGACTAATTGCTTTAAATAAGAGTGCTTATATAGACAAATAACTGAAAAGGTTTCAGTGTACGAGATTCTTAAAAGAACTCGTACTTATGTCTTATAACATAAGTCTCTACAAGACTCAACGTCTTAAGACAATTGATGAGCGGTGCAATGTGAATAAGATTTCATACGCATAAGCTATGATAATCATCACATATGTTATACTTTGCACTCAACTTGATATGTCATATGCTTTGGGCAAAACATACATACATCTCATAGATTCCAGTGAAGGTCACTGGATATTTATCAATAACATTCTTAAGTACTTCAGAAGCACTTGAGATATGTTATTAGATTTGCAGAGGTTTGAAAGATATGAGTCTTGTAAATTGTTACACCATGCAAACTTTCAAATTAATATAAAAGATTAATGATCGCAATATGAATATGTGTTAACTTCGTAGGAATGAGTTGGAAATGTTCTAAACTCACTCTAACAAGTCCTATAACATAAATTGAGTTTTTAGCGGCATTTGATTCGAGCCAAAGAAAATGTTTAGATCGTAAGGTTCATGATTGAATAAGGTGTGGTTCCAAATGTTGGAAATAATGTTGGCTTTTATTGTAAAACCAATGGACAAATTTAGGTTATGGAACATAAATCACACTATAGATCTAAACAATCACTTGGCGTTTTTGTCTTATAAAAGAGAGAACATAAAGATTTGCAGAACATCAATAACAAACAATGTAGCAGATACATAAACAAAATTCTTCCACTAAGAACACATTAAGGTCACTCAGTATTGGATACGTGAAGGATTTGACCTATTGCAAGCGGGAGATGTTGGGGTATGTGCCCTAGGCCAATTCTATAAAATATTGTTTAACTATTATAAGTAGATGCATGTTTCTTTTTATAATAGTATCCATGGATAATTAATGTATTATTCTAAATGTCCCTAGTCAGTTATTATTGTGGGAACAATAATAAATTAAGACTAGTATGAGTTTTGTTTGATAATCATGTGATGATTATGCGTATACGGATACGGATCAAGATTATGGGTATCTGTTGGGAACAGGTGCTGGACCGACCCGCTATGAGAACACTACATGGTCAATGTCATAAGTGATTCTCATGAGAGTTATATCATTTAGTCCTTTGACTAGAGATCACCAGAGACTCCAACATTAGGAGCACAATGATTTGATACAATCAACCGTTGTCTTTAACCGGATGATTATAAAGATTGTGATTGGTCATTGTTCGACTAATGTGTGGATGTTGTGTGATCAAGATGGAATTTGTCCCTCTTTTAGAGAGAGATATCTATTGGGCCCCTCGATAGGTTAGGACTGCTAAATGGCCATGTCAAATGAATTGATTGGATCAATGTCACTTGACAATTTCAGTCTACTCGGAGATCGAGACTAGTAGATTGAACTATAAGGGTGACATTCCATGTCTTATGTTCAATCAAAAGATATCGCGGGACAAATGGATATGATATACACATGTCTATTAGGTTATATCGATTTATTGATCTTCATGCTACTTGGGTAGTCATAATGCCTTGCTAGAGACCGCTTATGACTTGTGTAACAAAATGGTTTTAGTTCACTGCCAACGTTGCATGAACCTATTGGGTCGTGCACAAAGAACGAATTTGCGCGATTTAATATTGTCTGGGTTAATGAATTTTATTTGATAAAATTCATTTTGAAGATTCTCATTAAATGTCCTAGTTTGACTAGGATTCAAGATTCTCATACATTTCTAGTGTGACTAGAAATTTTCTCTTATTAAATCTTATTTTCAATAGGACTCTAATTGGAATTACAGTATGACTTTAATTCTTATTTGAGTTTTAGATAAATTACAACTTTTATTGGATTAGTAATTGTAGATTATGTATGACTCTATCCTTTTTAGAGTTGGACTTTATCTAGGACTCTATTTAGAGTGTGACTAGGAGATGGAGTTCTTTTACAACTCAACCTAGTGTACTATAAATAAGACATTAGGGTCACAATTGTTGTAGAGAATTCCCGAGAGAGATTTTTCCTAGAGAATTTTTGTGAGAATTTTTGTCCTAAGATTTTTGGGGCTAGCACTCCGGATCGTGATCGTCCGTTCGTGTGTGGATTTCTGATAGAGGACGTTCGTCTCTCGCAGCCTCTTAAAGGAATCGATCAATACCAAACAAGGCAAACATGGAGTTATTCTTGCTAAGGTATGAATTTTATTGGCACATCAATTTAATGGAATCAATAGGATCTTGGTTTGGGGATGTTTGAAAAGGTTTCGAAAACTTCCGATGCGTATGATCCCCGAAACCCAACAGAGCTAACTCGCATATCCAAAATCCACGTCAAAACTCGAAATTTCATACTCGAAACGTAAAGAACGACGAGGAGAACATGAGTCTCACATTTGATTGTCGATTGCTCGTCGTATGAACCTCCAAATCTTTACTTGAAATTCACCAAAATCCCCCAAATTTTCGTCCAAAATGAGAGAGAGAGAGAAAAGGTGGTGAAATGAGTTATTTTTTTGACTTTTATAGTCTTTTTGTCATCTAATGTGTGTGTAGATCCCAAGGACCACTTGGATGGTTGAAATAAGGTCAAAAAGTCAATCTAAGGTGACTTAGATTGGTGACTTTGTCACTTGATCTTATCCTCATTCAATGACATACATTAAACCGCTGGGCGTTCGGTACCCAACTCTGCGCCGCGATGCGTATCGTTCACGTACACTCACACCATTAAACGTCTAAACGGTGTTTTATATTAATTATTTAATGAATTTTATTCATTTATCATGTGTGCCTTATTTTCCAACCTAGTGTACTATCATTCGCCTACTCGATACCCGCGTCTACATGCTAATCGAGGCGAATACTTGTCACACTATCTCACATGAGCAATAATAATATAAATACACACATTCAGGTGCAATTCAACATAATTAAGCATAAATATCGCAAATTAGGCAAACAACACACAAAACTAACTATTTACATATCTCAAGCGTCCCGCCTAGCGGTGGGGTCCACAAGATCTGAGTTGTCGTTCACATTTGAAAATACATCATATTAACGGCGTAATTAAAACTGGGCCATTACAGTTCTTCCCGACTAGGGAAATTTTGTCTCGTAATTTAAAACACTTAAATAAACTCTTACCATTAAATAACTGAGGGTAACGTGCCCGCATAGTAGACTCGAGCTCCCAGGTAAGTCCCTCGGTTCTGTGATGCTGCCAATGAACTAAAACCTTTGGGATCTCCCTGTTCCACAGAGTCTGTATCCTACGATTCATGATCTCAACTGGCTGCTCCTCGTAGGTCTGTCAGGCCGAACCTCTACCTGTCTGACATCCACCATCGATTTCAGCCTTGATCTAGCTAGCAACATAGATATGTGAAATACCGGATAAACCCCGACTAACTGTAGCGGTAACTCCAACCTGTACACCGTTCTGTCGACACATGCCTCAACCCTAAACGGTCCAATGAACCTTGGTGCTAGTTTCCCCTTGATGTCAAACCTTTGATGACCCTTCCAGGGTGAGACCTTTAAGTACACCAAGTCACCCTCCTCGTAACTCAGATCCTCGTGATACCAGTCCGCATACTTCTTCTATCTATATTGGGTCGCACCTGAAGCCTTTGACGAATCTACCTAATCTTCTCAGTATGATCCACTACAACCTCAGGTCTTATAGCCGTCGTATCCTCTGGTGCCTCCCAACATGCTGGTGACCTGCAGGGCCTACCATATAGTGTCTCGAACGGTGGCATCCCGATGCTTGCGTGATAGCTGTTGTTGTATGCAAACTCACATAAAGGCAGATAATCCTCCCATGAACCACCAAACTGCAAAATACAAGCCCTTAGCATATCCTCTAATATTTGAATCAATCGCTCTGACTGACCGTCGGTCTGAGGATGATATCCCGTACTAAACTATAGTCTAGTGTCAAACTGCTCCTGCATACTCTCCCAAAGCTTAGATGTCAGCCTGGGATCCATGTCAGAAACAATGGAGATCAGTAAACCGTGAAGTCTGATGATCTCTCTCTCTCGAAGATAACGCTCAACTTTGGGAAGGAATATCTCATGGAAATTAGAATGAAATGTGTCGACTTCGTCAACCTGACAATCACTACCCAAACTGCATCATGACGCATCGTAGTCTGCGATAGGCCACTGACAAAGTCCATGGTCACGTGTTCCCACTTCCACTGAGGAATGGGCAGCGGCTATAGCAACCCATCTGGTCTCATGTGCTCAGCATTCACCTGCCGGCAAATATGACAACTCCTGATGTAGTTACCAACGTCAGTCTTCATCCCTGACCACCAAAACAATCGTCGCAAATCATGATACATCTTGGTCCGACCAGGATGAACAATATATCACGACTGGTGTGTGTCCTCCAGTATGTTGTCCCTGAGCTCCGATACCACAGGTATCCACAATCTACCCATGTGTCTCAAGCACCCGTCTGATGTCTCAGACTAATATGTGCAACTTAGATTATGAGCCAGTTCACTGAACCGCCCACATAGCCCGTCAACTCTCTGACACTCAGCAATCTGCTCCAAAGACACCATAGACACTCTCATCTGACAACAAATATGTAGCTCAACAATAGCCTCTGTCACACACATCACCAACGTTGCCTCAAGAAATCCGTATTCATGTGTCATAGGCCACAAGACTATCTGGTTCTCAATGCCACTCCAGTCAATGCATCAGCTACCACATTCGCTTTCCCGGATGGTACTCTATGGCGAAGTCGTAATCCTTCAATAACTCGAGCCATCTCCTCTGTCACATGTTCAACTCCTTCTGAGTGAACAAATATCTCAAGCTGGTGATCAATGAACAACACGAACCTCTCTTCATAGAGATAATGCCTCCAGGCTTTTAGTGCAAATACGACTGCTGTAAGCTCCAAGTCGTGCACTGGATAATTACCTTCGTGGGGTCTCAACCGTCGAGATAAGTAAGCCATTGGGTGTCCATCCTGCATCAAGACACAACCCAACCCAGTGCCTGAAGCATCGATATAAACTGAGAAGCCTCCACTGCCAGCAATGCTAACACTGGCGCATAAGTTAGCTTCCTTTTCAGCTCCAAAAATGCTTCCTCACACTCCTTGAACCAATCAGATTCGACATCTTTCTTGGTCAATCTAGTCACCGGCGCTGCAATCAATGAAAAATCCTACACAAACCGCCGGTAATATCCTGCTAAACCCAAGAAACTCCGAATGTCAGAAAGCAAACATCCTGTAAGGTCGGTTGTAAATAGGTCGTGTCCTCAGTATTGACTCAATAATGAACTCAACTGCTCAGGGCGGTGGTAGTCCTAGAAAATCATCTAGAAATACACTCGAAAACTCACAAACTACCGGGACATCCTCAACCCTAATCACAACCCTCGGCTCTAGCTCAACAGTCGCAGCAAACGCCACCATCTACTGAGTCGTCGCTAAAAGGCCTATAGTGATCGGTAAAGTTGTCGCAACTCCGATGAATGATAACTCTGGAATCCCCACGATATCAAATGTAACAGTCTTACTAAAGCAATCTATATGTGCGTGATATGCTGACGACCAATTCATGCCCAACATCGCATCGAGCTCCAAATACTCTAGAACTCGTAAATTAGCCGGTAACTGATGTCCCCTATCTCAATATTACAATCCCGGCATATACGCTTAGGGTATATCTTATCCCCAACAGTTGTACTGAGGACCAGATGTGTGTCTAAAGTTTGTGCCTATAACTCTAACTCTCTTATCATGCGTCATGCAATAAAAGACAAAGTACTACCAGAATCGAGCATGACATGCATGGGAGTACCACAAATGGATAACGTAACTTCGACAAGCTGTTTGGTTGCCTCCCTGTCCGGTTGCGCGACCGCAAGAGCGACGGTATGAGCCCTATCTCTGGCCTAGTCTGACTGTGGTGGTGGTGGTGTCGGTCTAGTACAGTCGGCTGTAGATGCCCAACCTGACCACATCTATAGCATCGACGAGACTCATGTCTCCCAGTTGGTCTAGCAACGCTCCTCTGACCCTGACCATGACTTTGGCTCTGTCCTTGTCCTCTCTGATCTCTGTCCTGCCTATATTGTTGCCTAGGTTGCTCAGTAGGTGCAGAGGTGGTAGCATACACCATCTGGCGATCATCATACCTCATCGGATCATCCCGTCGATCTTCGTCGCCTCGACGGCTCTGATTTGACCGTTTATCATCTCAACGAGATCTCTGCCCCTGTCTCTGTCTGCCCTGATGATCTCGTTGTCTCTTCGATCTCTGCTCTGACCGAGAACTCTACGATGACTAACTCTGATAAGACGTGGATGCGGGTCGACTTCTCTCGTATCAGATAAGTTTCATGTGCCAGATCCCTATCAGAAATCTCCAGTAGTGTACGAGCTCCACTGGATACAATAAAGCTCGCAACCCTCTCATCCAATCCCCTGGAAAAATAGTAGATCTGAAGTCGCTCTGTCCCAACCACATCCATGGCGTACTGCAGTAAATATCGTATTGCTCTATATACTACAGCATAGACACGTTAACCTGAACCAGGGCCAGAAATTGCTCCCTCAATCTGATCCGAACCTCCATCGGAATATACTCGTTCATGAACAGATCACGGAACTCTGCCCAGGTGGTCGGCTCCGGATATGTAACCGCATATGTAGTCCACCAAACCGTAGAGTCACGTCTCAAACAAAAACTCGGCATACGAGCACTACAAAAAAAAAACCAAATCAACAACAAACTAATCTGATGCTGAATTGGTACGATTCTGTTGCTAAACCACTCTGCAACAAATCAGCGACAGATAGTAGTTGTTGCTAAAATCTTTGTTGCTGGTGCAACTCAGCGACATATTTGATATTTTGTTGTTGTTCAGCGACAGATTTGTGACAAAGCGTCGTCATTTGACGACAACGAAAATGGGTCCGTTCTTTGATCGAAGTCAGTCAAGCAAAGACGTGTCATGTTGCAAATCTGTTGCTATTTAGCAACATACATGTGTGTGTCATTGATTTGCCTAGTCAAAGAAAGACGCGTTCGTCGCAACTTTGTTTCAATTGCGATAGACAACGTCTGTCATTGATTGTGCCCTTGATCAACTGCTTGTTGTATTTGTCACAAATCGATCTGTTGTTGTTTAGATGACTGGGATCCAGTAAAAAGTAATTTTTAAATTAATTAATTTTGAAAACAGTAAAAAGTAAAAATAAGAAATGTCCTACAGCAAAATTTGCAAAAACAATTTAAAAGATACAAATATTTATTTTATAAAAACAATAAAAATTTGAAAGCCATTATTTGGATGAAGGGTAACATATACAAACTTGACTAATGAATTCAGAAATTCGATTCGCATCATATAGATAAAATTAGGTTCCAACTTAATGGTGTGAGTTACTATATCGATACAAGACTAAAATCAACTGCCCAAATTCGATCTGCATCGCTCTTTTCACCCTCCGAGGCCTGCAAAATTCATATATTAGCAAGTAGCAAGATATCACACTATCTCGATACAAGACTAAAATCAATAAAAAATCAGCAAACATTGACTTAAAGAAATTGCTAAGCTAATGACATACTAAATAAAAGACCATGCATCTCAGGATATATTAGGTTCGCAGTGTGTCATTTCATCGGGTAGCTAATCAAGCTAGAAATTATAGGTTAATAGAATTATAGAATAAGTGGTAGCATGGCGCAATGCCGCTGAATAATTTACTAAGAGTAATTATAATACAAGACCAAGCATCTGTCACCAACAAAACAACCATATATATATATATATATATATAATTCTATAATTAGAAATAGAGATAAAGACCCATGATGTACATATGATATTGCTCATCCAAAACTAAAGAAAAAACTTCACGCACAAATAAAAAAAAACCGCTATTTTTAACAAATCCAAGAAAAAAATAGAATGTAATGCTCAAATCCTGATCTAATGAGTAAGACATTTAAGTATAATGAAACCCAACACGTTGAAATAGAATATAAAACTATTTTTAACAAATCCAAGAAAAATAATTCTAACATGTTTGTACCACAACTATGGTGAAGTGATATGAAGGTCAAATAGGCGTTGTCATAGATAACTAAAGTGACTAACTCAAGGAGCAACATTATGCACGCAATAATAATAATAAAAAAGATATACAAATGTACGTAGTTGAAAAGAGATTGGTCAGAGAAATAGAGACACACATGAGGAGCCTTGTTCATAAGTCCTACATAACATCAATAAAAATGAACAATTAGAAGAAAGAATGTTAATGACAAGCCCTTAGCCAATACACACACACACAAAAATTACCACTGCATGAAAAATCATGAATATAAGACATTGAAAGGTAGGTAAATGAAAGAACATAGGCTATTACAAATGGACCAAGTCCTTCTCATGACATTAATTATTGAATGAAACCCAACACATTGAAATAGAACATAAAAAATATACAAATATACTTGAAAAGAGGTTGGTTAAAGATGTAGAGACACACATGAGGAACCTTGTTTGGAGTGCCCATTATAGCTATGTTTATGCACATTGATCAGCTAATGAATGCAAGATTGGTGGTGGAGTTGGGTGTAGGATTGGAAGCAAATAGAGTGAAGGGATGCGGAGGAGATGGTGAGGAAGGAAGGATTGCAAGAGAAGAGGTGGCCAAGGTGATAAGAGAGGTAACATTTTGCAGCCAACCCGTGTTAATCAGGAACATGCATAAAAACGTAAGACCAATAGATTATTTAACATACGTTAACAATCCTTACAAGTAGGTGTTTATATGTGTTAGCTCGTTGATAGAAGTGAAACCTCATTACATATATGCAGAAGAAAATCTTCATGATCCTAGAATAAATAGATTATTTTTTTCTAAGTTTCTTCCGAGGTCCGAAAATACATTAGAGAAAGAGATGAACACAATAAAATAGTGTATGTATCTTGAGCTCACCTAGTACAATGAGGCCAAGGTGAATAAGTTGGAATATGTCTCTCAACCTGCTACTTGGGCTTCACTAACCTGAAGAGTTTAATTTGGATCAATAATACTTAAGTTTGAAATCCTTAGATGAAGCATAAAACAAATCATAAGATGCAAACAACCTACATTTATAAATAATTCGAATATGAGTAAAAGAAAAACATTCACTGGAAAAAAAAATTAAAACTTTAAATAATGAAATTAATAAAAGGGTTTATGGGAATCCTAAATCTTGCAAGCCAACTACTTATTCTAGGTATTTCAAAATTGCTTGTCCAAGGGCTTACTCTTATGCTTATGATGATCCTACTAGCATTGCCACTTGTGGTGGAGTTACTTGATCACATTTTTTCCAAACTAATTTGCCTTATATGTTTTGCTAGATTGCTATGTGATGTGTAGTGATATTAGTATTAGTACTAGTAATAGTAATAGTCTATATGTTAGGTATTTGATGATGATTTGAATCAGTGAGTCTGCTAGCATTAGTTTTTTCTTTTAACCAAGTTACAGTAAAAGAGAGCAAGGATTGAGTGAATGTTTTCATTCTAGAAAAAATCAACATGAAGTTTTGAATACATTTAAGTTTTGGAGAAAAACTTAAACCTTTAAATGATGGAATTAATAAAAAAACAATCAAAACAGTAAAAAGCTTCAATTCCATCGCTAAACCAATAGTATTGATGATGCCATTAGTGCTCGATAAATTCACGAAATATTTGCTAGTTCTCAACTAAAGTTTATCAATCTCCACAAAAATTTAGAATCAATTAACAATTTTCTGAAGAGCATCTCAGATGATATATTTGAAGCACTATATTTAACGCTCAACTATAGTTCTAGTAGATTTATGATTCCATGTTCATAACTATTCCTAACTAAACCAAAAGTAGCAAACAAAAATTAAATAGAATAGAAATGCAAGTCCTAATCAATATTGAACTCTACATCTACAACTATAGTATTTAGGATATGTTGTAATCAATATTAAACTCCAGATCTACAACTATAATATTTAATTAGGATATGGCGTAACATGTCCTCACAAAACTCAAATGGATAACTTTAAAACTTGCCTAATCACATAACTAACACTGACTTAGTTCTGGTTCTCATAAATATATTATGAAAAGGCAATGAACATTCCCTCATCATTTGCAAAATTGACAAAATACAAAATCCTAAAGAGAACATAGGTGATTAATTAGATGTAATCAAGTAAAGATATAAAAGCACATGAATGCTAACCAAACAAGACAACAACTTAAAAGCGTATGAGAAATTGAAATGATGGCTAAAAACAAAACTAATGGCAACAACCAGAGTTCTTATAAAAGAATTAACTTAACATTGACACACTGGTAACTCATGGCTGCAACATAAATATGGACATAAGTCTAAGATAATATGAAAAGAAGAAATTGGAAAAAATAAAAAAAAAGAAAACAATAAATTAAAAATGAATAAAACTAGGACAACCTTCAAAATTACATTTTCACATATATAAAACAAATAGAACCAACACATTGAGAGTACAATTGAGCATTAGAAGATGAGTAAATTCAAGTACAAGAAAATCTAAAAGTTGAATTAACCTACAATAATTTAGGAATTCATGACAAACCATCCAAAAAAATATATATATCTATTGAAACCCTTTGAACATACCTTGTGAATCTTCCAAGAAAATCAGCTCCAATAAAAGCATCAAATGCCTGCACATTCACAACAAACATTTCAAACTCCACAAAATCAAACCAAACAAAAAGGGGGAAATAAAGAACACACAAAATCCAAAACCCCCAAAATTTCACACAAAGAAATCTCAACAAACAACACTGAACAAACTGGAAAAACGCCACCTTAATCGAAAGGAAAGAGAAGAAGGAGGAGATGGCGAGGCAACAAACTCGGGAGGAGGTGTCGACCATCTGGCATATGGTGAGGGCGACATAGAGGTCTTTTCGGTGCCGGATTGGGCTTGGGCGATGACGTCGCGCCCCTTGATGATGGGGAGGACGACTCTCTGCTGGATGGCAGAGAGCTTCTAGAATCGGTAAGCGTAGATGCCTCCTACACAAACCCTACACCACCTACACAAAACCCTACACCACCGAGTCCTCGTGACTCCCGACCAAACCCATAACCTCCTCGTCACCGATGAGTCTCCCTTCCGGTACTACATCGCCCCGTAACTACGCCAACGCTCGCAATGCCAACGCCCCTTCAATAACACCGCGCCACCGCCAAACGCCCCCTTCGACAACACCACAATCAACGCCCGAAGAATACCGGTCCCCCACCTTCGCCACCGCCAAAAAGCGCTCGCCACGGCCTCACGTCATCGCCCTCTTCGACAACACCACCGCCATCGTCGAATACCAGTCCCCCTCCCTCGCCGCCGCCAAAAGATTGCTCCACCAACGCCTTGCCGACTCCTCCGCTCCCCTCCCTCGATCCAGGAGTCGCCCGAGTGGGGGTGGTCATCGGCGCCGAGAGGAGCCGAGAGTGGTGGAGGGGCGTCATCGGCGATGGTGGCCGCTGGAGCCGCAAGGAGGCCGAGAGGGGTGAGTGATGAGAGTTGTGAGTGGTGGAGGAGTTGTTTTCGGGTAGAGAGAGAATAAGAGAGTGAGATTGGTTTGAGAGGGAGAGAGAGAGAGAGAGCACGTGAGAGGAGAGGGAGTGTGTGAGGTGTCAAAAAATAGAGATGGAGTGTATATGTGAGGTTTGACTTTCTTTTTTTTCTTTAATTTTCAGTTTGCTACAAATCAGCAACAGACCTTAAGTATATCGTTGATTTGTAGTAAATCTGTCGTTGACTTGTTTTTTGCCTCAAATCAAACGCCACGTGTTCTTATGCAGATGACGAGGTTCGTCGCTAATTTGTCGCTGAAATTAGCAACAGATTAGCGACAACCAATGAAATTCAACAACGATTATGTGGCAATCAACAATCTGTCACAAAACTTTTATCACAAATCTGTCGTTGAATAGTTGTTTCATGGTCAACAAAACGACTTATCTGATGCATATATGTTGTTGATTTGTTGTTGTTTAGCAACAGATTTAGGATGTTGCTATTTGTTGTTGCTAATCCATCATATTCTTGTAGTGGAGGTCGATCCCTCTCCTCGAAGAAGAGCAGCTTATGCAACCGTTCATGTAACAATAACCATTTCCCGACTATCTTTGGGTCACCTACTCCGTAGAAGTAACCAGGCTGAAATCTAATGAAATCCTTCACCCTTTTGGCCTCAACTGACATCGTGCTGCCTGATGTCAATTTCACGACTGACTGCTTTGCCCGTAGCAATGTAGTAGTTGGGGTCTCAGTTGGTACCACCACTAGCCCAACTCTCTCTGTCGGTGTCCCAAAAATCGCCGCCTGAATCGGCGTATGTGGTGTAGTAGGGGCTACGGCTGCCTGTGAAATTGGCGCCGTTAGTGTGATCGTATGAGCTGGCATCGTTGCCGCCTGAGCTCGCATCATTTCCAAAATTTGCGCGAATATGTCGTCCATACTACGCGCTAGTGAATGTAACGTCAAGGTCACCCTGGCCGAGTCACTGGTATCTCCGACCTCAAGCTGAGTAGGAATCAGAGGCTGCCCATCCATCTGAATCTGCATTGAAGAACGTGTGTCGAATCAGCCTCCACATATATATACACGTGCATCGAATGTAATATATATACAAATAGAAACATATCTCGTATATAATCATAATCACTACCCGCCTCACAATCACTTCCCAACTAGGGTTCTAGGGTAATTACTTTGGGTTTCCACATCTAAGGTTTTATTCATTAAGTTTTATGCTCTTATTAAACTCCTAGCTTCCACAAACCTAGGCTTTGATACCAAAATGTAGCAGCCCCAAACCCCAAGGCCCGCCACGGGTGCCAACGCGGGGCCACAACCCTCCTACGTTAAGCCTAGCTGTGTCCCACATGCCATTAACCTACACAACTTCATTCAACACCCAATACTTGACCAACTTACATTATGAAAAGTTACAAGTTAACCCATTGGACTCAATTCACCTGTTAAGATCATTTTTAACAATCAAATTATAGCGGAAGACTTATTAGACTTGATCGAGCAGTAAAAAAATAAATTCAAGTCTTATGAGCATCAACCTAATGTGAAAACCCATAATATAAACATCATAATCAGAAAGGTGGCTAAAATCCTCAAAATAAGTCAATATACAAGTCATGGTAGCTCACGATGTATCCCATATACCAAAAGTAAATATAAATATATACAAACGTACGAGAGAGGTTGTAGTCCGTCATAGGTAGTTCTCAAGCTTTCCCTTGCCTCGACTCGTACCAAGTCTGCACTCAAGCCATCACAATAAAACATATGGCAAGTCCAGAGTGAACAATCCCAAGAAAATTCAATAAGCATTTATAGAAATAATATATAGAAATTTGAATAAAGCTATTAAATAAACATGCAGAAAATTAAAACAGGCAATTGTGCTCATCGCATGAATACATAATAGACAAGCTCAAAATGTGTGTCTACAACCTACGTCAGACTAGCACCATACTCCGGACTCTCCCGTGAGCACTGCCAGCGAGTCACACTCCAGCATGGCCAGCCTCTGGGTCCTCTCGATGGTCGGCATGGTCCCACGGTGCATCGACACGTGCACCAGAAAAGATCCTCGGGTCGAACTATTCATCGAGACCCCAGGTGACACGTGTTATGGTCTAATGGACATACACACAGAATGGCTCGGTGGGAACGCACTCAACCAAACCGTGTATATAAACCATACCAGAAATGAATAATGAAATAATTGAATGGAAGGCAAATAAGGAAATAAATAAATAAATACTTGAGAGAATTTCAATTGGGTTACTACATACCTCAAACCGCGCTCCACTAATACAAAAGCGATCTCCACGCCTCCAAATACGTGCCATAACACTCGTAGATCAAATCAATGTACTTAATATTCATTAATTTATCAATTTTCCAAACTTTGAAATCTCCCAAATTCACATTAGAGTTCCAAATCCATCATATTAATTCATATTATACGCGGTATCGATCCCCGGTATAGGCCCCTAATTAGCCGTATCGAAACCCAAATTTGAAAAAGTTTTTTTATTCCAGGTGAAACGGCGTCGTAGGTGGCGCCGTGAGAATCACGAAGCCGCTCACGGCGCCCTTCCTACAGGGTGCTCCCTTGGGTTTTTTCGGAACCCCAGATCCAACTTCGCGACCCGAACTCTATCCAATCCCTTATGGTTCACCAAAACTACCATAGGGTACGTTCAAACCACGTTAAACTCGTTCGAAATTCAAACCAAAACCGTGACAAAACTCGGTGAAACCCCGATAAAACTTGGCGAAACCCCAAAAAAAACTCCACAACTTCAACACCACCATCCACAACATCTAATACCAAGATAATTGCTCCCATACAACTCAAAACTCATAGCAAAAACCCATAAACCAGCGAGCTAACTCGCATATCCAAAATCCACGTCAAAACTCGAAATTCTATACTCGAAACGTAAAGAACGACGAGGAGAACGTGAATCTCACCTTGGATTGTCGATTGCTCATCGTATGAACCTCCAAATCTTCACTTGAAATTCACCAAAATCCCCCAAATCTTCGTCCAAAATGAGAGAGGAGAGAGAAAAGGGGTGAAATGAGATATTTTTATGACTTTTATAGTCTTTTTGTCATCTAATGTATGTGTAGATCCCGAGGACCACTTGGATAGTTGAAATAAGGTCAAAAAATCCATCTAAGGTGACTACGATTGGTAACTTTATCACTTGATCTTATCCTCATTCAATCCCATACACTAAACCCCCGGGCGTTCGGTACTCGACTCCGCGTCGCGACGCGTATCGTTTGCGTACACTCACGCCATTAAACGTCTAAACGGTGTTTTATATTAATTATTTAATGCATTTTATTCATTTATCATGTGTGCATTATTTTCCAACCTAGTGTACTGTTATTCGCCTACTCAGTACCCGCGTCTACATGCTAATCGAGGTGAATACCCGTCACACTATCTCACACGAACAATAACAATATAAATACACACATTGTGATGCAATTAAGCATAATTAAGCATAAACATCGCAAATTAGGCAAACAGTACACAAAACTAACTATTTACCTATCTCAAATGTGCCCGGTCCTAACGGTGGGGTCCACAAGATGCTGAGCTGGCGTCCATATTTGAAAATACGTCATATTAACGGCGTAGTTAAAACTGGGTCATTACAGAACGTCCGGGGGTTTAGTGTATGGGATTGAAGGAGGATAAGATCAAGTGACAAAGTCACCAATCTAAGTCACCTTAGATGGACTTTTTGACCTTATCTCAACCATCCAAGTGGTCCTTGGGATCTACATACACACTAGATGACAAAAAGACTATAAAAGTCCAAAAAATATCTCATTTCACCACTTTTTCTCTCTCCTCTCTCATTTTGGATGAAAATTTGGGGGATTTTGGTGAATTTCAAGTGAAGATTTGGAAGTTCATATGATGAGCAATCGATGACCTAAGGTGAGATTCATGTTCTCTTAGTCGTTCTTTACGTTTTGAGTATGGATTTTTGGGTTTTGACGTGGATTTTGGATATGTGAGTTAGCTCGTTGGTTTGGGGGTTTTTGCTATGATTTTTGAGTTGGATGGGAGCAATTATCATGGCATTAGATGTTGTGTATGGTGGTGTTGAAGTTGTGGAGTTTTATAAGGGTTTTGTCAAGTTTTTTTTTTTGGGTTTTGGTTTGAATTTCGAACAAGTTTTAACGTGGTTTGAACATACCCTATAGTAGTTTTGGTGAACCATAAGGGATTGGATCGAGTTTGGGTCACGAAATTGGAGCCGGGGTTCCAAAAAACCCCGGGAGCATCCTATAGGAAGGGTACGCATATTAGGTACTTGAATTTGATCGACGGGTGTTGGGGCACGCATTTGGAGGCGTGGAGATCACTTTTGTATTAGTGGAGCGCGGTTGGAGGTGTGTAGTAACCCAATTGAAATTCTCTCGAGTATTTATTTATTTATTTTCTTATTTGCCTTTCATTCAGTTATTTCATTATTCATTTCTGTTATGGTTTGTATGGACGGTTTGGTTGAGTGCCCACCCACCTTGCCATTCTGTGTGTATGTCCACTAGACCATAACACGTGTCACCCGAGGTCTCGGTGAATAGTTCGACTCGAGGATCTTTTCGGTGCACGTGTCGGTGCACCGTGGGACCACGCCAGCCATCGAGAGGACCCAGGGGTTGGCCATGCCTGAAGTGTGACTCACTAGCAGTGCTCGTGGAAGAGTCCGGAGTATGGTGCTAGTCTGACTTAGGTTGTGGACACACATTCTGAGCTTGTCTATTATGTATTCATGCGATGAGCACAGTTGACTGTTTTAATTTTCCGCATGTTTATTTAATAGCTTTATTCAAATTCTTGTATCTTATTTTTATAAATGCTTATTGAATTTCCTTGGGATTACTCACTCTGGACTCATCTATTTTGTTGTGATGGCTTGAGTGCAGACCCCAGTACGAGTCGAGGCAAGGATAAGCTTGAGGACTACCTGTGACTGACTACAGCCTCTCTCGTACGTTTGTATATATTTATATTTGCTTTTGAGATACGTGATACATTGTGAGCTACCCATGACTAGTATATTGGCTTATTTTGAGGATTTTGGCCAACTTTCTGATTGTGATGTTTATATTATGATTTTCCACATTAGGTTGATGCTCCTAACACTTGAATTTATTTGTTTACTGCTTGATCAAGTCTAATAAGTCTTCAGAATAATTTGATTGTTAAAAATGATCTTAACAGGTGAATTGAGTCCAATTGACTAACTTGTAACTTTTCATGATGTAAGTTGGTCAAGTATTGGGTTTTGAATGAAGTTTTGTAGGTTAATGGAACATGAGACACAGCTAGGCCTGACGTGGCAGGGTTGTGGGCCCGCGTTGGCACTCGTGGAGGGCCTCGGGAATTAGGGCCACTGCATGGAAAGAATTGTTACGATCCAAATTTTTAAATCTTAATTTAATTTTTTAATCATGATCAGTGACCTGCGACGTGGGACCTGCATTGAGATACGTGCCGCGACCGAGGCAATGTGGCTGAGGTATATGTTATATTTGTTGTAATACATGTCTAGTGTATTGTATATGTGTAGACTACTAAGTCACTCATACTTGTGTATAGGTGTCGCGATGTGAGTGGTTATGTGCCCCGAGATGCGTGCCGACATAGGATCTGAGTGAGAGTTATGTAGTGAGTTCATTTTAAGCTTAGTGTAGCTTATATAGTTGAAATAATGTTGTTATAGTTGATTTTATATTAAATGTACCTAAGTTAGTAATGTCAAACAATAGCCATTTGATATTCCTCGAGATACGTGTTGACACGTCTTGAAACCAATTGGATTTGACATAGGTGTTAGTTGAAAGAAATTAGTGAAGAGTTAGTGAAAAATGTGTCAAGTTGAAGGCCATTAGATAAGTCTCGAGATACGTATGTACTTAAAGATCAATGTCTATTAATCAATATAATTTAATATATAAGATTGGATAAGATCAACTCATGCAAATCAAACTATTTCATGTACAAAACTTGTTGGAGAAAAAAAGTTGCTAGAAAATAAGAGATTAGCAAGATTAAGAAGGAGAATTCGGTGTAGGAGGTGTTAATCAAGTTAGGTGTGTTCATCAACTAGGTAATTTTAATTCACACTAATTAACTTAGCTTAATTTGAGGAATTCATGAGATATATGATGTGTGGTTGTTGCTATGGTTTTGGGTGTCGATTTGGATCTCTGGTAGGTGTTAAAAAGGGATCCAAAAATGTTGAAGAGGCATATGTGTAGAAATAACTCAGAATTCTAAGTGCAGAATTCTGGGTTTTCCTGCACATAGCGCGCTAGGTGTGATCAGCTAGCGCTCTAATTTCATATAGCGCGCTAGAGAAATTTGGTAACGCGCTAATGAGGTCATTAACAAGCTAGGTAGATTACCCAGCGCGCTAAGTGCTCTCTCAACCCAAAATCTGAAATTCTTAACTTAAACTTAAACACTATAAACAAGTCCAATACCTTAACTAAAGGTTTAAACACATTCGAAAACATGTTAAATGGTATCATGAACCTAAGGAAGAGTCTCGAGGGCTCGGATACGAGTTTTGAAGTGTCGAGAGGCCGAAATAGCTAGGAAGTTGCGTGGATTATAAGTAAACTGATTGAGATATTTATTTACATTTTATTCATGTTTTCTCATTCAATTCCAATCATTTGGATTGATTTGCGTGTTATATTTTAGATATCATGACTTGTTTCCTTTCTCATTTCATGAGTTTGCTATCATGGTATTGATTATTGATTAAATAGTCTCATTAACTATAAATCATGTGCTATGTCATTTTTTTATTTTTATACTTGGTCAAATGAAACGACATGCTATTAGGTAGATATTTGATGGTATTGTAAATCTAAATTTCTTTGTGTATTAGATATGCAATTACTTTGTTGGATTCCTAAACCATGTCATTTCTTATGTAATGAAAGTAGTTCTTGTATTTAGGACCATGACATGATAGACATGGTGCGCCACACGGGGGTCACTAGACTTCAGGGGTGATCGGGACCTCACCACTATCTTGCACAGTACACGGGGTATGTAACCCGGGGTTGTTGGCAAGCACATATATCACATGTGAATGACACTTGTGAAAGATTATAAAGGCGTAGAGCTCAGCTTCGACCTTCAATAGAGATGTAGTGCACAACTCCATTTTTATATAGTGGAACAAGGCATTGTGATAAGACTCACGGCCGACCGCCTAGTTCATTACTACTTAGCCAAGTGTCAGTTTCATATTGCTTAATTGTAGTATCTTTTAGCATGATTTCTTCTCAGCATAGTTGCTATTATTATGCTTTCAGATACTTCTTGTATATTTGGAAATGTGAACAAATGTCTTTCACTGCTACTCTCTACTTTCCTGTACTCACCGTTCTTTTTATGACGGTGGGTGCAGATCCATCGAGTAGCAGACCAGGCAAAGAGAAAATCGACAACTACCTTTAAGCCAGTGGAATGCTGCTACAACAGACTTTGTAAGTTTTTGACTTTCTTGTATAACTTATATATATGTCTTTCATACACTTTTGGGGTTGTATTTTTTGGGAAGAGAGATAGTACCTTGAACAGATACATGTGGATACATTATCGATGTTTCATTTTGATATATAAATGCATATGATGTTTATTTCCTGGTTTTCCACATTCTTAGGTATCATGTTAAAAGCTTCCGCTAATTTGTTAAGATTTTTGCTGAATAAACTTTAAGTTTTAAAATTTCTATTAACTATGATTTATTAATAGACATATGATAAGAAATGCTTATTAAAAAAAAAAGACGCTGACTAATTCGTTGTTAAGTCCTACATGTCGCGATTAGGGCTTAATGACAGGATTAGGCTGGGCGGTGCTTTAATTTGTGAAGGGGTCGTCACAGGTTAACACACCGGCCAATGATTTTTGTCCCCCAAAAGGATACCACTGTTATTGTCTGCGACACTTGGTCAGTAATTTCAACACCTATTTCAAAAGTGAACCCTTGAAAAACCTCTTTTCCCGTACTGCCGCTCAATATCAAGAACGAAAATTTTATGCGTGCATGGAGCATTTTGCATACTTGTCATCACGAACTCCTCAATATGTGCAATATTTCAATGTCATCCCCAAAGAACTATGAACTCAATCGCATGACGGAGGCATGCGGTACGGATGGGTGACTTCTACTGGTGTTGGTATGTATTAAATGCAAATTTTGTTCATTTTTCAACGATTTAGTTATCGCAGACCTAATATCACTTACACGAAATTATTTTTCTTTTGTAGAGTTTTAACGGTGTATTGAAGGGGGCATGATTATTGTCAATAAAAGCGATGGCTCAAATGATTTACTACATATTAGTGACATACCACAATCAACGCAGACTAGAGATCAATGAAGCAATCTCTAACAGCCTCTTCTACGCAAAATATGCCACAAATAAACTCACACATTATGAACAATCTGCAAGGAGGCATCAAGTCAATTTGATAAATCGTGACACAGTTGAGTTTGAGGTGCTGACTGGACGACATGGAGATCGCATGCATAAAGGCAACAATACCCAAGTCATCGTCCTGAAGGAGCGAGTGTGCAGTTGTAATAAATGGCAATCGTTTGGTTTTCCTTACTCACACGTATTAGCTGCATGTGCCCTTATTCGAGTAAACTCCTCGCAATTCATTAAGCCATACTGCAGGATGGATGTGTACGCGCAATGTTACTTTTCTAATTTCAAATTCATCCCATATGAGAAGTATTGGCCGACTTTTGCGACGAATATCCTACTGAATCCAAGGTGTAGATGTGGCCGAATGAGACCCAAGAGAACGCGAAGGCAAAACGAGATGGATATTCCTAATGTTTCAAGGGCCTTACGATGTGACATATGTCATCAAGAAGGACATAAACGAACAACATGTCCTAATAGAGACTGTGCTCAAGCCCCTACTAGGAAGAACCGATGCGGTATTTGTTGTGCAGATGGTCATAACGAAAAAAATTATCCAACTAGAGCTCAACCTTCCAAACCAAATCAATAATCGACTTTGTATTTTGTTTGTAATTGGCGTGAGTTGGTTATTTAATTACATCGATATTTTTTAAGTATCTTGAAATGTTACATCATGAAATGTTTAGGTATTCGTTAATGTTTTAACCTATATTATTGATTTGTCGTGACTTTCCGAATAACGCCACTAATTTTCCTAAATCACTTAATTGTAGTTTGTACACCAACGAATCCAGGCTAATTAGAACCTTCATTTTTACATCTCAATCCACGCACCGACCCTCGCAAGCCTGGAGGGGTCGGGAAATTTTTTAAGATGTATACGTCCAATATTTATGCACAAACTTATAATACATATATATCGACTAAAATGTTTTCAATTGTAAGGTGTACGAAACAATGCGCGTGCGGCGAAGATGAGGTGTTGTTGATCGAACAGTGAAGTATCATTCTCAAATGATCGCATATCTAAGTTCTGGTGGCTTCAACGAGATTTCACGCGTATCGTTTTTCATCCTTGCTTGGGCTTTTATTACCGCATTCGTTGAGAGATGGCGCTCATAGACATATACATTCCACATGCAATGTGGCGAGTGCACAATTACATTCCAGAACGTAGAGGTACAACTCTGTTTACCTATTGAAGGTATGCATGTGACAGGAACTACCGATATTGACTATGTTGAGATGTGTGAGAGTCTACTTGGTAGAATTCCTATTGGAGATGACATTATTGGGAATCAACTTAAAGTCCAATGGCTTGAACGTAATGTACCAGCTATACAGACAACAGAGATGAGGAAACGGTGCAACGTTAGGTTCGGTCATACTGTCTGACCCCACCTAATTAAGGCATCTGACCGGCCTAGATTACCTAAATCTGGTGATAACCTAGCAGCCTTAACCTCTCCTTCAATATATAAATAAAATTTATCAGAGTAATTATCAAATATGATTCTTTATCAACCACAAAGGATTTTAAAGTGAATCTTAAACCTCAAACTTCAATTGGATTGTTTACATTTCAAAATAAAAAAATAAAAATAAAATTGACAGCATCTCCTCTATTTCTAAGCTTACACTGGAAATCTCGGCCTTCAAAAATCTTTAACAAACCGGCTCAGCTTTGATGGAAATGCCGAAAGACACACAATCCACCCCATAACTATATATATTGCATTCATTCTAACTTATCTCAAACTTTCAAAACCCTTAAACTATCATTACCTTAGTTCACAGACATTCCAATCCATCTTAAAACCATTATATCAATTCCAAAGGAGATCCTAATTGCACAAGAACCCAAAAACTCATTTATATAATATTTTATATTCAAAATAATACATACAAAGATAGAAAGGAACTGATCATGTTACCAATAATCGAAAAGCTTTCCCTTTCCCTTATCGCCGCTAGAACCTGTCGTTACCCAATTATAAAAGTTCGATAATGTCAGATAAGTAAATCTCACACTATCCAGTACACCCGTAGTAATCAAATGCATAATAATCCAAGGAATTTAAACGAACAATATAATCCAAGGAATTTAAATACAACCGTGAATCCATCTCGTTTCTGTTATCCAACCACAATCAAACGACGTCCTCCGAAAGTGGTAAGTAAACAGAAATAAACACTCATGCGTAGGGAGAATAACCAAATGAGCCTCGTTCCTCGAGTCTATCAAAGTATGATCTGGTTCACCGAGATCTCATGATAATCACGTGATGCAAAATATCAGTGACTCTAGCCCCTCAAGCATAATATAGTTCTACCTTGTACACAGTCAGGTAGACACTACAAGTTCTACCCTGTAATACACAGTCAGGTAGCTAATATACCATGTGCACACAGTAAGGCAGACACTAAATAGTTCTACTCTGTAATACAGTCAGGCAGACACTATAAGGAGACTCGTAACGCCTTATCCTCTCAAACCGTGTATGCATGTACAACAAAAATGCAATTTCAAGGATTAATGCAATTTATACGAAATTATGATCATACAATGTAAAGGTTACCATGGGATTTACTTAACCTTACAAACGCGATACCAACGTTCACTTGCACTCCGAGTCAATAAGCTAATCCACACGAGGTTCCAATTGCGGTCCTACAATTCATTTATAACTCCGACAAGATTCCACAACCACTCCACCATTGTTTTCCAATTAGTTGTAGTTAAATTAACTCAATCGCGTCCCGAAACCCCTAAAATATTTTCAAAATAAATTACTCGGTCCCCCGATTTCATTTTCGACTCAAAATTATTGTTCGACATTGAAAATTACGTTGTCTAGGCTTAAATATAATTTTTTCAATTTATTATATATTTAAGGGTTATTCCTCGACCAGAAAACCACAAAATCTCTCTAAATCATATCCTCAGATGTCCGAATTCCAATTTTGACTTCAAATTGTGATTGAGAATCGAAAATTAACCTAAACTAGATCATAAAGTAATTTTCCAAATTTTGGATATTTTCAGGTATTGTAACACGCATTACGAGAAACATACCCGGTAAAAATCCTCTAGAAAATCCCAAAATTCTTATTTTTCATAAAAATCCTCAATTTTCATTAATTTTTACAAAAATCTGATTTTCTCAATTTTCCCTAATTTTCAGGGATTTTTATTTCATTTTTTAAAACCATTTTTTTTTATTAATGGAAGGGGTTTAACCCTGAACCGGACCCAACTCTTCTTCTTCCTTTCTTCCCCCTCCTCCTTCTTCCTCTCTCCCTCTCGTTTCTGTGTTTTTCTTCTTCGTTATGACAACTGTGATTTGTGTGTGCGCGTTTCCTGTGTTGTTGTCGTTTTTTTATTTGATCGATCTTCTCCTCCTCCTCATCTCACAACCAACAACAACAAATTCAAATTTTTATTCGAATTCACAATAAAACAGACCCTACAATCACCAAAAAAAAAAAGAGTTTCCATTACTCACCTCACCACCGGCCAACGCCCCCAACACCCACGGTTTCTCTCCAAAATTTGATCTCCAACAGTGAGAGATAGAGAGAGAGAGATAGACAGAGGCAGATATATATATATATATATATATAAAGAGAGAGAGAGAGAGAGAGAGAGAGAGAGCAAAAAGAATCAGTGAAACGAAAATGGAGAAGACGATGAACAGTGGGAGTCGCCCCTGTTGATCGATTTTTGTTTTGATAAGGGGTGACAAATAACCTATTTGCCCCTTATTTTATATACCTTTACATATAAACCAATACCCTTATTGGTAATTTGGGATTTTTTAATTTATTTCGTATTTATCTCTTCGATTTCGCCAATTTAAACTCCGAAAAATATCCCATTTCGACCAAAAACTGGAGAATTTACCAAAGTACTCCACAACTCTAGAAAAACCCGTCTTCGCACGCAAATCGAGGAGTGGGGCCCACGACAGCCGTTAATTCCATTAAAAGTCCAAAACTTGAATTTTAAAATTTAAAACTATTATTTTTCCGCGAAATTTGAAACGAGTGTTTTAGTCAACATTTTAATTATCTTGACACCCGTCTCAACACGTATTTCGAGACAAAATCCTGCGAAACATTGAATTCACTCAATCTACTGAAATTTCGCAAAATAACATAATACATAGTACACAACACTAGGCACACATCACACAATAATAAAATTAATTATAAATCTCAATTTCATCGGGATTTTAACTCCCGACTCGCGACCAAAACTTTAATTAAGCTCCCTTAATCTCGGATTAACCGTAATTATGGATTTAAAAATTTTGAGATTTGACAAGTACATACTACAACTTATCGATGGTTGTTTATTTGCCGACAAATCAAACCGATTTGTACATTTCATGTTTTTTTCGTTGCCCGAGAACCTTCAAACAGCTGGACAATATAGTTAAGGAAGTGCGTGTTAGGCTTATTTGTACAGGGAGTTGTGTCAAGGATCTCGCTTGGGTGCACAAGAGGTTGCAGGTGCGACAATTCTTATACAGCTGCAGGCATGGGATAGGTTTCCATTTATAGCATTAAGGCACCTGAATGTTTTTAAAGTTCGGCCTCGAACAGTGGATGGAGAATACATGCCTATTGACGTTCCATTGGGACATAGGTAATAAAAATATTTATTGCAATTTCTAAAATATTAAGTCCATTTTATTTTTAACTAATTTATTGTTCTGTATACAGATGGATCGATGCATTTTCGGTTATTCAGACTGCGACACACGTCTTATCAGCTTACCGTGATGCATTCGACTCGCAGAAGGAGGATGTCGTGGTGTGGCAACCTTATGATGATGTAATTAGGTCTCTTCCCCAATACTGTACTAAAGGTAACGGGAGTCGGTTATCGACGTGTCCTTTAATTTGTTTCCACATAGTCGAGTGGCATCGACCAGAAAGGGTAATGAGACAATTCAGAATGATACAGATTGTGGCGGCCCCAAATCCCGAGGTCGCCACATGGAGTGTCGTTGTAACGGCCCAAAATTTCTAACTGTGTTTATGTCTTTACACAGGCTCAACGACCCGTACTGTGTGACCCACACCGTGATGTGTTCGTTTACCGAGGCAAGGGCTGAGGTACATGTTATATTTGTGGTGATGTATGTCTAGTGTATTGTATTTGTGTAGACTATTAAGTTAACTTTCAACGATAGTGTAGGTAACGAGACGAACGGGGACGCGCCGCGAGTTGTGTGTCGACGTGGGCCCGAGGTAGCAGCTCGTGGGGTAAGCGTAACTAATTAAATTATATTGCTTTTAAAATGATATATGATTAGTGGTTTATATGTGGCCACATCTACTAATATATATATATATATATATATATATATATATATATAAATGGGCCAAAGTAAAGAGATAAAAACATATATCACTAGATATACATCTAGATACACACACACATTTCTAGAAAGGGTGTCAAGTATTGGTGTCACTTGAGAGTGACACAAGGGAGAAGTGGTGTGAGCAAGACCACCCGATGTGCCTCGAGATACGTGTATGGTTTGAGATGTGTGGCTCACATTCAAGCCACCCAAATCATATATATATATATATATATTGGTCAAATGAACACCAAAGTCTAAAATTATCCCATTTTTGAACTCCAAAGTCGGTGAAGAAAAAAACAAAAACGGTGAAGAAGAAGGAAGAAACCGAGGAGAGAAGAAGAAGAAAGAGAGAGAGAGAGACCGAGAAATAGAGGTCGACAGCTCGAAGTAACGCAAGGTGAGTTGAACGTTGTTGTTGTGTAGTTTTGTTGTTGTTGTTTGGTCGTCGTTGTTGTTGTGACGAGTTGGAGAACTCTGACAAACTCACATGGCTGTTCGTCCGAGATCAAGGAAGGCAGGGGAGTAGTCTCCCTTGCAGATGAAACCCAACCTGAGGTTGAGGATGGAAGCCCAACCCCAGCGAAAGAAAAAAAAAAAAAAAAAAAAAAACAAAACAGAGCAGACGCTCTGTCGAGAGGAAGAAGAAGAAGGGGTGGTGAACCGGGCCGATTCGGCTCTAGTGAGCCGAACCTGGTTCGGCCGATTCAGGCCCAAAGAAAAGAAAAAAAAAAAGAAAAACAAAAGAAAAAACAAAAGAGAAAAATTGGAAAAAATTCCATAAATAGGGAAAAATTCCAAAAAAAATTATGTTTCGACAACAAAAATAGAAAATAATGAATTTCTATGAAAAATAAAATATTTGGAATTTCGAACGAGCCTTTTTCGGGGTTTTTACCTCGAAAAGCGTGAAATGGGCCGATTGGCCGAAAATAAATAAAAAATGTTTAGAAATTCGTCTCGACTTCGATTTGGCCTAAATTGAGACATTATTGAATGTTAGGGAACTAAGGGGAGAACTCCGGCGTTTGGGCACACATTTCGGATTTGTCGAGTGATCGAATAGACTATGACAAGCGTGTGAATTGTAAGTACAACTGTGATAAATTTATATTTCATTTCATTCATCTTTGTTGATTTATTGGTCTCTTGGTAGACATTACTACTTGAACTCGCACATCATGTTGTTCTTGTATCTATTCATGGATGAATATTGTGACATGATGCCTTGTGAATTGTTTCATTGCCTCTGATTCCTACACTTGATGTCATTCTTGAACAAAATTGATAAAAAAAACATGTTAATGGAATAATGTGGATTTAAGTAGACTTGTATTCGATTTTCTTTGGGCTTTGTAGCCTAACTTATCTTGGTATCCTAGAATTTTGGAATTATTTTTCTTTGAAATTAATGTATGGGTTATCTAGTGTCCATTGCACGAGATATGCGAGGTTCACGAGGACATGGGTCTACCGGGGTTCCGGCACTCACCACTACACTTGCGCGGCACACAAGTTATGAGACTCGGGGTGGACGACAAGCATGACATTGATGTTGTAAAGCGTAGAGCGCAGCTCCGCTATTTATGTGAGATATGTTGAGCGCAACTCCATATAGTAGTGGGAAAGGGTAGGTGATATGTCTCACCGCCGACCGGACGTAGATCATCTCGACTTAGCATGTGTATGTCTCTACATCTTTAACTATGGTGTTTACTTGCATTACTTGTTTCAGCAATTTATTTCGCTACTTTATGCTTTTAAATACCATTCGTTTATTTTGGAAATGTGGCATAGAATTCTCCAATTAGTACTTAAATATCACTATACTCACCATCTAGTTTGTGACGGTGGGTGTAGGTCCGTCGAGCAGCAGCAGAGGGAAGGAGAAGATCAGCGACTTCCTCTGCGTAGTTCGGCGACTCTCCTCACTCATTTGTATGTCTCGACTTTTGTTGTATTATTATTGTTATGTCATTTTGGGTTGTACATTGGGTTGAGTAAATAGTGTCCTATATATACGTGCATATGATGCTGTCTTTTCTTGGTTTTCCACACTTATGAATTTTGACTCATAATAGCTTCCTAATGATCTTTAAACTACATGAACATAATAATATAGATCAAGACATGAATTCAGAGAAATATAGGGACGAAAGGCTGACTAATATGTAATTAAGTCTTATGTGATTTGGATTAAGGCTTGATTACGGGATTAGGCCGGGCGGTGCCATGTTTCGTAGTTGGGGTCGTCACAGTTGGTATCAGAGCCAGCTTTAGAGAACTATATGGCTTTAGGCAATATGATACCAACACAGTTGGTATCGGATAATAGGTTTAGAGACCAAAATGCATAAAATACAAACCTTAGTTGTGGAAACCAGATACTCATTGCCTAGACACCATTAGTTGGGAAGTGAGTGACAGTGAGATGGGGGATTTCTTATATGTACTTGTTAATTGTTAGATGTATATATCTACGTATGCGCTATGTCACGTAGAAGCTGATTTGCGTTCGCTATCCATTGCAGACCCCGATGGCTGATACACGCGGGGGAGGAGATGCAGAACCTAGCGGCAGTTCGCCTCCTACTATAGCAGAGGATTTACAGCGACTGTCTGATCGAGTGAAAGCTCAGGGCCAGCAGTTGATTGATTTCATCGCTATGATGACCGCTCGTTTTGTTGCACCGACATCGACATCAGCTCCTACGATCGCTTACACCGATCGTCTGGCGCTGTCTCGCCGCAAGATTTCCTATCGCAGCCTTAAGCGGAAGACTGAGCCAAGGCGCACCGGCGGTGGAGACGATTGAGGCGATCGTCTCCCACGCCGCATCTTCCAAAGACTTCAGTGGAAGTTCAGCTGGTGAAGGACTTCATCAGACTCAAACAGCTTATTTTGATGGAGTCAGGGATTTTTAGAAGATTGAGAAATGGATCCCTGTCTCGTGCGAAGCTTCATCGGCATGCGAGGATTGAGGATAGACTTCGGGCAGAGATCTCATCATATACACTCGAGCGAGACGCTGACGTGTGGTGGAATATGACAGTGGCCACTCACGGAGAGTTCGAGACATGGGATGCTTTCAAGCAGAAGTTCTATCAGCAGTGTTTTCCGCCTTCAGTCATGAAGCGATTGAGACGAGAGTTCATGGACTTGAGACAGGGGCCATAGGAGCCTGTGATGCAGTACATGGACCGATACGATTATATGCGCCAGTTTGCTGGGGACTTGGTGAGAGATGAGTCCGAAGATGTATATCACTTTGGTGATGGACTCAGACCCGATATTGGGTATTATGTTGTTAGTTCAGGTGCGAGGACACTCACCGAGATCTATGAGCGAGCCCTAGCGCATGAGACATATTATCTAGGCAGAGTTGATGATGGCAGAGCACCGGGTCCAGTTTTGTCTGCAGAGCAAGCCTTAGAGTATGAGAGCATGAGACAGAGGGGTAAGGGAGCAAGGGGATGGAACCCAGGATCTCACGGTTCGAGGACAACTACGCACCCACTGGCTGTGCCTTCAGTATCATCCATTGCTCCAGCACAGAGCACAGTGGGCAGATTTCCTTTGCCACCTCCCATCAAACCAGCCTTATCAGTTCCTGTTGTTCCTCCACTTCCCACCCCACAGGCTTCACGGCAGCAGCCGCAGGGTGGCAGAGGTCGAGGCAGAGGCCGAGATACGAGACAGGTACCGGAACAGGTGCAGAGACAAGTCAGTATCAGGTACAAAGCCAGTCTCAAACTCAAGATCAGCGCAGACAGTTGACATGCTACAGATGTGGCCAAGTCGGACATATCGTGAGATAGTGCCCGCATCTCGCAGCAGTGTACGCACAGAAGGCGCGATATGAGGTTCACATGGTAGCCCAGCCAGACGTCGACGCTACACGAGGTCTTATTGAGGGTACGGTTTCTATTTGCGATCGAGATTTATATGTTTTATTTGATTTTAGCTCTACCGTATCTTTTATTGATGGTCGCATGATCGACACTTAGGGTTGAGACCTGTTAGGCTTAGTGTACATTTGATCTTGAGTACTGCAGATGGGGATAGAGTATACCCTCATAGTATTGTTGAGAAATGTCTCGTCGAGATAGATGGAGTAGAGCTACCTGGTGACTTTAGAGTCCTCGAATGTTTGGAGTTCGACGCGATTTTAAGGATGGACTGGTTAGTTGCGTACCACGCTCATATCGACTATTTCAGCAAAACTGTAATATTTGAGATCCCAGGGCGTCCACCCTTTACTTATAAAGGTAGTGCAGCGAGGACTATAGGTACGAAAGGTCGACCTGCGACTAGTGAGGAAATGGAAGCGTTGATTTCGATGTACACTGTACCAAAGAGTCAGGGACCTATGATGGGAGATATACCGATTGTTAGAGAGTTTCCTGATGTTTTTCCAGATGATTTACCTAGTTTACCGCCGCCGCGAGAGATCGATTTCAATATTGAGTATGTACCAGGTACGAAATTGATTTCCATACCACAATACCGGATGGCACCACGAGAGCTAGAAGAGTTGAAGACTCAGCTTCAGGATTTGGTACAGAAAGGATTCATCACACCTTATATATCGCCATGGGGAGCACCCGTCCTTTTTGTGAAGAAAAAGGATGGTACATTGAGACTTTGTATCAACTATTGACAGTTGAACAAAGTCACAATTAGGAACAAATATCCACTCCCGATGATAGATGATTTATATGATCAGCTGAGAGGAGCACAATTTTTCTCCAAGATAGACCTGCGATCAGGGTATCATCAGCTTAGGATCAGGGACGAGGATAGATCCATTACAGCTTTCAGCACCAGATATGGACATTTTCAGTTCACAGTCATGTCGTTTGGGTTGACCAATGCTCCTGCAGTGTTTATGGATCTGATGCATCGTGTTTTCAGACCGTTTCTTGACCGATTCGTGATAGTCTTCATCGATGATATACTGGTATACTCGAAGACGAAGGAGGATCACGAACAACACCTCAGAGAGACGTTGCAGACTTTGATGGAGCATAGATTATACACCAAATTCAGTAAATGTGAATTCTGGCTGTCAGAGGTGAAGTCTTTGGGGCATGTTGTCGGAGCAGGAGGGATATCAGTGGATCCAGCCAAAATTCAGGCGATTGTCGATTGGCCAGTACCGACTTTAGTGACTGAGATCTTAAGTTTTCTGGGTTTGGCGGGGTATTATCGCCGATTCGTGAAGGATTTTTCGAAAATCGCTTCACCAATTACTAAATTGACTCAGAAAGACGTGAGATTTCATTGGTCTGAGGAATGTGAGGAGGCGTTCGCTCAACTAAAGAGGTTATTGACTACTGCGCCAGTATTAGTGTTACCAGAGGTTGGACAGGGATTCTCTGTCTATACTGATGCTTCTCATAGAGGTATGGGATGTGTGTTGATGCAGGGTACTGGTACAGCAGCATATGCATCCAGACAGTTGAAGGTACATGAAAAGAATTATCCGACGCATGACTTAGAGTTGGCAGCAGCAGTGTTTGCGTTGAAGATATGGAGACACTATTTGTATGGAGAGACGTTTACACTCTTTACTGGTCATAAGAGTCTGGAGTATATCTTCACACAAAAGGATATGAATATGAGGCAGCGCAGATGGTTAGAATTTCTGAAAGATTACGACTTTTCCTTGGAATATCATCCGAGAAAAGCGAATGTACTCGCGGATGCGCTGAGTAGGGTACCTGTTGGAGATGCGGAGGTTCCTACTGAAACTCGAGTTGAGATTTGTGCGCAGATGAGAGTACAGACTGTATCTACACAGAGAGTGGCAGAGGGTCAGAGTATCGACAGGTTGTACTCCAGGTTTAGTGAGTTAGCGCAGAGCGCAGATTGTGTTGATTGGACGGAGACGTCTGACCAGTGTTTGTGCTTCAGGGGCGGACTATGGATACCGTCAGTACCGGAGCTAAGAGAGGAGATTCTTCAGGAGTCACACAATTCCCGATTCACTATTCATCCAGGCAGGACCAAGATGTATTACAACATGAAGAGGCATTTTTGGTGGTATGGGATGAAAGCGGATGTGTCAACGTTTATTAGGAACTATGGGATCTGTCAGCAAGTGAAGGCTTAACATCGCAGCCTGGAGGATTGCTACAACCTCTTCCCATCCCACGGTGGAAGTGGGAAGACATTGCTATGGATTTTGTGAGAGGATTGCCGAGAACCGCCCGGAGACATGATTCCATCTGGGTGATCATTGATAGAGAGACAAAGTCTACTCATTTTCTACCAGTGGCCGCACATTATACGTTTGATCAGTTGAGCATATTGTTTGAGCGAGAGATTATTAGACTGCATGGGGTACCAGTGACTATTACGTCAGACAGAGATGTTATGTATACGTCCAGGATGTGGTGGAGTATGCAGGAGCAGTATGGTACGCGTCTACAGTTTAGTACGGCTTTTCATCCTCAGACTGACGGGCAGACTGAGAGATTGATACAGGTTCTCGAGGATATGTTACGGCGTGCGTCCTGGAGTTTGGCGAATCATGGGAGGAGTACCTACCGTTTTGTGAGTTTGCATATAACAACAGCTATCAGGCCAGTATTAAAATGGCGCCTTTTGAGGCTTTGTATGGTAGACCGTGTCGCTCGCCATCGTGTTGGGCTGAGCCAGAGGACCCGGAGACCGTGGGGCCTGAGATTGTTGTCGATCACACGAAGAAGGTACGACTGATTCGTTAGAGACTCAAGGGAACCCAAGATCGACAGAAGAAGTATGCGGACAGATATCGCGGTGATCTCACGTACACCGAGGGATCCTTTGTCTATTTAAAGGTTTCCCCTCGAAAGGGTCTTCAGAGGTTTGGAGTGAAAGGTAAACTTGCACCGAGATTTATCGGACCTTTCAGAATTAAGAAACGGGTCGAACAGGTTGCGTATGAGCTTGAGCTACCTCCACAGATGTCAGGAGTTCATCCAGTTTTTCATATATCCATGCTTCGATTAGTGAGTCGAGAGCAGGTGATCGTCCGATTGTATATTTAAGCCAGATTGACTTGACTGAGGATATGTCGTACGAGGAGCAGCATGTTCAGATCCTAGATCGAAGGGTACAACAGTTGAGGAACAAGTCTATCTCAAAAGTACTTGTCAAGTGGCAGTTTCACGATGATACAGAACTCAATTGGGAACGGAAAGACTATATGCGAGATAGGTTTCCGTACCTATTCGAGTAAGGTATATATGGTAGTTTGACTTTAAATTTCGAGGACGAAATTTTCATTAGTTGGGAAGAGTTGTAACGGCCCAAAATTTCTAACTGGGTTTATGTCTTTACACAGGCTCAACGACCCGTACTGTGGGACCCACACCGTGATGTGTCCGTTTACCGAGGCAAGGGTCGAGGTACATGTTATATTTTGTGGTGATGTATGCCTAGTGTATTGTATTTTTGTAGAATATTAAGTTAACTTTCTACGGGTGTGTAGGTATCGAGACGAGCGGGGATGCGCTTCGAGTTGCGTGCCGACGTGGGCCCGAGGTAGCAGCTCGTGGGGTAAGCGTAACTAATTAAATTATATTGCATTAAAAATGATATATGATTAGTGGTTTATATGTGGCTACATCTACTAATATATATATATATATATATATATATATAAATGGGACAAAGTAAAGAGATAAAAACATACATCACTAGATAGACATCTAGATACACACACACACATCTCTAGAAAGGGTGTCAAGTATTGGTGTCACTTGAGAGTGACACAAGGGACAAGTGGTGTGAGCAAGACCACCTAATGTGCCTCGAGACACATGTGTGGTTTGAGATGTGTGGCTCACATTCAAGCCACCCAAATCATATATATATATATATATTGGTCAAATGAACACCAAAGTCTAAACTTATCCCATTTTTGATCTCCAAAGTCGGTGGAGAAAAAAAAACAGTGAAGAAGAAGGAAGAAACCGATGAGAGAAGAAGAAGAAGAAAGAGAGAGAGAGACCGAGAAAGAGAGGTCGACAGCTCGAAGTAACGCAAGGTGAGTTGAACGTTGTTGTTGTGTAGTTTTGTTGTTGTTGTTTGGTCGTCGTTGTTGTTGTGACGAGTTGGAGAACTCGGACGAACTCCCATGGCAGTTCGTTTGAGATCAAGGAAGGCAGGGGAGTAGTCTCCCTTGCATATGAAACCCAACCTGGGGTTGAGGATGGAAGCCCAACCCCAGCGAAAAAAAAAAAAAACAAAAAAACATAACAGAGCAGACGCTCTGTCGAGAGGAAGAAGAAGAATGGTGGGTGAACCGGGCCGGTTCGGCTTGGGTGAGCCGAACCTGGTTCGGCCCGGGTTCAGACCAAAAGAAAAGAAAAAAAAAATGGAAAAAATTCCAAAAAATAGGGAAAAATTCCGAAAACATTATATTTCGACAACATAAATAGAAAATAATGAATTTCTATGAAAAATAAATATTTGGAATTTCGGACGAGCATTTTTCGTGGGTTTTACCTCGAAAAGCGTGAAATAGGCCGATTGACCGAAAATAAATAAAAGATGTTTAGAAATTTGTCTCGACTTCGATTTGGCCTAAATTGAGACATTATTGAATGTTAGGGAACTAAGGGGAGAACTCTGGCGTTTGGGCACACATTTTGAATTTGTCGAGTGATCGAATAGACTATGACAAGTGTGTGAATTGTAAGTACAACTGTGAGAATTTTATATTTCATTTCATTCATCTTTGTTGATTTATTGGTCTATTGGTAGACATTACTACTTGAACTCGCACATCATGTTGTTCTTGTATTTATTCATGGATGAATATTGTGACATGATGTCTTGTGAATTGTTTCATTGCCTCTGATTCCTACACTTGATGTCATTCTTGAACAAAATTGATAAAAAGCATGCTAATGAAATAATGTGGATTTAAGTAGACTTGTATTCGATTTTCTTTGGGCTTTGTAGCCTAACTTATCTTGGTATCCTAGAATTTTGGAATTATTTGTCTTTGAAATTAAAGTATGGATTATTTAGTGTCCATTGCAAAGAGATGCGCGGTTCACGGGGACATGGGTCTACCGGGGTTCCAGCACTCACCACTACACTTGCGCGGCACACGAGTTATGGGACTCGGGGTGGACGGCAAGCATGAGATTGATGTTGTAAAACGTAGAGCGCAGCTCCGCTATTTATGTGAGATATGTTGAGCGCAACTCCATATAGTAGTGGGAAATGGTAGGTGATAGGTCTCACCGCCGACCGGACGTAGATCATCTCGACTTAGCCTTTGTCTGTCTCTACATCTTTAACTATGGTATTTACTTGCATTATTTGTTTCAGCAATTTATTTCGCTACTTTATGCTTTTAAATATCATTCGTTTATTTTGGAAATGTGGCACATAATTCTCCAGTTAGTACTTAAATGTCACTATACTCACCGTCTAGTTTGTGACGGTGGGTGTAGGTCCGTCTAGCAGCAGCAGACCGGGGAATGAGGAGATCGGCGACTTCCTCTGAGCAGTTCAGCGACTCTCCTCACTCATTTGTATGTCTCGACTTTTATTGTATTATTATTGTTATGTCATTTTGGGTCGTACATTGGGTTGAGTGAATAGTGTCATATATATACGTGCATATGATGCTGTCTTTTCTTGGTTTTCCACACTTAAGAATTTTGACTCAAAATAGCTTCCACATGATCTTTAAACTACATGAACATGATAATATAGATCAAGACATGAATTCAGAGAAATATAGGGACGAAAGGCTGACTAATACGTAATTAAGTCTTATGTGATTTGGATTAAGGCTTGATTACGGGATTAGGCCGGGCGGTGCCCTGTTTCGTAGTTGGGGCCGTCAAAGTCGCTGCCCCGTAGTCTTGTCAGATTATTGACCCACTGGGTCCCACGCGCCACTAACGTCATTTGCTACATCACGACTCCTCAATATACGTGTTAACTCATTCGGTTAATCAATTTAGTTAGATAATTGAATCACTTTTAGCGTTAAAACAACGGAAGTCTTAAATTTAAAGTAAGTAAAACAATTAAATTCATCATCATATAAAGCATCATTTAAAAGAGCAAGTCCTACTGTGGAAAACCCGGGAAAGTACTCTGTATATAGGTGACAATACTAATGAGCAGTAATATATACAAGTACAGTGTCTATCCAGTCTCCCAATACCCCAAAATTAAAGTAAAATATCAAAATAACACATACTAGTGGTCCTCAACCGCGAGCAATCAGATGAAGTCGCCAAGAATCCCCTTGGCCCTACTAGTACTGGGATCTGCACTCGACCATCACAAAAAGTCAGATGGAGAGTACGGTCAGTAAAATTCCAAACGAAGCACACCGAGCATTTATAAGAAAGTAAATAGATATTAATAATCATGTTAAATAATCATGCGGAAACTAAACAGTGCAATTGTGCTATGATCATCACATGAATCGATAACACGAGAGAGACAAAGTGTGTACTCGTCCCGGTCAGACTAAACTATACTTCGTACCCCAAGATCCTTTCGGTGGGTGCCCCCAATTCCTTTCACATGTTTCCTCGCAGTGCGTTTCTGATACGTGCACCCTTAATGCAACTCGGGTTGCAATTCACCGAGTGCCTGATTACACGTGCTACAGCCTAGTGTGCCATAAGTACACTACGAATATTAGGTGGGAGTAACTCAACCACCAACCCAAATGTATCACGGAATAGAGTACAATAACAAGGAATAGGAAATCAACAATGGAAAAGTAAACCGTCATTAACTTTCAAATGGATTCTTACATACCTCAAAACACACTCCTGAAGTCCTGCTCACGTCTCGAGATACGCGCCCGACTCCCGACTATAGTCTCCTAAGTTCTTGGTGTCCAATTAAAACATTTTAACTAGTTTAGAGTCAAATTAAGTGAATTTATAATGTTTGGCCAAAAATATTAAAATTTTATTCTAAAAAGTTTGGTTTGGCACACTTTTCGAGTTATACCGAGGTGTCATACACCCGAGAAATTCTCGAATATTATTTTTCTATCTTTTTCTCTTTTTATATTCTTCCTTATTTTTCTGGATTTTTCCATAATTTTCTACCTATTTTTCTTATTTTTCTATAATTTATTTAATTTAAAACTGTTTTAAATTAATTTTTAAGTATTTATATTATTTAATTAAAGGGGTGGGTCCCCGGTCCAACCGA